>PYAF01004652.1:40963-55597 GCA_007407185.1 Glycine tomentella
AAGAATTAACATGTTGCTTGGTGGTGTTATGCTTTTGATGTTGAGAAATAAATTAAGAATTGTATTATGTTGATGAAATATTGGAATCCTTGTGTTGTTAAAGATGTTGTGATTATCTATGGATTCCAAGAATGGTGTTGAACGATGGCAAAATGCTTAGATTATTGTCAAGCTTTATATGATGATAAAAGAAGATTACATGTTGTTTAAAAAGCATATGCCATAAGTTGTAAAGATGTTGAATTTAGAAGAGGAATAATTAAAGATGAGATAAAATGAATCATTCATGCATTTTCATACGCATATGCCTGGCGGGGGTTAATCCGTGGAGTTATGCCCGGCGGGGGCTAATCCGTGGAGTTGTTTGTCAGATAGCTAAACTGAGTCCACGCGTTCAAAGGTGTTGTGAACTTGGGGTAGTTGAGACAGTGAGGACCACACCACCATGATGATCACATAGGTGGAGGTGACTATCCTACGCGCCACTGGGCTACCCCGACTGGTTGGATAAGTTTGTGCCACTAGGATGGGGCTATCTGACTGTGGCCACTGATGATAATTTAATAACCTGAGATCTCAGTCATGCATCATGTAAAAAGATGAGCATGCATTCTATACATTACATGATGAGTATGTGGAATATCTGTTGATGAGTAAATTGTATAACTTAATTCGTGTGTTGTGTAGATGAGGTAATTTAATCTGTGGGCAAATCCTCTGTGTTGTTATTTTATAAATATCTACGTATGTATTCTGTTATATATGTTTTTATTCAAACTTCGTTTGTCATAAACTTACCCTATTTGTGTCTGTGGTTGACACCTGTGATGACCCCAATTCATTTGGGCGAGCAGAAAAGCAGGGAAGCCTTGAAGGATTTTAAAGAAAAGATGATGAAGATATATTGATGACTTGTACCAAATTTAAATTCCTTGTATTTTATGTTGGCTTGTATTTGGATTGTATAATGAACTATTCTATGGTCTGTATTGTTGGACTGTACTTTATTCTTTTAATTAAACCGTAGAGAGAAAGAATTCGTTTAGATATAAACGACTAGTAACATTACAAGCAAAGCGAAATAAATTTTCGTGAA
The DNA here is from genome assembly GCA_007407185.1 of Glycine tomentella. Lineage (NCBI taxonomy): Eukaryota > Viridiplantae > Streptophyta > Magnoliopsida > Fabales > Fabaceae > Glycine > Glycine tomentella. The sequence continues at coordinate 42,060 of PYAF01004652.1, forward strand.
AAATTTATACTAATCTAATTTTAATACAAAGTGGACACAAGATTTCATCTAAAATCAATCAAGCACGAGAGAGCAAAGAGACGTTACACATTTAGTGGCTAGTGGGAATTTATTTTCATGTTTATTGTCATTTATTTTCATTTAGTGGCATCCAATTATCAATGCATTTGATAAATACATATTAGTATGAATTTACTATAGCATTTCAAAATTAACCTATAAATAGGGAACTCTTGTACTCTCCAAAGGCAGAATTTGAAGATCAGTGAAATTTGAGAGTTTCTCTGTTGTGAGAGTTTTTCCTTTGTTCTTGGTTAAGAACTTGATAGTGTTGGTTCTATCGGCAAGTCACGATTAGGGTCACGTGTCTTTTGATAACTTTGGTTCTACTGACAAGTCGCAGTTAAAGTCAAGTTCCTTTCCTTTTATACTTGTTTTCAAGACGATCCTAAGGGTTCCCTTATCACTAATTGTGTAGGTTCTTAGTTGAGTAGAGTAAGGCTATTCCATGAACTTTACTCATAATGCTTAATGACTAAGATTTAATGACACTTGAATTATGAGGAGAAGCAGGTATTAAACTAATGGTATAAGTAACAATATTATGGAGTGTTAGTGAACTAATGAAGTGATTGCTTTTATGCTTTGAAACTTATAATAAGTTATGACTTGAAGTATGAATTCCACAATTTTAATATCATGGTGTGTTAGATATTATATGAATATAGATTGGACTGAAATGATTTTATAATTAGAATATTTTGGTGACATGATTTGCTATACGTTTTGTAATAGTATAGAGGCTAATTCTATGATTCCAACATTGTTACGCATGAACTTTATGTTTCTAAAATTGTGGTCCAATGAACTCCATAACTTTTATGTTGTGGATTAAAGCATCCTATGTGCATTAATTGTATTGAGGCTAGAGACCTTTAATAGACTATTTGCTTATATTCCTATATGTACATTGTTGATGTGTAATAAATGGTGAAACTTGAGGGTTGTGGTCCAACCCCTAAACACTATTTAAAAGATGAGTTGGAATGAGGAGAAAACATGTTATAAACGAATGATAGTATTTTATTGTTCTAGCAAAATAACTTTGAATATTTAGAAGTAATCAAATATTGAATGATAGAGGCATAATGACTTAGCTTATATTTCAAGTGAGATGACGAGAATGACCTCACAAAGACATTAAGTGTAAGCATCCTGAATAAAAGTGGAATTCAAACTTGAGGAAAGCAAGACAATTACTAAAGACCCGAAATGGAAGCAATCTCGAATACGTGCAAATGCGAATGCATAGTGGTGATAGGATAAGATTTAATAACTTATTCATAGTAGTATTGTGAGGATGATGAACTTGGAGAGGAGTGAATAATCTCATAAGACTGAAATGTCTATTGATGTGATAGTTGTGTAGTAGGAAGCACATGGATATTAATTCCTCCATGTTGTTCTTTGCATAATCATTGTGTAATTGATGTAAAATTGTGTGTGATGAGACAAGTAAAGATTAAAATCATTACTTGGTGCTTTTATATGAACCTTGCAATAACACGTGGGGCTTATCTCGTTAGGACACAAGTAGGGTTTCAAGCACTTGTGGACCTGATTATGAAAGGAGTTGAGTTCCAACATGAGACAAAGGACAACAGTGCACAACAATGCATATAGATAGCATGAATTTTTGTTTGATCAATCACATAATAATTGTCTATCTTGTTGTAACTTGTGGGGCCTATCTTCTTGTAATTGCATTTCATAATAATTGCCATTCTTATGGTGGACGTGTAATGTAATCTAAATAGCCTGTGTCCCATTGGAATGTGCCCCACAAGGGCGAGGTGACGATGGAATTTATGATATTCAAGTTGGATGAGAAACCTCTAATGATAAAAGGGTTTGGAGCCTGTGCCTTGGTTATCACGTGACAATACCGATTATGAACCCCTCTAGAAATATTCATGAAGAGAAGGCATCCTTAAATGTAATCCAGTGAGAAGTGACAACAAGAGAGTGCCTAAAACATGTAAGTGAATGGATGGCCATAAATGGTACCTGAGGTATGTAAGGTGAAGACCATGAGCCCTAGGGGATAAAAAAATGAAATCAAGTTGTGATACCTCAACAGGCTAAGGGACTCACGTAGCCGACTTGGAAATACCAATAATCATCGAGAGCATAACTGTTTGTGGTTGTGATGACCTGACTAGTTGGGATTTGAACTTAGCGAATCTAATTTTGAAAAAAAAAAGATACACGTTTTCTAATCAAATCAATAAAATTTTAGTATTTTTTTTTACTTTATTCCAATTTATAAAATCAGACCATGAAAGTAAAGAGTATAGTGGCAAAATATAAAGATATGCGACTTGAAGTGACAACATTCCCAAGTACCTTATAAATAATTTATAAAGTCACAGATCTGCGAATCAATCTGACTATGTGGACAAATACAACATTTGAAAACAATGAGTAGCACACAAACCAAGATGGGAGGTGAATTGGTTCTTCAAGTCCAATTAAAAAATTGCTTTAACAATGAGAATTTAATGGATCGTATCACAAATCAAACTTAGAATTCCTTTGATCAATCAAGCTCTAATCTTTATGAATTGCAATTACAAGATTATTTTTGTTGATTATGAAAGAGTTGAACCAATGAATGACAATCAATAACCCAGAGAAAAGATTAGAAAAGAAGTAAGCAACACAGAATTTATATTGTTCACTTCTCAATCTAAGAGAAGCTACGTCCAATTTCCTAACCAACAAGCTAGGATCTAACTATATGCAATATATTCTTACAAGTTTTACAATCACTCTTAATCAAACCCAGACTAAGAACAATGCATCTAACACCTATAGACCCTTTGTGATCAAGACTTAGAGAAACAACCCTTTTCTAGTCTCCCTCTAGAAAAACCTATTCTAGACAAACTCTAAGAATCTATTGCAGAAGTTACAAACTCAGAATTTCTAAAAGAAATACACCAAAGTAACAAGGAGAGATACAACCTGGGATCCAATGCAGTTGATTAAGAATCTTGAACCAAGGTTGAATGAAAATCTCAAAGCAATCTCTCCAAAACTTTTCTTTAGCAAGTGCCCAAAAGGAAATCCTCACAAGGTTTCTTAAAGTTAGTTGAAACAGAGGATTTGTGGGTCATACGTTGAAATTCTCATAGTATCTTTTCTCTTTAAGAATGGGTTATAAAATTTGTTGTTTTTAAGTCAAACAAGAAACAACCATTTATAGAGAGAACAATTATAACTGTCAGTAATCGATTAAATCACTTAAGTAATTGATTAAAGTGTTATTGAGGCTTTCTGGAAAAACTTTATGAACAATGTAATCGATTATCAGAAGAAGCTCTAATGAAAAATAGGACCAAGTAATCGATTACCATAGTGTTGTAATCGATTATCACAAGAAGTTCATTTTGTGATTTTGAATTGTGTAATCGATTACCACATTCTAGTAATCGATTAAAATTGCTCTTTGTTTTCAAGTAATAGATTACCACTTGCTTGTAATCGATTAAACCCGTGAGAAAACATTTTTCCCAAAACTTGAAACATGGAACACTTAGTTTTTTATGCACTCATGAAAGCCTTGAGTTTCAAAAAGGCTTTTATGAAACTTTTGCTTTGTTAAAACATGAATGCAAAAGCATGATTGAGATTTATCCAATGGATCATAGGAGGCATCAACTTAGACATACACAAATTACAAATGTCATTCAATTGAATTGGCATGTAAAAAGTCAAAACATTAATGTCTAGGATCATCACATAGATCCTCTTTTGCTCCCCCTGAGTATAATAACATTTCTTAAATACTCAATTCAAATTTGAAGAAAGCTAGAATATTATACCGTTGTCTAACAATACCTGTTATTAGTCAAAAATGGGGTGTTGGAAGGTAGGGATTGAATGTAAACCACACTTGCATTAAGAATAAAGAATCCATACCCAATCTAATACATAAAAGATTTAAAATGGATTTATGGAATCAAATACTTAAAAATATGATACATAAAAATACATTCATCCAGATGAACTAACTAGTCCAACAAAAAAAAACCATCATTTATATTAATCTTTTCCTAAAGCTAGACACCTACCAAAAAATTACAAATTATGATTACTATGGTGTCTAACCTAGAATTAGTATTATCCAAGTCTTTGTAACCAAGGGGTGACCTTATAGGAGGGACCTTCGTACATTTTATTTTGTCATCCTAACTCCTTTAACTTATCCGCTTCAACTTCCCATGATAGTTATCTTGCCACTTAGCTCATCCATCTACTACTTGATGTAAAGTAGGGCCACAACCAAGAAACAAACAAAGGGGTGAAATATAAATCCAACGAACGCGTAACTAAAAAATAACATAGATACATGTAATAAAAAAAAAAAGATATCACAAGCTCAAGGGATACCACCTTCACTTGATAGAAACCTAATTTACTTTCATAAGCCTAAACACTTTTTTTTATATCAAGCAATTCATTTTTAGACCAATTGACATCAGTAATAACATATATGGTTATACTTAGCACAAAGCACAAATCTCTAATCTAGACATTTACTATCTCTACAAGCATATACAAAACTTTACCATTTCACAGACACCGATCAAGCACGTGACACTCAAACAATCCTTAATTGGAATTACAATGAATTAAAGCACATTAACAACATTGCAAAGTCTTAGCAGGGTATTATGAGCATCATCAAGTAAGCATAAATAAATCTCATGTTCATCACAAGAATTAGTTCTATATGCATTCTATACATGACATCTTGGACTATCCACTTTTATTTACTCATTCACTACTACAATAGCCACTTTTAAAGTCGGCGCATCTAAGTCGGTTGTCAAAAAGCCGATGTTAATGCCAACTCAATGGCAATTTCGTAATTAAATGAATAGTGTTTGATTTTCAAGGTCGGTTTTTGCGTCACCGTCGTTATACCTTCTTTTTACGAAGTCGATTTTCACAATGCCCGACTTAGAATATATAAGAAATTTAAAAAAAAATAATTATATTTTTCTGTCGACTTCAACGTCGATTTTAACGTTAACCGCCGTAGGCTTCTTCCTATTCAAAGTCGGTTTTCTTAATAACCGACTTTGAATGTTTTAACTAATTTTTAATTACAAAATTATAGGAGTGCAGAGTTGGAATAGAAGGTTAAAGCTGTGAAGTTCGTACCCTTACGAATAGAGCGCTCTGAGTTATACTTTTTCTTTTACCCTAAACCCCGGATGCACAAAGCTAAAAGCCTTTCCGGCCTCCACCTTGAGCAAGTTTGGGTTCACCACTGAAGGCATTGGTTTTCCCTTTGGGCACCGCGCTTGAACAAAAATTACAAGTCCATTGCATCCTCAAAGGTTAGTTTTCAGTTTAGCGAGATATTGGGGATTTTTTCCTTCATAACTTCCCTCATTGTTGTTGTTTGAGGTTACATGCAGAATGTTCTTCGAAGACAGTAGCTAGGTTGGCCACCGCGACCATGAAAATGAAGGAAAAAAGGTAATGGATTTTATTCATATATGTGAAGCTTTTATCCTTCCTTCTCTTGAAGTTCAATGCACACAATGTTCTTCTTCTTTGCTTCCAAGTTGGTGATATTATGTTTGTCTTCCAAACAGAACATTAATAGATTTGAGGAGTTATTTATTTAGTCAACTATTTGTGTTCTAGTTGTGGTTACAGCCATGCATGTCCATACCCATACCCATCATTTGTATTTCATGTTATTGATTCCAAAAAGGCATACTTTGAATGATCAAAAGCGAATGCTAGCTAGCTATTTTTACTGTATCATATGAGTTCATCTAATTTTATGTTAACCAATGCTTGCGTTTCATTTGAAAAATTAACTGTTGGCTTTGGCTCGTAAGTTTTGAACTTATCTCTTCTTTGTAAACCATTGGTTTACCCTCTCTTAGTCCCTTTTTTTTCGCTCTTTAGGATAGTTTGTTTTATGGTGTCTTCTGCTTCGTATATATTAAAGCATGGTGTGTAATTTGGTTTTGATTGGTTGGCTTAACTTGGAAGATTACTATTGTAGATTTTACTTTGTGGTGATTTTGCATAATCCTAAAATTATTAGTCTTTTGTTTGATTGATGTTTACATTGTTGTGATGGACAACTGGTCTAACATATATGTAGGCAGAGATGCTGCCATTCTTGTTGAATAAATACATTTAAAATTTCAGTAATATTTAAAAAGTTTATGTGAGACACTTGATACTACAAAGGAAATCGGCACCTTGGTATGTCACTTTTTAAGCCTGATTTCATGGTTTGCTCGTTCTACAAAGTTTTTGGTGAAAACCCTTCTGGTTTTGGGTGCTTGTTTGTGAAAAAAGTCTAGTGTATCTTCTTTGAAAGATCCTGGTTATGCCACAAGCATAGCAATTATAAGCCTTGTCCCAGCATATAGACATGAGACTGATGAACAAACAAGTTGTTATTGAAACTGATGAAGCAGATCACCAACAGCAAGATGGGGCATGATCAGCATCAGAAATTGAGGAGTTAAGCATAATACGCTTTGACTCATCTAGAGATACAAACAGATTAGGTACTAAAAATGAAGGCTTTGAGATTCATTGTAGAGGATTAGACCATGCAGACTCGGTGGGGTTATTACTAATTAGTAGCAGGACCAAATACTTGGTCAATTGGCTGGTTAATGCACTAATGAGTGTTAAACATCCACATCATGAAAATAGTATTTCCCGAATTAGGATTTATGGGCCTAATTTAAGTTCTTTCCGTGGACCCGCAGTGGCATTTAATATATTTGATTGGAAAGGGGAGAAATGTGAACCTGCACTTGTGCAGAAGCTTGCTGATAGGAACATTTCTTTAGGTAGCTCATATTTGAGAAATATAAGGTTCTTTGACAAGAATGAAGAAGGGAGACATTGGGCCTTGGAAACAACAAGAGGTTGTTCTAAGGTTGAAGGGTTGGGCCTATCCAAGAAAAAGACACGTAGCCACTGAGTAAGGTTATCTTTTTTTGATTGGTTGGCTTAACTTGGAAGATTACTATTGTAGATTTTATTTTGTGGTGATTTTGCAGAATCCTAAAATTATTAGTCTTTTGTTTGATTGATGTTTACATTGTTGTGATGGACAACTGGTCTGGCATATATGTAGGCAGAGATGTTGCCATTCCTGCTGGATAAATACATTTAAAATTTCGGTAATATTTAAAAAGTTTATGTGAGACACTTGATACTACAAACTTTATATCCTTGTAGTCTTTACCTCTAGGAACTTGCAGGCCTGATTAAACTGTCAACATACTCCAGCTTTAGTCTATTTGAATGTCCTCAAGTTGTTACTGGCTCCAAAGGACCTGATCTTGGGAGTGGCATATATTTTTTTCCTCCCGTTGCTTTTGTTATATTATAATGAAGCTATAGTTTATTGTTTGACAGCTCCTTTTGTTGTTACTCAGATGAATACATTGGGTTAGATGAAAACAAAAATACTGGGTTAAAAGCGTAGAATTGAAAGCCACAAAGGATCGAATTAAGGACAAATCTTGCAGTGTAAACTGATATTGAAGAAACCTTTGGATCTTGAGTCCGATGAAGGTGTGACAGAGCCTATGTTTGTGCAATTATGTTATGTACAGGTATGGCTTTTAATTATGAAACCTTACATATGATGACAAGTATATGTAGTTAATGCACAAAGCTGCAATTACAAGCTTTTTATACAATTCTGTTTTCAACCTTAGGGAAAACATAGCAAAAACTATTCAAAAATTATTGTTATAATAAGGAAAGTTGTATTATCTTCAATTTCAGACCAAGAGTAAAAGCAATGACTGTGAAAGTAGCACATGATTGTAAGTGGCAGTTGATATAGAAGCCTGTGTGTCAAACTTGAGAGCATAGATATTGCTGCGGGACTTATTAAAGGTATAACAACTCTTGTCTTATTGGTTTTTATTAGCAATTCACTGTCGGAAGTGAATCATCCATGGCCAGTGTTATTTCAATTGAAAATTATATTGACTCAAATTATATGACAGTAACACTAGCTAGTCTTTCACTTAGAAGTTTGACCCCAGAAGGGAATTTTAGTGTACTAGGGAGTTATTCAAACAGGCAGGAACTAAACTGCGGTTTAAGCTCAGCTTATCATATGCACTGACTTTAGATGTGCGTAGCATTAAACACATATGTGCCGCATTGCCACATAAAATATTAATAGAAGACTGTTGGGTTTTGTAATGATGACATGCAGTATCAAAAGTGCTCTGTATCCTAATACACAACTAAAAAAAAAAAGAGTTATGTGGACAAATTCAAATCTAATGTTGTATACACTTACCATACTACCCTTAGCTCCAGAGGTAGTCATAAGAGAAATACAATTTTCTGTAGGCTACAATATTCCTTTAGATAGTTGCTCCTTTTAATATCCCTGAGCTTGTTATTGAGTTAATATTGCTTGTCATCTTCGTATCCAATGTTAAGCCTGCTTCTCCATTACCGCATATTTGGTTATCAAAATGGAATTGCAATGTGACTGGATCTGATATCAAAAATATATTACACAAGAGATTTTACACAGAAAAAACCAATTAGTAGTAAGAATATGCCAAGTACCCCAAAAAAAGATAACTATGAACCATCATTTTAAGGCATGATGGCTGTAAGAGCACAAGTTTTTGTTATCTTTTTAGTATTGCATGACCATGTGCATATTTTAAAAAACTATTAAAATATTGTTGTTATAGTAAGTAAACTTGTATTATCTTTGATTTCAGAGCAAGAGTAAAAGCAATGACCATGAAAGTAGCACATTATTGTTCCCCCCTGTTGATATAGAAGCTTGTGGGTCAAACTTCAGAGCATAGATATTCCTGCGGGACTTATTAAAGGTAAAAGAACTCTCATCTTAATGGTTTTTGTATGCAATTGAGTCTCGGAAGTGAATCAGTAATATGTAGAAAGTAGAACCAACTAGAAAAGGCATAGATGAGAGAGCCGTTGGAGTCAGACTAGTGAGTGACCAATAGCACAAATGTAAAGTGTGTGTAGCTACTAGCCATTGGATATTTTCTATTGCCAAACCATGGAAGTTGAATGAAGTTAAATGCTTAAGAAATTATAATTATTTATGTGGATTCTTGAAACCTGCATTGTCTATATGACATTATATTAAAAGGAAAAAAAATTCTCACCCTATATAACTAGAATATCATTAATTAATAATCTTCATCCCACCTCTGATTGGCATTGCATTAGACTATGTACAATTGGAGTGAAGCATAGCTTCTCCACGAGATGCAAACTTCATACATGGTCAATTGATTGAGTTATCCGAGAAATTATAGGAACATGTAGAAGATCCATGTGAGACCACATTCTTAGGAGGTGGCGGTGAACTATGTGTTGTTAAACCTCCCTTCAATACATCAGGGTATGTCCTTGAGGTCTCAAGGGGTCTAATTTCCTTTAGCGTTGCAACAACATCCTTCATTGTTGGCCTCTCATCAGCTCTATTGCTTACACATACAAATGACACTGCTAGAGTTTGTAGCATTTCATGCATGGTGGGATCAGCGTTGATCCAAGTGTGCACCCCCTGGTAGAGTTGGGTCTAATGGGTGCCTTCCTGTGAGAACCTCAAGTACAACCATGCCAAAACTGTACACATCACTCTTTTCAGTTATAGGCTGCAGTGATGCATGCTCTGTGCATAAACCAAAAGCAACAGAAATTAGTACTAATCAAAATTAGTAAAGAATAGGATAAAATGTGTCTCAAGTTTTAGTGAAAATTGGTTTTAGTGGCTACAATTTAAAAAATAGTGGTTTTGCTCCTTATATTTTTTTAAATGTGGTAGAATTGATCCCTGTCACATCAAAACAAAATACATGGTGAGAGACAAAATCCACCACATTTACTAAAACCAACCACTGTTTGTAAAAACATAGGAACTAAAATCAATTTTTTATTAAGTCTTCATTCTTGAGTCACCTAAAGCATATTTTACCTACAGGAAAAATTCTCTCAATTAATTTGAGTAGAAAAAATAAAATACAATAAAATAAAATACCAGGAGCCATGTATCCATATGAACCAACAAGGTAATGTGTTTGAAGTGGCTTGGAATCAGTATTCTCACCATTTTCAGTTGCAGTTCTTGCCAGGCCAAAGTCAGCGAGGTCAGGTTGGTATCCAGGACCTAGTAACACATTCATCTCCATGAATAATAGCAGGCAAACAATCATGCTGCAAATATGCAAGTACATGAGCCACACCTAATATAACATCATATCTTGTCTCCTATTCAACTTTTCCCTTTCCTGAACCATGAAGCAATGACCTCAGGCTTCCATTAGGGAGGTAGTCATAAAACACTAGCTTCAGCTTCTTGTTTGATCCCCATCCAAGAAGCCTGATGATGTTCTTATGCCTAATTGACCCTAATTGACCCTAATGTTTGAATCTCAGAATTGAATGCACCAGACTGTATTCTTATTACCACATCTTCTTAACAGCCAGTGTTTCACCATTTGGAATTGTGACTTTGTACACAACTCCTGAGCTTCCAGTTCCAATCACATTGGCTGATGTCAAATTCATGAGAATGTCATCAATGGAGAAATGAAGCTTCTGATACAAAGTCATCTCCCAAGTTTCATTTTCCATGAGCACCTTGCTGGCCATGTCAGTTCTGACTAAGACATAGATTGTGAGAAGCACTAGTATTTCTTTCTCAAGACATGAAGCACGTCTATCTCTTAGATCAGATCTCCGGTTACTATTTGGTTTTGTCACACATAAATATACATATGCCGTATACCCAATAATTAATATGCCCAAATTAGAGTTCAAGTTACTGTAACAGCTTGTAGAGTACTACAATTTCAGCTTTGGCTCTTATGTAGGCAGAGAGTTGTTAAAATCAGATTCAGTTCTTTGCCCCATTTTTCAATGATAGATAAATTAAACTTGAACTCCAACTGGCTACTGTTATGTTTGCTGGATTCTTGCTTCATCTTTATATTTGGATATTTGATTGTCACTTTTATGTGTAACTAGTAGCATACCCGTGCATTTGTACGGTTTGTGCTTGTGCCGGTATATATATATATATATATATATATATATATATATACTTAAATGGTGTTATATACACTAAATTCAGTTATCTAGTTCATGAGTAATATAATAAGTTATTTTTACACACAAAATAATCAACTTATTTGTTTCAAAATAATAAAAAAATATGATGCATTTATGGAATAAAAAACAATGCCTAATAATAGGATTCATTTAACATGTGTTACAAGTAAAAAAAGAGATGTTAAATTAGAGACAAAAGTTTATTAGATTATAAAAAAGTAAGAATAACTGATGTCTAATGCTAAAAGGAACTTCTGTTATGGCATCTTCAACCCTCCCGGTTCAATTGTTCTATCCAATTCAGAGAAATTAGATGAAGTGAACGATCCCGTTTGGAAGCAGTAAATGAAGAGGGTTGCTTGTGTACATTTAGTAAAATCTCAGACAGAGCCATGATTAAGTAGTAATATTCTGGTCAACAACAATGTGTGTCTTAACTAAGTTCTCTTTTGTCTAAATTGTAAATCTCAAAAGCCACATAATATGCATCCAAGCTAGTATTTAGAGTGGATTGAAGGAACACAAGTCATATTGAAAAACAGGATGAACTAACCTGGTCCACCAGTACTTACAACTTTGTAATCTTGTAGTTTTTATGTTTTTTCTTTACCATTATTCTCTTTATTGTTTACTTTATTGATATCAACACGATCTGCAGTTTTAGTTCACTGCAATTAAGAAATAAAAGTAATACGTGTGTTCCCATTTGATGGTCTAGAAATAAATGCATAACTACAGTGTAAAAAACATAATATTCCTTCATCAGGTATCCATCATAAAGAAAGTCAGATGGAAATATCTTTATTACAACTGATGGAAGAAAATTTTTGAGATAGTGAAGCTAAATATGGATTTTACTTCCATCAGCATCTTGGGGAACAACTCCAAGCTCTTTAGTATAAAAAATCTTGTTGTGGTGCATATCAACAAATACTTTGAACATTGTAGACATAAAAGGAAAAGAAAAATGTTAATTGCAAGTATCAGTCCAAGAACAATGCAAAATACTATTTACAAAAGACATGAAGCCTAATCTAAAACCTTAGAGACTGAGAGTCACTTTGCCAACACATTGGTTATTACACATACAATAGCAACACGGTGCCTAGTAAGTACAGGTTCAATTGTGCCTGACTTATATCAGCACAGGCTAAATGAAATAGAGGTTAAAATTGCAAACACATTTTTACTTTTTATAAAAAAAACATAAGGGCGTAATGTAAAACTGCAGAGTCACTTAGCTAATACAATTTACAATCATAATTTATGTAAATTAAATTAAATAGCAGAGAAATGCGTTAAAAGTAAACGAAGCTTCAACAAAATTTACATTCTACAATTACAATCTATATAAATTAAATTCAACAGAAATTTGGTGCAGAGATTATTATATCAGCACAGGTTCAATTGTGCCACTTTGAGCCTGAGTATTATATCAGCACATGCTAAGAAGTACACAAACTTTTACTTCTTATAAGAGCAAATGTGGTTGGATACGTTGTATTTGGGTTTGATTTCCCAAATAGATTGTAACCATTATGGGAGGGTGTTTTGTTATAGGTCCCAATATCCTTGTCATTTTTTTTTCCTTTTGGGTATTTCTTATGCCCGTATATATTTATAATATTTGTTTGCTGATAAAATTCCTAGACACAGAACATATCATATACAAAATTCCCCTATCCTAGGGTTCAACCATTTCAGCCCAGCGCACACCAGGCCATCACAGACATATACAAGATCCACTAAGGCTCAGTACCAAGCATCTGAGTCCTCCCAGACTCAATGCAACACATGTCTGAGCACCAGCTCATCTCAGCCTCATAATTCAACATATCACTGGAACGGTCTAAATCTTAATCAAGGCACCATTCAATTAGCCTCTCATGCTCAAAACAAACATAATCAAGGCTCTAGCATGTCAGATAATCATCACAAGTGACTATCTCACAAGCCACATATGCATACACAGAGCCAAGATTCAAAGTTAACCAATTCAAATTCTGAAAGCTAATCCTTCATCACCAAACCATTCTAAGCAAGTTTCTCTACAGGACCCTGGGCAAATTCTAGCCCCTGCTTATATGGGTCACTATTCACAGGGAACCCCAAATTCTGAAATAACCGAGGAAACTCGAGTTTCTTACCTCAGTTGTAACCACCGCTTTGATTTCGTATTTATTTCGAAAATGTCTGTTTTTAAAATAAATCTCAAAAACGAATTTCTTATTTATTACTTTGTTGCTAAAAATTTTTCTTTATTTATTCCTATTTATTTTATTTTCCGAAAAACCCAATAATAATAAAAATTGAATTTCCAAGTTACCGCGGTTAAAATTTTAGAAACACGT
>PYAF01004653.1:4875-16629 GCA_007407185.1 Glycine tomentella
CACCGTTTAATTTTGATTCTGGGGGTCCCTGTGAATAGTGACCCATATGAGCTGGGGCTAGAATTAGCCCAGGGTCCAGTTGAGAAAGTTGTTCAGGGCTTAGAATAGATGAAGGATTAGCTTTCAGTTTTTGATTCTGATAACTTTGAATCTTGGCTCTGTATATGCCTGTGTGACTTATGTAGAGTCACTTGTTGATAGTTCTCTGATAGGCTAGAGCCTTGATTGTGATGTTCTGAGCTGAGAGGCTAGTGGAGCAGGGCTTTGAGTGGACCTCAGCCCCCTTTCTGATGAAAATTGGATTGTGAGGCTGAGTAGAGCTTAGGCTATATATATATATATATATATATATATATATGTAATGAGTCTAGAATGACTCAGATGGATTGTATTCCATCCTGATTTGACCTTGTATGGTCTGTGAGGAGCCTAATGCAGGCTTATTCTGATTGAACCCTAGGATAGGGGAATTCTTTTTATGATATATATATTGTGACTTGCATGTCTGTGGTCTGGTTTTGATATGAAATTGCTTATGCCTTGGTTAGGCATTGATTCTGAGACTTTTGGTGGCGGGAGCCACAGACCTGGGAAGGAATGGCTGACTGAGACCCTACCAGGTAAGTTCAGTGTTCCTGGGGATGAATTCCCATCTTGTGTGCCACACCACACTCCGGGGGAGTGGTGGTCATTTCATGATGCATGCATTGGTAGTTGCATTCTCATAATGATATATGTATGCATCTGTGCTTGACTTGTGCTGTGATAGATCTGTTGGCCAATAGATAGATATGGACCTCCCTAGGAGATGGTTTTCCTCCTAGCATGGCTGGCTCTTGGTTGAGGTAGCTCCCAGGGGATTAGTTCCCACAGGCCAGGGGATTAGAAGTTGAGGTAGCTCCTTCTTTTCTCGGAGGTACCATATGTTGTGCATCCATGCGAAGGGTTAGCACCCAATGGGATGGCACAGGTGCGAGTTCTGGACTCCCACTGATATAGGCATTGAGGTAGCTCCGCCAGGCGTTGAGGCAGCTCCGCCATGTTTGTATGCTATGCTTATGTTGTTATGAGGGCCAGAGGGCCAGGCCAGTGGGCCATTTATTTGTGCTTGCCTGATGTATGTATTATGGAAGTGGGCCAGGGTGGAGGAGAAGCCTCCATGGACCCTGAGCTTACTGAGATTTGTTATCTCACCCCGTGTGGGGAATTATGCTTTTCAAGTGACTCTTCCGGACGAAGAGAGCAGTCTTAGGGCAGGAGGCCCGAGTAGAGGCATTTCTGCTTGGCTGGTAGCAGAAGATGGAGCTGATAGGCTCATTTTTGGATTATTTTGTTTATATATGGTACCCTTGAGAAGGGATGGGAGTGTGTGTACTCCTGATGATTGTATAGTTCTGTATACCCTCTGTGAGGGCTGATATTCTTTTGTATCACACGATGTGGTGTGAGCTGTGATGTATAGTTGTACAGAACTAATTATGATATGTCTATGAGAAACTGGATCAGCAGGGGTGTGCCTTATGTGCTTGTGTGTGATTTTTATGTGATTTGTGTTATTTCATACATAATGTATCAAGAAAAGCGATTCTGTGCTTCCGCTAAGTTTTATAAACTATGTTTTAAGCGCTAAACTGATATTATTAATGATAACACGTCGGAGGCCTACGGGGTGTTACAAGTGTCCATCAGCAACCAAAAGAATAATGAAGCTTCTATCAAGAATTTAGAAGTGCAAATAGGACAACTTGCAAAAACAGTAGCTGAGCATGGAGGTGGATCTTTTTCAGCAAATACTCAAGTCAACCCCAAGGAGCAATGTAACGCCATTATCACAAGAAGGGGAACTGTGGTTGGTACGAAAGAAGAAGAAGAAAAAGAAAAGGATGAGGAAGAAACCAAAGAAAGAATTGAGAAAAAAGTGACAAAAGAGGAGAAAAAGAAAAAGAGTGACAAGGGCAAAGCAGCCTTAACCCCACCACCAATCCAACATAAGCCATATCCACATGCTCCATCCAAGAAGTCAAAGGAAAGGAATACAAAGACATCTTCAAGCAATTACAAATAAACATTCCTTTTTCTGAGGCATTGGAGCAGATGCCAACATACGCCAAGTTCATGAAAGACCTCATCACCAAGAAAAGAAGATACATCGACGAGGAGACAATCGAGCTGGATGCAGGATGCAGTGCCATCATCCAAAAGACTCTCCCAGAGAAATCTAGAGATCCAGGTAGCTTTACAATTCCTGTTACAATTGGCAAATTATCTGTGGGAAAATCTCTTCTTGACTTAGGTGCAAGCATCAACCTCATACCATTATCCATGGTTAAGAGGATAGAAGGGGTTATAGTCAAGCCTACTAGGATGAAGCTACAGTTAGCTGATAGATCTATTAAGCATCCCTATGGAGTCTTTGAAGATGTGTTGGTAAAAGTCGACAAATTCTTCTTCCCAGTCAACTTTGTAGTAATGGACATGGATGAAGACAGTGAAGTACCGTTGATTCTTGGCAGACCCTTTATGAAGACTGCCAAGGTGCTGATTGATGTTGATGAAGGAAAGCTCACTGTCAGAGTACAAAATGATGAAATTCAATTCAATGTTTTTGAAGACATCCAACACCCTAAAGATGAAAAAGAATGTTTTAAGATGGATGTCTTGAATAAGGAAGACACAACAGTTAATGGCTTGACCACATTTTCCAATTATTTGGAGCCAAAGCCATAGCAAACTCATCCAGCTAAAAAGACGTTAAAGAAGCGCTCCTGGGAGGCAACCCAGTGTTTTTAAATTTTGCCTTTATTTATTGTCTTTATATGTTATCTTTTTAAAAAAATATCATCTATTTTGTTAGAACTTGGTTATAGGTCCATTTTGTTAAGAAGGCAAAAGCAAGGAAAAGAACGTGGCAGATCTAGCTGAATGGAGGGCATCAAGCTTCTTAGCCACGATCTTCTAAAAACAATGCTATCGTTTTTAAATTTCTTTACTGCTTTGTAGTTTTAAATTCAGTACTTTGTTTATTTAGTTACTATGTTTGCTTCTTTTTTCTTGCACATAGAAGTTTCTCTTTTCTAGATTACACATGTTAAAATACTTTTTGTTTTATGTTTGTGTGAAATCTTTTTGGGACTTAACTGATATATCATGTTTTGAAAAGAATCAACTGAAAATGTTTTTGAAACTTCTTTTAAAAGATTAGAACCACAAAAAAAATGAAGTTTTTGTAGGAAACTTTGAGAAATGAAAAACAAGAATAAATGGTCTTTTCAGAAAAATCAAAATCAAGGTAAAAAGTCTTTTTGCATGGAAATTGATAAATAACTTCAGAGGGAAACAAATGATTTGGTTGAAAACATGAAAACAGCCTTTAGCCCAAGTGAGTGTGTGCATTTAAACAGACATTATACATTGAGAGACCTCACTGATATGATTTATAGTAATTTTGCATGAATTTCTAATTGTCATAAGCACATGACTCATGGATATGATTTAGGCCGTCTTTCTTGTTGAACATATTATAAGCCACTGGCCAAAAAGCTATCCAAATATATCAAAATGATGTATCCTTTGAAAACCCCTTTGAGCTTAAACAGTAATATTTTCTTGAAACCCTAACCTAGAATAGGAATTTCATACCATACCTAAGGTTAGGAGAGCAAAAGGGGAATATTTGTGATAGAAAATTCTTGTGGATAGTTATGTTATGAAAAGAATGTTTGTAGTGGTTATATGTTAGCATGTGAAAAAGAAAAGAAAAAGAAAAAGAAATGAAAAAGAAATAAAAGAAAAGAAAAAGAAAAGGAAATAAAATCTCTTGAAAAAAAGAAAAGTTGGGTGAAAATGATAAAAATAAGATGTCTTGGAAAAAAAGAAAAAAGGAATAGGAAGTAAAAGTGAAAGATCTAAAATTGTCTATAGTTCTAGCTTGCTCTCCTAGTCCTAAGGTCTTTTGAATATCCAGAAAAACCAAGATTTCTTTTTAGCCAAAAGCCCAGCCATAAAAGACCTAATGATCCATGATGAATATGTATTATGATTTGATAGGAAATGAACTGCAAATTTAACCTATGATATATCAGTGATGGATGTGAGAGTAAACACTTACCTTTGGGAGAATTAAACACTTTTTGAGAAGTTTTCCTCTGTTTGATATCAGTCAAATGTTTCCTCTGAGGTCCTTTTGAAATGAAGTGTAAATTGGACTTTAACCTCATTTTGATTTCATGAAAATCCATCAAATTGTTTTCTCAAAGTATCAAGGTTAACTACTTTTTGAAAAATCTGTTCTGATCAAAGATTAAGTTGATTCTTGTCAAAGCGTGATATCTTTACCTTTGCTTGAGGACAAGCAAGATTCTAGGTTGCGGGAGTTGATAAGTGCCATATTTCAGTGAGAATAGGTTTCAAACATGGCACTTATCCGTTATTTTAATGAAATTATTCACAAGATAACCCCAGAAACCTAGTTAAATGATGATTATGTGAAGGTAAGCTATGCTTTTGTAAATTGGAAAAAAGTTCGTCCAAGTAATTGATTCATTTTTGCTAGGTTTAAGAGTTACGGAAGAAGCAAGATTGCAAAAGAAGGAGCACAAAATGAATCAAGTAAAGGAGGAAGCATCAAATAGCAAATCAGGCCCATCAGACACCAAAAGCCCATTGATTCCTTCATGGTTAACCATTAGCTCGCCTAGGCCACCATTCCATGAGCATTTTAGGTGCCTGGGCGAGTTCAAGTTCCAAGGAACCGCCCTTTAGCTCGCCCAGGCGAGTGGTTATAGAGGAAAATAGGTGCCCAGGCGACCCAAGCAGCCAGGAGCCCAATTCCTATATATATAGGACGAAATTGAAGACCAAGGCATGCTTTTTCACTCCAATTCTCTCCCAATTGAGTTGCTTGTTCCATTTTCTTGTTTCTTAGCTTCTAAAGTGAGTGTAGACCTTAGGGAAGTGAGGTTGAGTGACTTTTGTAAGGAGATTCTGCCGATGAGAGGATCGATGACGAGCTTAGTCGGTGATTCTCTCGAGGAGGTTCTGCCCATGTTCACTTATACTTCCCTAAGGATTGGACGTACTCTTCTTATCCCTATGCTCTTTTAATTATTTATGCATCGTTCTACTTCTTGTTGGTAATTTCATTCTACCCTTAATGCTTGATTCTACTTGATCACTAGGGTCACGAACTTAAATTCCTAAGTGAGACTGGAAAGTAATCTTAGGGTTTGAACTGAATGAAATTACTCGTTACGTTACGTTGCTAGGAATAGGGCATAACATTTTGATCGCATTAAACACGTGAATATGATCTTAATGCTTGGGTATTTAATTAAGTATGTGAGGGATCGATATTTAGTAAAATATCCATAGGGCTTAATTGCGAGGAATCGAATTAAGGTTACCTAAACGTGTGCGTCAACAAGAATAGAACATGCATAGGTAAAATCAATTAAAAACGGATAAGCAAGACAAAATCCAATCCTACATTTACTTGACTTGTATCCGTTTATTTATTTCCCGTAATCGTTTATTTGTTTTCCGTTATCTTTGTTTTACATTTTCCGCAACAAACAACAACAAATGAATCTTCACTTTTTATCTGTATATAACTACTAAACTGTTAATTTTAATCAACCGACGTAAACCCAAATCCCTGTGGAGACGAACTTTTATAAATTTGAAACTTACAACGATAACAACGGTACGCTTGCCATGGTGTAAAATCCCTAACAAAAGATAATTCTCCAGGCTTACTCTTAGGCTTCCTAATACTTTTAGAAGGAGGTTGAACCATGATGTTTGGATAGGAAAAGCTCTGGCTAGAGATAGAAGAGAAGCTTGGTGCAGATTTTCCTAAGACTAGCTATAGCTATTTATAGAGATAATTAGGTTGTTTAACGTTCATAATTTCAAAGGATATAACTGTTGGGACGATTTAAATGCATTGGGAGTTGTGTAGAAACTGATTGGGCAGTTTAACAGCTCATAAAAACTTTCAAAATTTCAGATAACAACATTAATAATCGATTATATCCATATGTAATCAATTATTCCAGAGCAAATGTTAATAAAAGATTCACAGTGTAATCGATTATTCTGCAATGTAATCAATTACAGTATTGATAGTCAGAGGTTGAGGATGATAAGTAATCGATTAAATTGCTAAAGTAATCGATTATTTGGCCATGGATGACAAGCTAAGCATGGATATGAACATTTTAATCGATTAACCCGTATGGTAATCGATTTTTATAGAGCCCCTTAATAGTACTAAGTTATTTTTCAGTTACGTAATCGATTAACCCGATAGGTAATCGATTATTCCAAAGTGGTACAATTTCTCATTTATGAAATGTAATCGATTACAACTCCTGTATAATCGATTACATGAGCTTGATTTTCAGCCAGAACTATAGTTTTAATGAAAATAATCGATTATCCCGACTCTTAATCGATTATTACAGTACAAGTATCAGAAAACACAACATTTTATCATTTTATATAGCTTTCAATCATAGGTACAGAGCTTTCTAACAACGATACAGCTTGTTCATATGGAATCAGAGCATTTTAATTATGATAGGCTTTACAAATTACTCCAGTAATGATAATGGTAATTAGGCATTCAAAATTTCGCATCGATCATATCACAAACAGGTTAGCATATGTTATGTTCATCAAGAATTCCCAGCATGTTTCTAAGAGTGTAAAATCTATCCTTAGGCAGAGGTTTTGTAAATATATCAGCAAGTTGATGATGTGTACCAATAAATTCTACCTTTATGTTTACCTTTTTGCACATGTTCTCTTATAAAATGATGTCTAATCTCAATATGCTTGGTCCTTGAATGCATCACAGGATTCTTTGAAATATTAATGGCACTTGTGTTATCACACAGTAGTGGAATCTCTTTTAACTCAACTCCATAATCTTGTAGTTGTTGCTTGAGCCATATGCTTTGTGCACAGCAACTACCAGCTGAAATATACTCAAGTTCTGCAGTGGATAAAGCTACACATGCTTGTTTCTTGCAATGCCAAGAAATAAGTGAGCTTCCAAGGAGATGACAAGTTCCACTAGTGCTCTTTCTATCAAGCTTGCATCCTGCAAAATCTGAATCAGAATAGCCAATAATATTAATAGATGCATCTCTAGGATACCAAAGTCCAGCTTTGGGTGTTGCCTTGAGATATTTGATGATCCTTTTTACAGCTGAAAGGTGAGACTCCTTTGGGTTTGCTTGGTATCTTGCACACAGACAAACACTTAACATTATGTCTGTTCTACTAGTTGTTAAATAGAGTAATGATCCAATCATTCCTCTATATTTGAATTCATCTACTTTTTTTCCTTTCTCATCTGAATCAAGATAAGTTGAAGTGGCCATTGGTGTTGCAGCATCTTTGCTTTTATCAATTTCAAATTTCTTGATTACTTCAAGGCAATACTTTGATTGATTAAGGAAAGTTCCATTCTTCAATTGCTTGACTTGTAATCCTAGGAAGAATGTCAGCTCTCCCATCATAGACATCTCAAACTCTTGTTGCATAGCTACAGAAAATTATTTGCAAAGCTTTGGATTAGTTGAACCAAAAAGAATATCATCAACATAAATTTGAACTAGTAAAATATCATTCTTTTGCCTTTTGATAAACAAGGTTTTGTCAACATTGCCCCTTACAAAAGATTGATCAAGTAGAAACTTACTCAACCTTTCATACCATGATCTAGGTGCTTGTTTAAGACCATAAAGGGCTTTCTTAAGTTTGAAAACATGATTTGGATGCTGGAAATCAAAAAAACCTGGAGGTTGTTCAACATAAATATCCTCCTTAATGTAGCCATTTAAAAATGGACTTTTCACATCCATTTGAAAAAGTTTAAAACCCATAATACATGAATAAGCAAGTAGCAGCCTAATAGCTTCTAATCTTGCAACTGGAGCATAAGTTTCCTCATAGTCAATGCCTTCCTCTTGGTTGTAACCTTTTGCAACCAATCTAGCTTTATTTCTGACTATAATTCCACTTTCATCCAGCTTGTTTCTAAAAACCCATGAGGTTTAGGGACAAGTTCCCAAACTTCATTTCTTTTAAATTGATTTAGCTCTTCATGCATGGCATGCGTCCAATGTTCATCTTGCAAAGCATGATTAATATCTTTTGGTTCAATTTGAGAAACAAAAGCCATGTGACAACATAAATTTCTAAATGAGGATCTAGTAGAGACTCCCTTAGATACTTCACCAATAATGTTGTCTAATGAAAGATCTCTTGTGGTTCTCCACTCCTTAGGCAATTGTTTTGGTGTTGGTGAACCTTCTTCGGCACTTGATTTATTTTTCTCATTGATAGACATCTTCTCCAATTGAATATTCTGCTCTACATTTTCTGCATCATCATCACAAGCTTTATCCTCTTTTGAGGGGTTAGATTCATCACAAATTTCATGGACAGATTCCTCAATACACATGGTTCTTATATTGAAAACTCTATATGCCTTGCTTTGTAATGAATATCCAAGAAAGATAGCTTCATCAGCTTTTGCATCAAACTTCCCAAGTGATTCCTTTCCATTATTTAATACAAAGCACTTACAGCCAAAGGTTCTTAAGTGAGAAACATTGAGCTTTCTTCCTTTGTACAACTCATAAGGGGTTTTCTTCAAAATGGGTCTTATGAGAAGTCTATTTAAGGTGCAACAAACTGTATGAACAGCATCGGCCCAAAAATATTTGGGTAAATTTGTCTCATTGTCCTAGCACCTTCCTCAAGTGATCTATTTTTCCTCTCCACAACACCATTTTGTTGAGGTGTTCTTGGATCTGAAAAATTATGGTTGATTCCATTTTCTTCACAAAATTTTTCAAAATCTTCATTTTGGAATTCTCCACCATGATCACTTCTAATTGAGACAATTCTACACTCTTTTTCATTTTGAATAACTTTGGCTAATTTTCGAAAAGAATGGAAAGCGTCACTCTTGGATTTCAAAAACAAAGTCCAAGTGAATCTAGAGAAATCATCAACAATAACTAGTCCATAGTAATTGCCACCTAAACTCATAGTTCTTGAAGGACCAAACAAATCTATGTGTAAAAGCTCAAGTGGTCTAGAGGTGAAAACAATGTTTTTACTTTGAAAGGAGTTTTTTATTTGTTTCCCCTTTTGACATGCATCACACAATATATCTTTCTCAAATTTGAGTTTAGGCAAGCCAATAATTAAGTCCCTCTTAATAAGTTTATTCGTATGATGCATATTTATGTGACTAGCTCTCCTATCCCACAACCATGTTTCATCTAATTTACTCAATAAACAAGTGGTCTTATGAAACAAAGCATGGTCAATAGAGAGTAGATACACATTACCTTTTCTCTTGCCTATGTGAATTACTTCATCACTCTTACCATCACAAATCAAGCAGCAATTTTGATTGAAGGAAATCTTGTAGCCTTTGTCACATAATTGGCTAATGCTAAGCAGATTATGTTTCAGCCCTTCAACATAAAGCACATTGCTGATTTTGGTGTTTAAGCTGTCACCAATGCTCCCTTCACCCATAATCTTTCCTTTGTTGTTATCTCCATAAGTGACAAAGCCCCCTTCTTTAAATGTAAGATTCTTGAGCAAGGACATGTCACCCGTTATGTGTCTTGAGCATCCACTATCAAGATACCAAAGAGAAGAGCTTGCTCTAAGACACACCTACAAAAGAAACAAATTACTTCAAAGAAATAGGTACCCATTTTCTTATGGGTCCAAGTGGGTTAGCTGTTTTCTTTCTCTTTTCTACCCAAATGCATTCACCATTTGGGACATGGTACCTTCTTGCAAGACAGTGAAAATTTGTATGACCTTTTTCCATACAATAGTGACAAGTTACAGCATTATATCTTTTTCTAGAGAACTTCCTTTGATTGACTCTTGGCTTTTTCTTTTGCTTCTGTTTTGGGGGAACAAACTTGGTTTTTTGTACATTTTTAAAACTCTTTTTATAACCCAAACCAGAGGTGTCTCCATACTGTTTTTGGGCACTCAACATTTCGTCTAAATCACATTTTCCCTTGTTAAGCTTTTCCAAGATGTCAGTCAATTCTTGAGACTTGCTGCATATACTTTTCCTATTGATTGATTCTATATTCATCAAACACTTTTTGCAACATTTCATACTTGTCACTAGATGCAGAGGAAGAGGTGCACATACATCCACTTGATTTGTAACTAGAAGTCAGATTTTCATTTTCTTTCTTCAGGTTACAAATTTCAGTTTGTAGCTCCTTTATTTTGGCAAGATGATCTTCCATGTTCTTTTTAAGCTTGCTATTAGACTTAGCCAGCTTTTTTGCTTCTTTGTGCATCTCTTGAAATGCTAAAACAGCTTGTTCAAGTTCAGAGGTTACCTCATCATCTTCATCCAGCAGATCATCATCTTCTTCATGGATGATTGAGGTTAGACACATGTTTGCTTCTTCCACATCAGCAGAGGATTCAGAAGTGGAAGATTCATTGTCTTCCCATGCAATATATGCTTTTCTAGGCTTAACTTCCTTCTTCTCTTTGCTGTCTTGCTGCTGTTTATTTAAGTAAATGGAACATTCTGATTTAATGTGACCAGGTTTGCCACATTCAAAGCAAGTATAGCTGCTGTCCAATTTCTTGAAATTGCTGGTGCTGTTGTTTGCTGAATTGTTCTTGTTGTTTCTTGAGAATTTTCTGCCCTTGTTCTTCTTCATAAATTTGCTGAACTTCTTCACAATTAAGTTCATGCTTTCATCTTCCTCCTCATCACTAGAGTCTTTATCTTTCTCCACTTTGGGTGCTGCAGATTTCAATGCTAATCCCTTGCTTTTCCTTTCTGCATTTTCACCAATGGTTAGTTGAGACAATTCAAATTCATATTCAAGCAACTTACCAAAAAGTGCAGCCATTGTCATTTTTGAGAGATCTTTTGATTCCTTGATGGTTGTGACTTTGGGTTGCCAAGCTCTAGTGAGGCATTTTAGAATCTTGATGTTAAGTTCTTCAGCATCAAATGTTTTGCCAAGTCCTAAGAGGTGATTCACTATATGTGTGAACCTTGTTTGAAGCTGAGAAATACTCTCATTTTGATTCATCTTGAACATTTCATATTCATGAATCAAGGAATGCTTTCTTGACCTTTTTACTTCCTCAGTCCCTTCATGGGTGATTTCCAACATCTCCCACATTTCCTTGGCACTTGTACAACGAACAATTTTTGAAAAATTCACCAGAAGATAGAGCAGAAGTTATCATGTTCTTTGCTTTAAAATCATATTGAACAATTCTTTTCTCATCATCATTCATCTCATCCCAATTTTTGGGAATCATGTTGCTATCTACCATCTTAATAGGCACTCTAGGGCCTTTCTCAATAGCATTCCATGCTCTTGGATCATTGATGTGTTGCAAACACATCTAGTTTTTAGTATAGTTTTAGGATAGATCTCAATTAAATATGAAGGAAATAGAATAGAATTAAGTTAGTTTAGTATTTTAATTGCTTTGAATTAATTTCAATACCATTTAAGCATTTTTGCAGGCAAAAAGGAGGAAACTCAAGCAAATGAAGAAAACCAAGTCTGAAGTCCCACGCTATTAGCGTGGGAATTCACGCTATCAGCGCCAGATGCAGGGAATGAAGATTGAGCTCTCGAATGCTCCACGCTACTAGCGTGGTAACTCACGCTATCAGCGTGAAGAAGACGAAACCAGGCTAATTGACTCGACCAG
>PYAF01004654.1:9138-29483 GCA_007407185.1 Glycine tomentella
TGGTCACCCCTGAAAACATAAAAGATAACCATTTTAAAACTTACTCAAATTATAGTCAGATAAAGAATCAAATGCAATCAGGAATATTGGTGTAGTTAGAAACTATCAGGCTATAATTACCAGAGGAAAGATAGCAACAATACCCATTCTCCACAAAGGAAATGATTGCTTGCAAAGTTGCTGAAAAACCAGCAAGGCTGTGTTTGTCTATTAAAATATACCAATTTGTGTCTCTCTCGTAACCTTTACTTTCCCTGTTACTGTATGTTCTATTATAGCAGAGAACAAAGCAATTCGGCCTAGCTCAACCTAATGTTGCAACAGTTGGGATGTGATGATCATCGAAGTGATGAAATCACCCCTTCCAATATGTTCATATCCATCCAACTAAAAATAAACACTACACAATAAGACAAAAACCAAACAGTGGCAAAATCACCCAACATGGTCCCCTATTGTTTCACAAAATTGGTTTGTGACACAACTTGGGAGGATTTGATGTAATTATTGTTTTCCTTAAATTCAACATGTGTTGTTACAAAGAATCCCTTTCCTTTACTTTTGATTTTACTGAACAGAAAAAGCTTTCTGGCTACACATTCTAAAGCATAAGACTAGTGAGTTAGTTCTGCTACATTTTTCTAGATTGTTAATGTGCCACATTTGAATAACATGCATGGTTCATGTCCTCATTCCTGAATTAGAAGTAGCTAGAGTGAAGAACAACCGAGAAAATCATACAAAAACATAAATCATATTTCACATTTCAGAAGCATAACAAGATCCAGATCTCTATAAAGACTCACATATATAATAATTACATACACCACATAAAACAACAAAAGTAACCATTAACCAACACACATAGAACTGTGTAATATGTTTCCTCAAAAGAAAAACGAAACAAAAAAGAAAAACTTAGCTCCCAACTACTACACCCCTTGGCTAGTGTTGTGCAGCATAGTGGTTAATAAGCGAGATAGCATTGCTAGTAACCTGAGCAACATTGAGCACCCTAGCCCTAATAAAGTCCTTCATCTTCCCATTAAGCGCCTTCCCGGAGAAGCCATCGCCGCAAGTGCTCTCATCGGTCAAAGCGGAACTCACCCAAGTTTCGACGTTGCTAATGTGCCACGTGAAGTCCTCACCCTTAACCTTACAAAGCTTGAGCTCCTTAAGAGAGCGGCTGAGGCGGTCAACGCTATCGCTGATTTCCTCAACGCAGTCATTGTTGAGGCCTCTGAATTTGCGGCAGTTAGAGACGAAGGTTTTGGTGGTTTGGGTGGGGTTGAGGGAGAGGGAGAGGGTTGTTTGGACGAGCTGGTGAGGGTCTTGTTGGATGCTGGTGGCATAGACGGAGAGGGATGAGACGCAGAGGGCTGGGTATTGGGTGTTGCTGCAGGAGGATTTTATGAAGTTGCTTGGGCTTGATGAGAGGCTCAACCTTATCTGGACTGTGGAAATTGGGAGGAAGACAACACACCATTTTGATATTCTTGCCATTTTCTCAGAGGAAAGGGAACAAGAGGGCAAAGTTAGCTAGAAGAGATTAGGGCACGACAACCCCACGCCTCTGACCCTATGAATAGCCAAACACAAAGCACACAAAACGGCACCGTTTTCATTTATTCTTTCCACATTTTTAAAGGCGGTTATTATATAAACGTCTTTGAAAACACAAAACTAAGACGGTTAAACTATAACCGTCGTCGTTTGACACAATCAAAGACGGTCACTCTATCAACCGTCTTTGAAATTTTCATTTTAATTACGTAAATGCCACCGCCCCACATTCTAAGACGGTTTCGCGACAACCGACTTAGATTGTCTGTCGTAAAATGTGATTTTTCTAGTAGTGTAAGTGATGGCATTGTATCTGCAGGGTGTAAGAATTAGCATGTTTTTTGTTTTTATGCTGAATCTTTTTAGGTAATGGTGTTTGATTGTTCTTGGAAGATATCTTGCTTGTAATTACTACTAACATGTATTACTTTTGTGAAATTAAAATGTTGGAATTTGTCTCTTTGGTGAATAATAAAATTTTATTTTGATAGAAAAAGATTATTAGGAGAGATGGGGTACATAGAACATATCGTTGGATAAGGCAATAAATTTTATATTCTCAATTTCTTCTATACTTGACTTCAATATTAATTATTGTTTGTTCATTGACTTATGTAGGTATTGTGCAATATACAACAAGTGTTTGCTAAAACAATCCCATCTCTCTTTGCTCAACACTACCAAGATTTTTTCATATGCTCTTCAGATTCCTATCATATAAAAGCGCTGAAGCTGGATATACTTTCTTCTATTGCCACGGATTCATCCATTTCATTCATTTGTAAAGAGTTGCAGGTATTTCATATCGAATATGTTTTTTCCCTAGGTTAAGTTATGGTGTGAGGTGACTGTTTTCCAGAAAGAATTATATGTCTAGTTTTACTTGGTTGAGATATATATATAAGTCTATTTATTGAAGAAATATATCACATTTCTTGGTTGATTATTTTGTAGATAAAATAATTGTTTTAAAAACTCTCTTTAATAATTTTTTTAATATAAATCATTTCAATTATAAATTATACATAAGCTAAT
This sequence comes from Glycine tomentella, assembly GCA_007407185.1. Taxonomy (NCBI): domain Eukaryota; kingdom Viridiplantae; phylum Streptophyta; class Magnoliopsida; order Fabales; family Fabaceae; genus Glycine; species Glycine tomentella. The sequence goes on from PYAF01004654.1 coordinate 11,737, forward strand.
CTTAAATTTATCCTTCATTTACTTATTACAAAATTAAAAGTCGAGTGTTCCTTAGTAGGTGACATATTGGGAGCAACTGAGTTGAAAGGTCCAGTTAACTACAAGTATAAAGATTTGAAAGTATTGCAACAAAAAATTTCAGTGCTGAAAATAAATTAACTTAGAGAAGGAGGTTTTGGCGTTGTATATAAGGTAAATTAATGTTATATTTTCAATATTATAATGGCAGGCATGTTCAAAGACAAGTGTTTATTTTTATTTACATTTTTTAATTATTTTTCCTTAAAGAAAGACATGCCTTATTCAGTACAAAAAAATAGTGCTTTTTTGACCATTTCATTTTGACGGGCTCAATAAACCGCCACAAATGTACAATTTTTTTTTTTAAAAAAGCTAACCACATTAAGCGTGTCACAGTACCGGTCACCAATTTCAAGATTTTAAGTATAATATATTATTTAAAAAAAAAAAACTGCAACAGACCTTAATGGATAGTAGAGTGACTGTAGCGTAGCAATGTTGCTTTCGTAGTACTTCAAATGGCTGAGAAGCAATCTCAGAGACAAAATCACAGAACCGGAGCGAAAGAGAAAGAAAAAGAAAGAGAGAGAATTTCATTGACTGCCATTGAAGCTTTGCTTCTTCTATCTCTCACTCATAACGAAATTCCCCACACATTCTTAATTTCCTCATTCTCTCCAATTTCAACACTGTTACGATTCATAGTTCTTCCAATTAAGACAAAATTTGAGGTGTGTACGATTCAATTGGACCTTCTACGCTGCGTTTTGTTCACTCAATGGACCAAGCTCCGGGAGGATTGCGCGATCCGTGCACGACGGCTATGAAGCATGGATACATGCAAAAAAAAAATTTCAACGTATCGGACACACGTCTGATACGGATACGTTCCCGATACCTCAATTCGCGTATTCAGTAGTCAACAATTTTCAAAGGCCACCAGTCCTAGCGGTATTCTTCCTTCATGTGCCAGGGCGGCGACTTCACCGTCTGAAATGGCATCGGAGGCGAGTCGATCTACGGCAAAAAGTTCGCCGATGAGAACTTCGTGAAGAAGCACACCGGTCCCGGCATCCTCTCCATGGCGAACGTCGGTCCCGGAACCAACGGATCTCAGTTCTTCATCTGCACGACGAAGACGGAGTGGCTCGACAGAAAGCACATCGTGTTTGGACAGGTCGTCAAGGGAATAGACGTCATTAAGGAGATCGAGAAGGTCGAATCCACAGCTCCGGTGACACTGTGTTGTGCGGTAATCGAAGAGAAAGAGAGTCCATAACTGAATTGGTGGAGAGTGAGATGCTAGAAGAGAAGAGAGAAATGGATGAGAACGAATAATTGGCAGGCAAACAAATTGTTTCACCACTGGGCAAGGCTTTTGGGTTTGGGCCTATTCTATTCAACTAGTATTGTTCCCTTCTGTTTACACTCTCCAATTTCATAACCACACCCCTTACACTCTCCTTTTGAGCCTGACCCATTCTGGAAACACATTGTTATTTACATCATTCCATTGTTCATGTATGCACCCTTAATTAGTTTGGGTGTTATTAATTTGAAATACACTCTATATAAAAAAAATATTATTTAATACTAAGACGTATCGGGAACGTATCGAAATATTAATATTTTTAAAGTAACGTATCGAAGTCTCGTATCGGGAACGTATCGAAAATGTCGTATCGGTATCGGTGCTTCTTAGCACGACGGCGCCACGCTCGAGTCAATTCAATTCAATGAAGAAATTCAGGGAATCATGGTGTCGGTGCTGGCACCGAAAAACGCAAACTCGTTCACCGCGCTGCTTGAACTCTCGTCGACGCAGGCTGTAGAGCTCCTTCACTCACCGGAATCCGATAGCGCTCAGAAACCGCCTACGCCTGCGAGCGAGTGTGAGTCATATTTGAGCTTAAACCGTAGTCGTTCTCTTCATTCTTCACTTTGGTAATTTTCTTCTCTTCTTCACCTTTCTCCTATTTGAGCTTAAACCCTATGTATGACTTTTGTAATAAGGTTACAGTTTCATTCGAGTTCATTCTGTTTCTACTAATGTTGATGATGACATTTTGGAAGGTAATTGCAATAGGCTTCACCCTTATTATGAGCTGGTGATACATATTCATGGTATGCATGGGCATACAGGTAAATAAAGACAACAAAAAAACTAGGATCTAACAAAATGGATGCCTAGAGCATCAGTAAACAGTAAGAATAGAGCTGAATAAGTATATACTATTGCTATACAAATAAACAACCAATAATTCATAATTATATCATATTTGAATAAATATAACCTATAAATTTCGTAATTGTATATAAATTTTAATTATAATAGAAAAATATTTTAAAACAATACGTAATATATTTGCTAAATGAAATTCAAAATATATACCTTGTAAATATCCAGACTTCATTCAGAGATTCTTTAGAGTTTTAGCTATTTGTGACACAGCTATTCCAGATGTAGATAAAGAGTCAAGAGAAATTTTCTATGAAGCTGAGTCACAAGATGAAGCGGGTTTTGTCATAGCTGCAAAGGAGCTTGGTTTTGAGTTTTTTGCAAAGACACAAACAAGCATATCACTGCATGAATTGAATTATGATTCCGATCTCCAACTAATTATTCTGTCATATCCCAATTCTAATGCTTTACAACTCTATATTAGGAATCAATCAAGAAAGGATTTGCTCCAATCTGTGATTTCGTTATGTTCCCTGTCATAGCAAAATGTAATTTTGTTCCCATAAATAGCTAGAAATTGGACACTTTTGTTTTTTTTGTGTATAACAGGGAGGCAAAGGGATACTGCCAATCCTAACTTATAGTGGAGATCTCCCTCAGTGGGCTCGGTATTTTCCACAAGCTAATAAGGGTATGTAGAATCATGCTTTAATTTATAAATTAGAATATGCAAGTTGTTGAAAAGAGTGAAAACTGAAAATATAAGTGAGTATGTGACTTCAACCATTCTTTTTAAATTATTAGAAATATTCTGACTAATCATGTTGTTTGCTCCTCATCCTTTTAAAATATCTTAGATATATGCTCTTATCTCCCTTTGCATTTCTGAAAGTTTCGGGTCTTATCTCCAATTGCAATATACTAAGTGGGTTGGTTGGTTGGTTTAGATTTGAGCAACAACTTTTAATTTGCTACTTGTTTGCTTATGAGTGGCATCAAACATGTGTTATTTTGTTTTTTTAATAGTATTGTTTAGAAAACAGTTATTTCCTTTGGACAATCCTAGATATAACAGAACATAAACCATGTAAACAGTTCCTTTGGACAATCCTAGAGATAACAGAACATAAACCATGTGAAAAGTTCAATCTTACTGTTTCTGATGTTGAGGTTTCATTCAATTTCCAGCAAACTGATATTCCAGTTTTCAAATCCAGTTATATAGATAACCAAGTCTAAATTTTCCAATTTTACCTTGTCTACATTGCATTGAATCTCCAATTTGAGATGTGAATTTTCTTTTTGCATGATTTATAGTATATAAACTCTTCTTCAACTCAACTAGTCCTCACGAAAAGGATGGGTATATATGATCCATTCCATCAAGTGAGCATGTGGGGGGACATCTTTAAAATTGATGGAAGCTTGAACTCAATTGCTCCCCAAATGTTAATGATTGAGCCTAGCATGCAGAACAAGGCAAGAATGTAGGAATTTCTCTTTTGTTAGCGAGTTAGCATTGTTTTGTGGGAAAACTTGTTTACGAAAGTCTTTTGAATTTTATTTGTCCAATCTGAATATACTCCTCACGAATCAAGGGAAGCTTCTGGAGATGATCAAGAGACTAATGTCAAAGCTGATACTAAGGTAATCAAATTTCATCAATATATATTTCTTTTATGTATTTCCTCATCATCTTTCCCATGCCTCACTCTAATCATTGTAAATAACTTGGAAAGAAACATGTTGATTTCCTTCACATATTTATACCTTAATAAGAAACTGAAATAGCTTTGGAGATCTTATATCAAACATGAATGTTTTTATTTGAGTATGTAACAATGTAGTTAATGAATATTTATTTGTAGGCACTAAGACATCAAGCTCAAAATCGCGAGGCTGCTCGGAAATGTCAACTGCGGAAAAAGGTTGTAAAAAATGAATTTATAGGAAGTTAGCTAGTGTTTATAATTTGATTCTTACTTATGTAATTCATAGGCTTATGTTCAACAATTAGAAATAAGCCGTGTGAAGCTCGTGCAATTGGAGTTGGAGATTGAGAAAGCAAGAAAGCAGCAGGTGATCCTAACTGAAAATCATCATTTTCATTTATGCATTGTATTTAATTGTACCGTGTTTAAGCACATACTAAACTGTCTACTTGCAGGGTATGTACATACGCAGTGCACTAGATGTCAGTTATATGGGATCATCCGGAATAATTAACCCAGGTTTGTGATTCAAAATTTAAGTATTAAGCTTCCTCAATTTTCTTATTTTCTTAGTTATTTCACTTATTTGTGAACTACTTTCTTGTGTTTTAAGATGCGATTGCAGTTTGATTAATGGTTTATGTTTATGGCTCTATTAGATTTTAAATTCATACCTTTTTTTATAGAATATCCTAATGTTAACACTTAACGGGCCTTTTTTTTTTTTATAGAATTGTCAAATTTCATTTAACATTTATCTTGTGATTACATAGTACTTTTCATTAGTGCATGAAGAAATAAGCTTCTAGCATGTGGCATTATTTAATATGGAACTCCTGCTTTCAGGGATAACTTTGTTTGAACTTGAATATGCACAATGGATTGAAGAGCAAGATAGACAGAATCAAGAACTGAGAAATACATTACAAACTCAAGCATCTGAAATGCAGCTTCAGCGACTTGTTGAGAGTTGCTTGACCCACTACTCAAATCTTTTTAGAATGAAAGCAAAAACATTTGAGTGTAAGTTTGGATAAAAATTATGTTTGATATTTTTAATGACATATGTTGTAATATTAATAATTAAAATAATTATTATAGATTGAAATTTGAGAGAATAAAAATTTAATACATTATCTCAATTTTATACTTAATCAAATAGGAATGAAAATAATTATAGAACTAATTATATAAAAAGAATACTGTTTTTAACAAAAAAAATGTTTTTGGCAAAAAAAAAAGAAAAACGCACTTTGTGGCGGTTTCTGAACCGCAAGAAATATAAAGCGTGAAAAAATAAAAAAAAAAGTGAAAATTAATTTTGTGACAGCTTTTAGCTGTCACAATGTTTTTGGCGGATTTACTAGCGTTCCACTAAAAACAGCCACAATATTTTCTGACGTTATTTCTGACAGTCAATCTTGATCGTCAGAAATTAATTTTGTGGTGGTTTTTAACCGCCAGAAATCGCTTTTTTAGCCGCCATAAAAATATCATTTTTTTGTAGTGATTTAATTATTTTTCCTTTAAGTTTACGATAGTATTAGACTTTAATTTCAGGTGTTACATCTTATATTTATCTTCATAATATAAATAATCTTATAGGGGGTGATAATTAATTTATAAAATATTGCTACACTTAAACATGTCTAAGCATATAACATACTGGATATATAAATTTGAAAGGATATTTTATGCCCAAGCAATTTCTATTTAATTTGTTTAAAACACACTGTAAACTAAGACAGTTATGAAGAAAACCGTCTTAGAAAGATGTTTAATTTTTTTTAAAAAAAAAAACATATTCTAAGACAGTTATAAAAATAATCATCTTAGAATATGACAGTCTAAGACGATTACAAGTAAAAATGATGTTTGCAAATTTTTTTTATAATAAAAAACATGTTCTAAGATGGTTATAGGTATAACCGTCTTAGAATGTCACATTCTAATATGATTACATGAAAGAAAAGTCTTAGAATGATGTTTACAATTTTTTTTAAAAAAAACATCTTCTAAGACAGTTCTCGATAAGAATCGTCTTTGAATGACACATTCTAGGATAGTTCTTTGTAGCAACCGTCTTTGAAAGTTGTTTTTAATTTTTTTATATAAAAAAAATCTTTTAATACGGTTCTTATGCTACAAAGACAGTTTTAGAACCGTTGTCAAAAGTATTAATTTTCGACGATGACAACTACAAAGACGATTATACAACTGACGTAAAAAAGGATAAATAACCGTCGTAAAAGGATACTTTTGTAGTAGTGATAGAAAAGTTAAAACATACATAAAAAATGTATATCATATTCCTCTACCGTTAGTTCTTATTTAAAAATAAAAATTAACTCCTTAACTGTCTATAACCACCTTTTACAAAGAGTGAGGAGAGGAATAATTTTAATAACTCTAAAATTAACCCCACAAATTTAATTATCCTTTCATATTTAACAATCATCACATTATAAATATCTTTTATATAAATCAGCACTTTAAAATTACACAAACCATTATAGATTAAAACCACCACCCTAGTCCCTAAGAAGCTTTAACCTTATCGTCAGTATTTGTTTGTTAATTGTGTTAGCATTAATTCGATTGAAAAGGGTTTAATTGAACCACTTTTTAAAAACAATAAAGGACTTCAATGAAGTTTCCAAAAAGAGAATAGTGGTGGCCCTGAGCACGGTCGAGATGGGTGACCACCCAAAACCCTATTGTTAGACAACACCAAATTTTTTAATTAGTTTAGCTTAATACTATATAAAAATTCCATATAATTTTAAAATATATAAAATTTTTTTATAAATATTTGAAAAATAGATATAAGAATAAAATTAAGTTAAAAATATAAAAAAAAAGTGTTTTAGAAATTTTATTATGATTTTACATTTTTTTGTAAATGATGTGTATAGTACCTTCTTTTCTTGTTTTATATAGATATATAGCTTGATCTTTTATAATATTCTTTATATAACATAAATATAGAAGTACTTGTATGAATTTTATTTTATACTAGCAAATAAAACGCATACGTTGTCGCACTTATGTGTCTGCATGCATTTCTATTTCACTATTGTCACATCTATATATCCATATTTTTATTTCATTATCACATTCATTGCTAAAATTGATATATTTTATCATATATTATGTATTAACATATATGTTAATTTTATTATTTATACTAATTATTTTTTATTTCATGAAATTTTATATATTATAATATTTTTCTTTTATTGTGCATGCATTAACGTTTTGGTTTAATATTTTTTCTAAAAATTATCTGTGCACATTTTTTAACTTTGTATGCCTTTATTGCTTATGATAATTATTCATTGTACATAAGTGTAAACATACATAAAAATTATGGAAATAAATTAACCTAAAAAAAGATGAAAATAAGATCATACTGTCAATTGTAGGCAAGAAAGAAATGTGTCGGTATAAAATATGTAACAATTATACAATATATGTGTAAATTAAACAATGTCCAAACCTCCACGATTAAATAATTTCTTAATAATACAATTGTAAAGAAAGATTATAAAGAAAGTATATAATCTACACTACCCATTTGATCTACACATTTTTTATGTATTGTATGTGGTTATAAACAACTACTAGTAAGTAGTTTTTTTGTTTCCTTTTGAAAGACAATAAGTATTTTTTGGTTAAATAGAAATATCAATAAACTTATATAAATTGAGATACTCTATATCTATAAGATTCTATATGGCTATATAATAATGTCCAAACCTCTATCCTTAAATACAAATTATAATAGTTTGCATGGCCTAAAAAATCTATGTGATTATCTTATTGTACTCAGACCATATTACATGACACTTATATTCTCAATTTAGTCCTCCAATTTATTGAAATGGAAACTTTAATAAATTTTAATCCTTTTGTGATTATTTTTTTAGTTTTTAACTTGTCATTCAATTCTTTAAATTTTAGTTAAATTTTCTATATTATTTTATGATTTGAAATGTTTTATAACTTATATTTGTATCAAATTTTCATACATAATATATATGTCTGTTAATATATAATTTTTTATTTAATTAAAAATAAATTACTTTGGCGCTGACAATGAGTCTCCATACAAATTCTGGTGATTAAAAACTCGTTTCTTTTAAAGCATTATGTGGTATAATTTATTTGAATTTTTCTGAAATTATGGTTTCTTATATGAAAATAAAAAAAATATTTCTAAAACTTACACAATTATTATACTTTTCTAATATATCTTTAACTTAAAATTTTTTTAAAAATTCTAATATATAATGTTCCATTAATTGTTAGGGACAGTAGAAGGGGTCTCGCTCATATAAGTCAAAGAAAGAAACAGTAATATGGGGTGCTAATTTTCTAGGAGGTTTCGCTGTTTGATTCTAGTTGGCAATGTAGAATTGTATTTGTGGATTAAGTGTGAGTTCTTAAATTAAGATTATTTTAAAAAATAATAATCCAGTTTTACAACTGGTTTTCATCGTATGTAAAAAATTAAATATAATAACAACTGTATTTCTCATTTCTTTGTTATATTTCATTGATGTGAAAATAAGACATCTCAAAGAGGTATAGTATATATTTACGTTCAACGAAACTAATTGTATGCTTTCAACCACTAAATGTGTTTCATCCAACAAAAATCATACAATGAATTATGAAGACCAAAACATCAAAATGACATAACTTAAAACATCAACAAATTCTTTTTTTGGCAAAGAATATCCACCGATTAGCTCTAGAAGAAAACCCAAATTTTTTTTATTAAAAAAAAACTAAATTTCAATCAAGCACATATGCTTTGAGAAGTTAATAGAAAACAAAACCTTTGAGAAGTTAATAGAAAAAAAAAAAAAAAACCTAAACATAAACATAAAGCTATAAGTGTTGATAAAAGAGATTTCAACTCCCCGAAACATGGTAACTTATTCTACCAGATCAGAAAAATTAACCTACTAACATTGAAGTAGTAACATTGAATAAAACATAGTTAATCCCTATTCTAACGGGAAAAAAAAAACAACATAAATAAATGCCTTACTTGCAAATTGATTTGGGAATCCAACAACACAAATGAGCACATTCAAACATTTAGATTTTAGGGAAAAATTACCTTACTTGCAAACTGATTTGAGAATCCAGTAACACAAATAAACACATTCAAACATTTAGATTTTAGAGATAAATTAAATGATACAGGAATCAATACTTTTCTGAAACCGTAAATCCAAATAGAAAAATAGTAGGAATTAAAAGAAAAAGATTATTTCCAAAATAGGAATAATGAGAGTGAAGAAGACAGAGAGAAGAGCCTAAATAAAAAAAATCAAAATAAAAACATGCATAGAGAAAGAAAAACATGAGAGACAATGAAGAGGTGTAACCAAACCGTCCCTAACCCATGTCGATTTATCCTTCCTTCTCCTCAGCCTCTCTCTCAGTTTCTCTATTCTTCTCCTCCAAAGCTTCAGCCGATAAAGATAAAAAAATAGATTTTTTTCTACAAACATTTTATCTTTAGTCAAGAAAGAGAAGCAATAAAAAAAATTCTCTTAAAAAACCTAGAAAACTCATCTTGACATCAGCGAAGTTAGTGATGGACTGTTGGAGAAAATAGAATTTGAGTGTTTTACTTTAAAATGACATAGTGTGGAAAATTTTTTTGGCACTAGGATATAAAGGATTGATTAAAGATTAAAATAACCCTATTTTGGACAATTGTCTAAAACTAAGAAGACTAACAATTTAATTTACATAGACTAAAGAATTTATAGATAGAAAGTAGATATGTAATATATACACAAGGATTTTCTCTCAAAGCCACTGTGTAGATCATCAATTGTCTAGGTAGTGCTTTTCCGGTCTTCTACGTGACTGTTTCAAGTACATTTGGTTTTAACAATGAGATTGGAAGACTCTAGGCAAGCACTTACAGAACACACAACATAAGTAGATAGATTTAAATAAAATCAAAATATAGAACTGTTCTTACCGAAATCTGAAAATTTCATGTGTGGGCTTGATGTGGCCTTAGTGGACTCCAAATCCTGTAGCGTCAGGAAGTGAGTAAGCCTTGCTTAGAGGAGGGACCTGCAAAACAAAGGAAAAACACTCCAACGCTCGAGTAAGTACATCAATTGTTAAAGAATAACTGAGTGTGAGAACTTAGTCTATAATGTAGAGAATGAGAAACTTGAGTAATGCATTCAAGTATTATAAATGAGTTTGGGTTGAACGTTGAGTTCGAAGTGTGTAGTGAAGTGTTTGAGATGTGGGTTAGAGAGAACCTGGATGGTTGTATTTATAGCGTGGAGTATGGGCCTTGGGCCATTGCTTATTGATAATCTGTTGATAAGATAATAATAACAAATAATAGCAGGCAATTATCTATTTTCAAATAGGAGATAATGTATACCTTATTGATATATTGTGCAGAAATGTGAAAAACACTTTTCTCACCCAAAAGCCCTAAAACCTCATTTTCTACCACCCTCAACCACCACGGACCACCGTTGCTTGCCACAAGACCCCGACACAATGAAGAACCTCTTAATCGAAGCAGAATCTTCGAAACCCCTCTCGAAGTTTCGGTAGAGAACAGAGTTCCCAATCTTTCTTTCTTGGTTTCCTCGAGGTAATCTTGGTTTCCTTTGTCTTATCCTAGCTATTTTAAGCTTCTCTTAGTGTTTCTTGTGTTTTAAGTACTATTTTGGGAGTTTTACACTTCCTTTAAAAAACCCTTTGAAAATGAGATGTTGTAAAAGTCTCCTTTTTATAAAATTGATGTCATTTCTGTGATCCTTGTTGAACCCCGGTCACATTGGTGTGATTGAAATTTCAAAATGATGTCTTTTGATGTGAACTCCCAAAACATCGTTTAGCCCCTTTTTGATTTGAGTGGGTATCTGACCCCAAATGTTAATATTGAACTTACCTTGGAAATTTATACTAAATTTTCTTCAATTTGGTATATAGAGCTTTGCGTTTGGAAGAAAACACGTGTATTCAAAGGATCTCGACATAACACTGAGAGGTTTTAACGAGAGAACTCCAAGTTAGGTAAGGGGAGTTTATTATTTTAGTTATAGTTTTAATGCCATAATTAGGGGCCAAGGAGTCCAACTAGGAAGATAACTGTCTGTCCCTGTAGTGTGCTGGTTTTCAAGAAAAGCTAAGTTTTCAAAGCAAATGATGTTTTTAACTAATGGAATGCAGTGTATTTATTATTGATAGTTGTGATGATAACGTTGAAATGAGATGATGTTTATATGGTTTGTGATGCTTAAATGAGGTAATGCTGATGTGGTTGATAATGTTGAAAATGAGATGACATTGATGTTTATGATAATAATGTTGATATGAGATAATGACGATGTGGTTGACGATGTTCAAATGAGATAAATGCTGATTGGGTTAATGATGATGAAATAAGATGAGTTTGATATGTATGATGATGATATTGGGATGATGTGATGTGGATACCCATGGGGGTGCATGACTGGTCATCCTTGCGGTGAAGGATTTGTTCCTATGGTCATGCATTAATGGTGTCCATGGTTGTATGTCGTGTATGTACACGTGGGGTGCAATGACCAGTTGGTTATTCTTGCAGGGAAGGATTTCTTCCTAGCCACGATCAGTACATCGGTGAGCCCACATTGGGGTGATATGTATGTACATGGGGGTGTATGATTGGTTATCCTTGTGGGGAAGGATTTGTTCCTAGTCAGGTCATGCATTGATGGTGCCCATGTTTCATACTTCATATTGCATGGATGAAAATAGAATAGTGGCAGTAAGTATCGGGAGTACTAGGGGGCAATCACTCTGTTTGGAACTCCCTTCTGACTTAGGGTTGATCACCATGGGGGGGAGCGACTAGTGCACGATAGGGTGACCTCGACGAGCTACTGCATCATTTTCCTAAGAGAAGCTATTTCCATGAGGATGGTACCACATTGCATTCTGAGAGTTGAGTCAGGTGCATACATCGTTCTGATCATAATTGTGTTGAATTGTGGAAACGTGGATGACTAGTTTGTTACATGTGTTTGTAACTGATTGATTCTAGGAATGGTTGGAGTTGTTATTGTTGTTCTCTTTTAATTAGTGTTATATGATACTTGTTATTTTTGGTAAGATAAACTCACCCTTGCATTTGTTGTACCGTGTGATTGATACTTGTGATGATCGCAAACTTTCGTTCATGTGAGCAGATGAACAACATTAGGTGACTCTGGAGGAGATTCTTTTTGGTTAGAGCCCCAAGCCGACGTGATGACGTTGGAGTTCTTTTTGGGAAAGAGTTATGTTTTGTTAATCAACTCTTTCTTAATTAGTCCCTTGATTCTTTTTGTGGACATGTAAATTTTGAGGTGTAAATACATGTAAAACTAAATTAAATTCTAAACATGTGAATGATATGTACTGGTTTAACATATGTATGTGTATATATGTGTGTGTGTGTGTGTGTGTGTGTATTCAATCATTATAATTGTATCGTGTGTATGATAATTGTATTATTGAGAAAATTTACTACCATTTTCATAATCAAATTAATGGATTTTTCATTAAAAATTGAAATTTACACGATTAGAGTTAGTGATATCGTAGCATCTGAATCTGTTTTTAGTACCAATGGCCAGATTTTAAGTCCTCGTCGTAGTCGACTTTATTGGACTACTTTAGAGGCATTGATGTGCGCTAGAAGTTGCTTATTGAGTGTTGAAACTAATGGTAGTATCTTGAATACTTAAGTTAGTTATCCTATTAAATGACTATTTATTTCTAATTTAATAACTAATTATTTACATTATGTTATATTTGATACAGGTATTTTGAAATCTAAAATTCTTGCACAAAGTAGTACTTTGATTAATGAGATAGCTTCAGATGATGAAGGTATATACCATATAAGAATGTAAATTTTTAAATGATCAATTTCTTCTTTATATTATAATTTAGGTTTGTGATTTATCCAGGTGATAATGCAAGTGATATGATGGGAAGTGGCACTGCTACATAGTTGGAGGAAGGAATACTACATCCAACGATTGAAGAATTAGGAGTGCAACTAGTTTTATTTTTCAGCAATGAACGTTACATCTAATGTTGAAATTTTATTATAATTACATCCATTTGAGAATTGGTGCTGTCAATTTTTATCCTATGATTGTTTTTTATAATTAAATTTTTAACAGAAATTTTTAAGTGTTCGAGGGCGGGCTAAGGTGAAGACAGGGCGGAGGTGGGAGCAAATTTCTAGCCCCATCGATATTTGGGGACGAGGACAGAGGTGATTTTGAGAGTCAGGGGCGGGGTTGGGGTAAGCAAAAATCGCCTCCAAATGCCTGCCTAGTCAACACCACACGAGCTCGTGACTTCATGGATTTAAAGACGATTCACATTTTTATAAATAATTACAATTTTTTCAAAAGATAATTTTTACAATAAAAATAATCTTGAAACATGTGTTCAAAGAGGAAGGTGGTTGTTGTTGTCGCCACCGCCGGGGACCAGCTTAGTGTTATGGCTCAAGGCCGGCTTCTCGGGCTTCAACGGGAGTGGTTTCACAGCATCTGTGGCAGGCATTTTGACCGACTCCAGCGGTGTGCTCTAGACTGGCATGTCAGGAAGAGGCTCCGGTGCTTTCGAGGAATCAGCGGAGGTGGTGGTGGTTGTTGTTGTGGAAGGCTGGGATCCACCGGCGGCTTTGGCCTCGACGTTGGGCAGAGGAAGGCGATTCTCTAGCGGGCGCTTTTTCCACACTGCCGCAGTGACGAACTGTAAGAAGTTGTTGCCAACGTTGGGTTCCACACAGTTGTTGCCTATCGGAAGTTTAGAGTTATTTTTTCACCAACGTGAGATATTCTTCCGCTCTTGCCGCCATGATGCCATTGACGAAACCCTAATTTGTTCTATTCAAACTCGAAGATCTGTATGTATATCTTTCTTGAAAGGACACTGATGTTCGAGGTTGAGGATTTCGGATTTCCAAATTCGAGATTGTTGCTGGCGTGTAGATATCATATGGAATGGTAGAGAGAAATTGATGATAATAATGAACTGAGTCGTGACTTGTAACACCCCGTGTATACCCGGCGTATTATCATTATGATTAAATCAGATTAGCGCTTAAACATCGCTAATTAAAACAAGTTTATCGCGGAAGCATAAAACCAAAACCATATTTCTTGATTACATTATGTATCCAACAACCCACATCAAGCATCAACAAGCCCCTGCTTAACCAGATCATACAACCAAACCATAGGCAGAATAACACAAATATCTCAAAGATATACATAAACAGGAGGAACATAAACATTACATAACTAAACCAGTTATGTACAACATCATCTGACACCCGAGGTGTCTATACAAAAGAATAAGCGTCCGAGCACTTTCTGATCCCTAGGATCCTTCCTCACACGAGGGCATACACATATATACATCAACGTATACAAAACAAACTACATGTGCAACACATGTCTTCCCTCTACAGGGGTACAACATAACAAAAGCTGAGCCGAGCTCCAAGCCATCCACTGCTGCCCAAGGCCAAGCAGGTACCGTCTCTACTGGGGCCTCCCGCCCTGAGACCGCTCCTCTCTACCAGAAGCATCACTTGAAAAGCATAAGCCCCACACGGGGTGAGATAAACATCTCAGTAAGCTCAGGGTCCTTGGAGGCATCTCCTCCACCTTGGCTCACTCACCATGACACAAGTCATCAGGGTATCACAACCATCTGGGCCATCCCGGCCACTCATAACAATACAAACAAGCTATCCAAGCTCTATGTACGGCGGACCGAGTCAAACGCCGACCTCAGTGTGAAACCGGAATTCACACCCCTGCCATCCCATTGGGTGCTAACCCTTCGCATGGACGCACGTATATGGTACCTCCGAGACTAGGCAATCAACCGCGACGGGACACACTTAGCTCTTGGTCTTAGGGAATCATCCGCATCCCGGGACCGAGTCAACCATGAGCAAACCAAACTAGGAGGTGCACTCTACTCCTAGGGAGGTCCATATCTATCTTAACTGGCCAGAAGATCTAATAACAGGCTTAATACAATCTCAAGCACAGATACAAGCATATATTATCATGAGTATGCAACATCCACACAATGCATGTATCATGAATGAAACCACTACTCCCTCGGAGTATGGTAGAGCACAAGCAAGTGGGAAACATCCCCAAGGGTCCAAGAACTTACCTGACAAAGTCGAGCTCTGCAGTTCTTCCCTTGCTCTGTGGCCCACGGGCAAAAGAACCAAAAGGGTGTTTTTTTAAAAAATATTTACCGATAAGGTGCGTTTTCAAAATTATTTCCAAATCTGGTGCAGGGGGGGCCTATATTTACAAATCTGGTGCACTGCACAGACTTAGGGGTAAGGTTTTACATAAACTTCACTAATATTGAGTAATTAGTTTTCCAATTCAAGTTTTGCCTTGACAAGCACTTCCTTAGCTGCAATTTTCTTTGCTTGTCTCTCTTCACTTTGCTTCCTTGCCACTTCCTTGCGAAACGCCTGTGATCATGACAGACAGAATCAACCTGAATAATACTAAATCAGGTTGAGGTTTGCGGTGTTTCAACCTTTGTGTTGAATTCATGCATTCCACGACAATTATAAGCTAACTAATACTTACACTGCAAAATAAATAACACAAACAAATGTAACTGTTACATAATAGTTACAATACACATCATGAAAATAAATGGTACAAACAAATGGTACAAGCAAGCGACTAAAACTAAGACGGTGGTGGCCACGGCACATTTCGCGCTTGTCGATGAGGTTGCCTCCGTCTTCGAGGTCGGTGAGAACTACTTTCCTCAACGGGGGCTGCCTGAGAGGGGCCTGCCTGATAAGGGTCTGGCTGACACGGGCCTGGCTCATAAGGATCTGGTCGATACACGTCCGCCTCGGAATGGCCTGTCTCATATGATGGGACATAGGGAGCTGGATATGGTGTGCCCTGATCTGCATATACTGGCATTGCAACTTCAGCAAATTCGGGCACATCTGGAACATCTGATGACCAACTCCCACAACCTGTAGTGCTCATATGCATATCAAAATCCATGAGCATCTGCTCGACGCTCGTATGCATCCAATCTGGGGGTACATTCCCAAAGCCAACATCTGCATCATATGCGGTCGACGGTGTAGGCAGATCCGCAGAATAGTAGGAGCCGCTATGATCAGTAGGATCATGGTAGAAGACCTGACTCCCATATGTCGACGACACAACTAGCGGCCTATAATAACCAGGAGCGCCAGGCCCAGGAGCAACAATGGGCTGAGGCACTTGTTGAATAGGTATCCGTCGACGCTCCAGACCACGTCCCTCCCTTCTGCGACGACCAACTTGAAGAGACAACTGTGGCTCCTCCTCAAGCTGCGTATCGGGAGCTTGTGGTCCAGACTCCACCACCTGACAACTTTGTCTGAAGACAGACATTAAGCGACCCAACTCTTGATGCGCCCAATCAATGTCGAACATCGCCCTATTCTGCCTATGTGTGGCGAAGTAGAGCATCTCTATCCCATCGACCTATAAATTCAAATTCAAATATATAAACATCACTGTCAACTATGTCAATTATCATAATTAATGTAAATAAAAAAATATTAATCAAAACAAAACTTACAGTACGACCCATTTTCGCACCCTCCTTGGTAATAAATCGCTTCCCATTTTCTCTGTACCATACCATGTACTGATGGTTCGGAGACATTTCACCTTGGATTGGGGGGGGGAGGTCGATGTGCTGCTCCCTTTCCCGCCAGCGTTTCAGAAACGGTTTGAGCTTCCGCACCCAGTTTTCTTCTCGTTTTCCACGAAGTGAAAAGTCGTGCACACCCTTCAGCTTCATGGCAGGATGTGGGATCGGCTGATCCCTACCAAACTGCCGCATGCATCTATCTGGTTGGGAAGCTTCAACTGTGTGGAAGCAAATTATTGGCATCGATGCCATCCACAACAACCGCTCATGGTCGGATGCACCAAGGAAATCGTAATCCCCATATGGTTCCCAGACCACCTGCACAAAAAAAAATTAGGTTGTTTTATGTAATGACATAAACCACAAATGCTAACTTCCAATTAATAAGCAATCAGCATACGTACGTTCTCTCGAGCGACGTCTTCGAAGGCCGTCCTATAGTTCACCAACTCGTGCGTCATAAGGCGGGGTAGCGTGTTAAACCTGTACACAAAATAAATAACGTTAATCATTGTAGGGCTTAAATGTTAAAATTGTTATGAATTAAACATGCAGTCACGCATACTGATGTCCAAAATGTGCATGTGGGTCCGTACGCTGAGAAATAGATGGAGCAATTGGTGGGAATCTCAGCCACGCCCATGCCTGCAGCAGCATATGACAGCCACCGATGTCCTTCTTCGATGGATCTATACACTCGCACAACTGTCTTAACAAATGTGCAAGGACCGCTGACGCCCAACTGTATTCTCCGATCTCTGAGAAGTCCCCAGCCAACAACGGAAAATAACGTGCTGCCAGGACGCTACCTCCAGATCTATCGCACAGCAACCATGCACCAAGAAGGCGGGCGATGTGTGCCTTTGCAAACCGGGTGACATTAACAAAATCCTTGTCCAACTGACCCCAATCGCCGAAATGCCTATCGAAGTAGGTCAGTCGCAGATATCCACCGATCAGCTCGGTGTCTTCATCAGGTGCTTCACCGAAAACGTCCTCTATCACCCCCGCCCAGTCGGACAAAGTCAATCCGGTGACGACTTTGCCAACCGTGGGCAATCCCAAGATTC
>PYAF01004654.1:37403-66423 GCA_007407185.1 Glycine tomentella
AGCATAAGCCCCACACGGGGTGAGATAAACATCTCAGTAAGCTCAGGGTCCTTGGAGGCATCTCCTCCACCCTGGCTCACTCACCATGACACAAGTCATCAGGGTATCACAACCATCTGGGCCATCCCGGCCACTCATAACAATACAAACAAGCTATCCAAGCTCTATGTACGGCGGACCGAGTCAAACGCCGACCTCAATGTGAAACCGGAATTCACACCCGTGCAATCCCATTGGGTGCTAACCCTTCGCATGGACGCACGTATATGGTACCTCCGAGACTAGGCAATCAATCGCGACGGGACACACCTAGCTCTTGGTCTTAGGGAATCATCCACATCCCGGGACCGAGTCAACCATGAGCAAACCAAACTAGGAGGTGCGCTCTACTCCTAGGGAGGTCCATATCTATCTTAACTGGCCAGAAGATCTAATAACAGGCTTAATACAATCTCAAGCACAGATACAAGCATATATTATCATGAGTATGCAACATCCACACAATGCATGTATCATGAATGAAACCACTACTCCCTCGGAGTATGGTAGAGCACAAGCAAGTGGGAAACATCCCCAAGGGTCCAAGAACTTACCTGGCAAAGTCGAGCTCTGCAGTTCTTCCCTTGCTCTGTGGCCCACGCCACTGACACCCGCGGTGTCACGCCCTAAACAAGGCACATACAAGCATGCATTAAACATACATACAAGGCATACAAGCAAGCACGGTTCACAACCGCTCAAAGTGAAAGGACTCACAATCCTTTCCAACCACAAGGTCATCTATCCTATGGTTCATCAAGGCTTACCACACACAAGCCATCATACCAATAGCCTCTCAAGGCCATCTAAACCATAAGCCAAGGCTCTAGCATGTTCACAAATGGCCAAGCAACTCAGTCCACAACAACACACATGCTTCACATAGAGCCATGAAACCAAGGTTCACCAAACTCACATTTAAGAGCTAATCCTACATCCTCACCACATTCTAAGCACATGTTTCAACATGACCCAAAGCTAAAACTAGCTATATCAAAAGTGGGTCACTATTCACCTAAAACCCTAACTCACAAATCAAGAGGTGATTCTTGAGTTTCTTGCCTCAAAGATGGCAAAGAAGGCCTAAGGACGACTTCTCCAAGCTTGGGTACTCACGAATCGTCGCCGTTCCCCGCCGAACTCAAGTTCTTCGAATCTCCCTTGAGAAAGGGATTCTTTGATTTGGGGGTTCTCAAGGTGAAATGAGGATGGATTCAAGCTCTAGAAGTGATTTCCATCACAAGATGTGTTTAAGGGATGGATTTTGGTGAGATATGGTGAAGAAATGAAGCTTGGAGGTCCAACAATGGAGGTGGGGTGCTGGAGGAAGAAGAAAACCAAGTTTTCTCTCTCAAAATCGCGAAATCCACTATATATAGTGGTCCTGTCAGAGCTGCCGCGCTGATCGCGCCAGCTGCAGGTGACAACGGCGCCATCCGCGCCAACCCCGCACCAAGAGCGCCAGCCTCCAGAACTTCTGGCGCCAGGAGCGCCACCTCCCGTGCTAAGAGCGCCACCTTCCAAAGCCTCCCACGCCGTCAGCGCCAACTCCCGCGCCAAGAACGTCAACCTCCAGAGGTTCCCGAGCCACCGGCGCCAACTCCCGCTCCAGGAGCGCCAACCTTCAGAACTTCCGGCGCCAACCGCGCCACACTTGGCGCCAACCGCGCCAGCTGGAAATCTCAGAGTGGTTCTGGCGCTACCAGCGCCAGACTGGCGCCCTGAGCGCCAACCTGGCGCCATCCACGCCACAATTCTGCAGAAGAATTCTACAGAAGGTTTTCTGCAGAATCCTGCATCAAACGCCTCCAGGCTTGCGCCATACGCGCCCAACTCGCGCCAAACGCGCTGGGACTTAGGGTTATCACATGACTCAATAAGGCAAGGGTTTGAGATTGTGATTGCTGTTGTTGTTGAGATATTGGAATTCAGAACGTGGCCATGGACATAATGTCCAGCATCTGTGAAGCACCGATACGCAGAAGAAAAAAATTCCAACGTATCGGACACACGTCCGATACAGATACGTTGGGGATATGGATTTTTATGTATCCAGTGGGCCGTCCTACTCCTCCTCCACCGTAGTTCACCGTCATTCTTTCTTCCTCCTTTGTTGTAGGTCACTGTTCCTCTTCCACCGCCGCTTGGTTCACCGTCGTTCTTTCTTCCTCCTTTGTTGTCAGCCGTTGTTCCTCCTCCAAGCGGAGGAGGAGACCAAGGAGTTTGAGACCGGTGGAGTTTTATTATCACTCAAATTGAAAATTTAAAACTTCCCACAGCAGAGAACGTAGAAAGAATTGGAGAAGAGAAACGCGTGATGTGAAGGCAGTCCTCCAAATGAAAAGTTGAATCGTGTGCTCTGGGGCAACAGCGGCGGGATGCACTGATGCAGCAAAAGGAAGAAGAAGTTTTTATGTATATGGATTAGGGTTTTCATTTTGGGCCCAGATCCATAAAGTGATAAACACATTGGCTTCCTGCACTTCCTTTTTTGCTTACTATACTCCTTCTAACTATTTTTTTATATTAAAAACTTGACTTTCGTTTTAATTTAAGTAATTGCTATGCACTCTATATAAAAAAAAATAGCTAGGTAGCATGAGTAGTAGAGGTGAAAGTAGTGGTGGTGGGCAAAGCTAGTTTATTAATATGAAATACACTCTATATAAAAAAAAATATTTTATTATATATGAAATACACTCTATATAAAAAAAAAATTATTTAATACTAAGATTTATCGAGAACCTATCGAAATATAGTATTTTTGAAGTAACGTATCGACGTCCCGTATCGAGAACGTATCGAAAACACCGTATCAATATCGGTGCTTCTTAGTCCAGCACATCATGTAGCTTGTTAAGAGAAAAGCCAGATCGCATGCATGCATCTAATAATCGATCTAGACTTAATAATTACTACAATCCAAGGTTTCTTTTTCTTTCACTATTCATCCTAGCATATCTTTTGACTTGTTTTATATATGGAATTTTGCTTTAATTTTACTCTTTTGTTATATTCTCAATAATTCATATATTCTGTAATATTGTTGGATTTAGCTGTACCAAATGTATTGTTAATTCAGGGGAACTAGACCAATCCGTTGCTTCTGCTATCTCTGAAAATGGTAATTGAAACATCAAATATAATTTCTATAATTGAAGCTGATTTCTGTGCAATTCTTGCAATTGTCTTGTTTATAACTTTTAGATAAACTCGTAAGCATATTCTGCTATATATTTGCCGAAATAATTTAGTTCTCATATTGACTTGTACAGACATTGTAGCTGCTGCTGTGTTGTCCGGGAACCGTAATTTTGAGGGGCGTGTGCATCCCTTGACAAGAGCTAACTACCTTGCCTCGCCACCTCTAGTTGTTGCTTATGCTCTTGCTGGGACAGTATGTTTGCCTATTCATATTTCTAATGTGTATATGAATGGTTTTTGGTTCTTGCTTCTTGCTTCTTTCATATTGACTGATTTACATGTCTTTTTATTTTATTAATAATACTAAGTTTGTTAATGCCAAAAACTTTGTTGGAAGAAATAAAAACTTACAAATGTTAAAACTGCTGATCCGGAAACTAATCACAAGCATTGATATTGTCTGGGCCATCCTCTTCGTTTATATACATGTTCAGACTCATGCTATATGTAACTGAAGCTTAATTCAAATCCATTTTTACATGTTCTTTTTCTTTTGTCTCAATTATCTCTGTCAATTGTTTAGGATACTTACATCTAGAACTTGGGATCTTGCTTTACACTTGGCTATTAGTTGATTATTTTTTCTTCCAAGTTCTGACTATATTAGCTTCAACTAGAACCTTGTTTTAGTTGGTTGGATGCATATTTCATTTTCTGTTCTGTCAAATGTTGATGAAATTTAGGGTCTGTTATGCTGAGAAAATCTGTTTTTTTCTGTTTCCATATCTTGTTTTCACGTTTAACCACAAAATGCCTTGTATTCATTATGTTTTTTGTTTTCAAATATTTATATAGGAAACAGTGAAAACATCTTATGGTTTATTGTTTTTTAGAGGGACATTTGTAGACAGGAAATAAAGTTAAAATAAGATGACATTTTTGTAATTAAAAATGATAATAGAAAGAAAACAAAAAAAATTTCTCAAGCCAAACATGCCCTTAGAGTTTAGAATACATCATTTTTTTTCTACTACAAATGTTGTTAACCTTCACCCCTTACCTTTTGGTTGAATTTCTAGGTTGACATTGACTTTCAAAAGGAGCCAATAGGAATAGGGAAGGATGGGAAGAATGTTTACTTGAGGGGTATCTGCCATCCACTCAAGAAATTGCAGAGGTAAATAATGTTTGCTTTTCTGATTATGTGAAATTACTCTACAAATTCTACAGTGTGTACAGCAAGATTAACTTAGGTTTACTTGATTCATAGGCTGTCCAATCCAGTGTGTTGCCTGACATGTTCCGAAGTACATATGAAGCTATTACCAAAGGTAACACTATGTGGAACCAACTACAAGTTCCTGCTGAGACCCTATACTCATGGGACCCCAAGTCAACATATATGCATGGGCTTAATCAACTATTAGGTTTAAGACATACTTCTTTTATTTTTCCCTTAAAGCTTACTGTTCCAACTCTAGCAGTAGAGCCGAGAGTCCTGGTGCTAATGGAAGCCTTCATGAGGAAACTAAAAGGTCAAAACATTATTTTTCAGTCAAAGACATTCATGGTGGAGATAAGTTTTGCTACCAAAATACCACTGAAGTACATTGTTATTTCCCTGGAAGAGGTTAAGTCGGATGCAATTCTCAAGATGCTTTGAGAGTGCTTGATACTGTACTGAGGCAGCGCGCAGCTAACTGGTACCTATACATCTTCTAAAGATATCTTGATTATTTTCTTGAATGGAATTTAAATTTTAACCATAACCTCTTTGGTCTAAATTAGTCGAACCATTCAATGCCCCTTTTGCCTTGTTCTTCCATACCTTGTCAAGCTCCAACAGGTTGAATGAGATCTTTTAAATTTCTGTCTCTGTTTTTGATTATACTGTCCTTGCAAAATATATTGTTAAGAGCTACATTATTCGTAGCATTGGACATCAGTTGCAACTTTATTTATTTGTAGGAGTTGCTGCTCTTAAATTGTTGGAAAATATTTATTATGATTCAATTAAATTGTAACAGCTAGGGAAGAGAAGGGAAGGCAATGGCTTAATGTGAGAAAAATATTTTTTATCCAGAGATAAGTCGATGACAAGGATATGAATATTCAGTTTGAAAAGTATATGGTTTGACAATAAATTTAAATCTTGCAAGTGAAACTCAAGCACTCTTTATTTTATGGTGGTCGATGTTGCTCATTGTTTAATGCCACCAGACTGCAATCTATATTTATAAAATGGTTTCCTTTTTTTCACTTTTTGCTTAAAGGTAATTAATTGGTCATCATTCTAGATCTGGTTTATGTGCAGGATTCTCTATTTTTCACATTGAATTATGTTGAATGAGATCTATGTATTCTGTGGAGAAATTAATGTATACAAGAGTTTCAGGATTTCATATATAAGCTGCTTTCAATACCAATGCTTACTGACAATACTATGGGAAAAAGAACTTGTAACTGAACTAATGATTTGTGATTTGAATTGCTAATTTCATTAATGCTATTATTGACATCCTTAAGGTACAGTTGTATAAGGCATTATTAGTTTTGCAGCAATTATTATCCACACTTAATTTGACAGAAAAGTGTGGAGCACTTTTGCCTGGCAGTTCACACCGTTTAATGGTCTACTTACATGAGGAAACTTATTTATGATCATGCTCATGATGCATCTTTACATCATTTTAATATTACTCTTGTTTATGTATCCTTTTTCTAGATAAGCAACCACCTTGAGCTGATTAATTAAGCCAAACCCCAAAGATGATCCTGATAAACAAAGTAAAGACGCAGAGTTTGCTGCTACTGTTTTGGCCCTGATATTGATTTAGTGGGGGGGAACTCACAAAATGAAAGCTTCATGGGTCTCAGTGATGTGACACATTGTGGAAAAATCCAAGCACTTGAAATATTATTGTACTCGTGGTTTTCAAAGGGTGACAAAGTTCTTTTGTTTAGCTATACTGTAAGGTGAATTACGTAAAACACCCTTCAAATCATGTTTGATATATAATTTTGTTGGTTGCCTCACTACTACAAAAATTAGATTTTAAGACGGGTTAAATCACACATTCAAAGACGGTTCCCCAACCGTCCTAGTATCGAGCGACTTAGAAAGTTCAACTTACGAAGACAGTTGTCGGACCGTCTTAAAATCATTTTTTTAATGTTTTTTAAAATACTTTCTAAGACGGTTATATGCGTCAACCGTCTTAGAATGTATATATTCAAAGATGGTTGAAAACGATGACCGTCTTAGAAAGTAGTTTTACAATTTAAAAAAAAAAAGAAACAAATAAGATTCTAAGACGGTTTACTGATGCAACCGTCTTAGAATGGATACACTGTCTAAGACGGTTACCAGACGGTTACGCCAGGTAATTGTCTTAGAATCTGCTTTGTTTTTTTTTCTAATTTCTAAGTCGGTTCCTGCACAGCCGTTTTAGTATGTTTCGAAATACTAAGACGGTTTTTCGTTTAACCGTCTTAGAATCTGTGTACATTTTAAGACGGTCAAATGTACAACCGTCTTTGTTTGTTTTTTTTTCCTTTATTCCTTTTTTTACTTTTTCATTTTTTCAATTCGTAATATGCTTTATTTTTTAAACATCTACCAAGAAACTCTCATCAATAAAAATATAACAAATAGCAATCTAAAAAAGATGAACAACTACAAATATGATCCAAAAAGGCAGTGACAGAGCCATCTATATATATATATATATAGTTAATTGGTACTTACATAAAAGGCACTGATAGAGCCATCACAAACGACAACCATGCTTTTCTTTACTGCAAAGTGTAACCAAGCACCATATGCTATAAGAAATGCGTAATTTTTATCCAATAAAAATGACATCAAATATGTAATTTTTGTAAAACAACTCTGAGTAGCACTTCAAGTGTATCATGGTTTTAAAATCCAATTTGATTCACGCCACAAAGAGATAAAGAAAGACAATGTTCCAGTTAGAATAAATTGTTTAACACCATTCTTCATCTGCTCCTACATTTGCCAAATGATTCGGATGAACCACTTCCTCCTAACATACCTCCAACTAGGCGGCCAGGCAACCCAAGAACACTGCCGACAACACCTTTTCCTGGACCTTGTTGAGCAAAACCTATTCTTTGTTTGTCCTCGTTAGAAAATCCCAGCATGCGAACCATTACATCCAAAACCTGTCCCAATATCACACTTCATGAGCAACATGAATTTGAACAAGAGATCACACATAACTGATAAAAGAACACTGCTTAAATACATGTACTGCAACGACTAAACAAATACAGGTGGACAACACAATTTTACTTGGATCAAATAATTAAAAGCTCAGACAATGAAATAAAAGCCGAGTCCATGAATCCCCCCAGTGCACGCATACACCAAAGGTTATGATTATTACATGCAACAGAAAAGAATATATTGTCCTGCATAAGGTATCTTAAGCAGGCAAATTAGAGGGCTTCCATACATACCTCTTTGCTGTGGTTTCTCTGGAAATAAGTGACACGTAATTTTATCACAATGCGCCTGCCAAAAATACAAGATTAGTATAATAATTCATTCTGGAGCAGAAGCAACGTAAAGACAAATGACATATACGAAAATATTGTAGACAATAGTCCCTTCAAGCATTTCATCTTCATTTAAAACCAATCAGCTAGAAATATTGGATGCTCCCAAGTCACAAGGCCAAAAGCTGATATTGCATTAAAATTTACTTTGATGAAAAACATGCCAACCTGTCAACAAGAAAATCAGAATCCACTGACATTCTATTTAGCCGTGTCATTCTCTGCTCAACAGCTCGCCTCAATATGGAATTGTCTTCTTCAAGCTTGCTTACTCTACTTCTCCATTCTGATTGTACCTTCTCAGATTGAGAAAGCTTGGCTAAAATTTCTTCTCTATGTATATGATCAATACATTCGCTCTGCAATCTGCATCCTGGCAACCATGTAATCTACATGTTACTTGAATTGGAAATGCCAAGCTAACTTATACTTTTTGAGGTGGAAAATGAAATAATATATCCATATAATGTATCAAAGCTGAGGATTAATGGTGAATAATATAGGATGATTTAAGCTTTAAGGAATCTGAAAAAGTAAATGATAAAATAAAAAATCAAATACACACAATAGAAAGTGAAATGAACACGTTGAAACTAAGCTCCCCCAGTCCTCACCAATTGAATTATCCCAAACCAGTCCTTTAAAGTTGTATCATATTGAATTAATTGTTCCCACATACCCACCTTAACTGAATAGGATCCTAAATCTTCAGCCTTGTGTGACAAGGTGAAATGGCACTACCCTAGCTCAACTGACCAATAGATTGAATTAAATAGTTTCCTTTAAAGGAAAGTACTGATGATCATATAGTCAATGATCCAGGGAGAGATCCCTTTAACCAATCAAAGAATTCCTTTTGCAGATATACAAGATCACTTGACACCCACTGACAGGACATTTGTAATTTTGTATTTGAGCTTTCCCGTAGCACAAGCTCCGTCTCTTCTGATAACCATTACCACTAACCACTCTCCATAACCACCGATTTCCTTCTATTATCTTTTTGAAATTAGCCTAAAATAAAAAGCTTCCAAATTATCTTACCTCTCCTCAGATATAATTCTCTTTTATCTATAAGGATGAAACTGTGTAACAAAAAATACACTTCTTTCTGCTTAAGTGTTGGAGGGAAGCCCGAAAGCTAATCCACCACATCTTTCTACTCTACCAGGTTTTCTACAAAACAAATAATTGGGTCAACATAATACAGACCAAGACTCACGGTCAGCAGAGATCATATTCTTTTGTTGTTACAATCATCATCATAAGGCTCCAATGTTGTTCAGCAAAAGCCTTAAAAATAAAGTATGGGTTCTAAAAATTAAATTTAGAAACAGTAAGATAGAGGGTTTCATACTTTCAACAATTGAGAAAGCTTAGAGGTTTCTTCCTTCGCATGAGCCAAATCTCCTTGTAAATGTTCCTTCAGAAAAAAAATTATATTGGATATAAGCTTACTACATGCAGCAATAGACAGACAGCCACATCCATAGATAGGTGTTGAAAAAAAAAGTGAGTGAATGTTAACAAATCAAATCATAGCCAGTAAATTTGTAAATAAAAATTAAAACAACCTTAGCTTCAATATTAGCATAATATTGTCCAAGAGTTGTCTGTAGATTTAATAGTTCAGTATTCTTAGCATCTATTGTGCTCATACAGTATGTAAGCATCCTATTCAGGTAATCAATGATTTCCCTGGACTTTATAATTTTATTGTCGTTCGCCATCTTCAGTTTCTCCTGACTTGCAGTTGCCTGTTACAGAGTTTTTTCAAGATGTGTTATTTGCGCCCTCAAATAATTCTTGCTATCACGTAGTTCTTCAATGATTTTGATATCCTCATCCATTTTTTCTGACTCTTCAAATTCCTAGAGAAAAAAACAGCATGGTGAACATCTTTGAGTGTACTGCAAAAAGATTAATATACTAAATTCATCTGGAATGGATGCAAATATGTTCATCCACGCTTATTAGATGTTTGAGGGGACAAAATGTAATACAAGTGGGAAATAATATATTCTTGAGGCATAACCTGTAAAGTAAATATTGCTTTTAAGTTTTGGCTCACATCATTGTTACTGCTTGGAACCTTGTTCTGAATATGAGAATCATCAGGTGACATTTGACTAGCCATCCTACTTGATTTGAGTGCAGCCTCAAGTTCATCCTTTTCCAACTAATAACAGTAAGATAAAAATTATTAGACTGCAGTATGGAACACAATATAAAAAAGTCATTATCAAATTTAATTTAATGATAAGATAGTAGATTTTTCTGTATTACAATGAAAAACATTAATGCATAAATTTACAAACCTTAAGAGTAGTGTTTTCCTTCTCTATAGTTTCAAATATTCTTTTGAAGCTATCCACAGAATCACCTGCTTCTTCATCTTCTCGTCTAGTCAACTCCAATTGTAGACGTTTTATTTCAGATATTTTTCTCATTGAATTCATTGTGTAATTTGCTCACCTAATTTGTTGTCTTCCAATTGACAATACTACATATGTATTGGTTAGAAGTTAGATTAGATAACCAAAAAGTATAATATACCTAGCTTATCACATTACACAGTACAACAAAACCAACATCCAGATTCATTTAAAAGACATAATATACTACTCAATTATGCAATGTAAGTCATCAAGGAAAGAAAGTATTCTAGATATTCCCTCCCTGATTAAAAAATATTATCTAAAAAATAGTGAGATTGAGAATTGAAATCATTCGACAAAGCTGATTCATATACTCTTTTAATTTTGAATCCTATAGTTTTCATGAAAATAGGCAATAATTTTATTCCCAAAGGCAAATTGTCACTTGCTTTGTATCAAAACATTCTTTGATTTTCTTCCATTGTTTTCTCTTGATTAAATATCAATTTCCATTCACAATCAAAGCAGTGTTGTCAACTGTGGATGATGGCTTATGGCAGTGAGCCAAAAATTTGCCATATATGTGTTATGATATAAGGAGAAGGAATAGTGTGTTAATATAGTTAGACTACTAAGGACTTAGATATTTAGAGGGGTCTATTTACTATAAATAAAGGGACAATGATAGGAGAGAGGGGAAGGAATCAGTTTTTTAGATTGAGCAAAATAACTCTTTGTGAAAGGAGAAATCCTTTGTGAAAGAGAAAACCCTTCGAGGAGTGCCAAACATATCATAAATATATCTATATAGCTTCCATTAGGTTGGTGGTGAGCTGAAGTCAACCTTACCGTAGTAGGAGTGCCAAGAAGAAGGTGATTGCTGGAAGACAATTTGAGGTAGCAGCAGCCAAAGTTACCGAAGAGTAAATAAGCGCGATACCATATATTTTGATTCATGTTTAAGTAATCCTGAAATTTAGTATCGCCAACACAATTTTACTGAAGGCCTGTACAAAAGGTACAACTGTTAGATATTTTGAAGCTCTTTTTTTATTTACTGCCAGTAGTTAAGGTGTTTTCCTCTCCTCTATCTGTAAATAGCTTAAAAGTTTGTAAAAGCTGAATTTTTTTAGAATGGTTATTTTTAAGCCTCAATCTCTATTGTTGTCTTCCTTATCTCATTACCCTTGTTATTTTAATTTCTAAATTTTTTCATCATACTCTTGTTTGCAAGTTAAAATTAAATAAAATAAATGAAAGCATTACATGGAAGGATTGATAATTAAGTCAAACAAAAATGAGGTCCATCCTGCACAATCCCAATCCCAATCAAACAAAAAGAGCTGGACAATCAGTGACAAACATGGTCACGTCACGTGATCCCTCTCTTCTATTTCTGTCCCCCTTCTACATAGTTTCAGGATTAAGAACATAATGATGTTTCCCAAATGAATGCAGTAAAATATTTTATCATTAGATTTAGATGCTTATGCCCAACAATTCAGAGGCTTGAATACCAAGATAGAATCAAATCAAATATAGTTTGTTAATGTGGCCTTTCCCATTAGACATAACATAATACAATGCCTAAAGTAAAGTCAAGCAAACTCAAGCCTAATTGCTTATGCTTCAAAATTCAAATTATATACTTGTTGGCTCTCTGCTATATACCAACCTAGCTAAATGTCTACCTCAATATTACTCTGCTCATGAAGACTCAATGTGTCCAAAGCCTCTTGAAATATCCTATTTACTGACCACATACAAAAATAGTATTGCTTAGTGAGTGCAAATTACAAAACCTTTGTGTCGCATTTTTGCTGCATTCATCCTTCCAACATTTAAAGATATCATAGGATCATTCTAGCTAATTTACATTTTCTAATATAGTTCTTTGTTAATCAAGCGTCGGAGTGGAAAGACGGGTTAGGTGGGACGAAAGGATATTGTCTACGAGTCAATGTTCATCACAGAAATCACTGGATAATAACCAGTTGAACAGAGACATCCATACGGTGGCTGAAATTAATCAGACTGTTGGTGTTGGATGTCATCCTGATATCACAGTACTGGCATCGGTCAATGACGGCCAGGATGTGCGCCAGTAGGGAGAAGTGGGTCAGCAAGCCCTGGCAGAAGATTTGAATGTGAAAGCAGGGGGAGTGGTGTTAGAGAGTACAGATACTGCGGTAAAAGGTGGGGTGCAGAATTATGATGGGGTCCGAGCAACAAAAAAGAAGGTTGTAGAAGATATGGAGGGGGACCCACATGCATCAACTAGTGGCAGTGGCCATAGGCACATGAACGAGGAAATAAAGTATAGTCATAAGGCCTATAGCCCTGTCACAATACATAATGGCAACATGGGCCACAACTGTTCTGGCCCAATTTCTCAATGCAGGTATTGTGAGAGAATTCAATGAGTGGATTGTTGATTTGGAGATTGAGGATGTACCTTGTTCGGGGCGCAAATTCACATGGTATAGGCCAAATGGCACTGCTAAGAGCAGATTGGATAGGGCTTTAGTTTCTGCTGACTGGCTTGATAAATGGTCGAGTGCTTCCTTGGCCATAATGGACAGAAACTATTCTGATCATTGCCCTATCCTCCTGACATCCTCTTCAGTTGACTGGGGTCCGAAGTCTTTTAGATTTCTGGATTATTGGCTTCAGGACAAATCCTTCAGGAAGCTAGTGCTTGACACCTGGAATTCAAAGTCATTTGCTGGCTGGGGGGGTTATGTTCTTAAAGAAAAGATTAAGGGCCTGAAAACAAACCTGAAAGCCTGGAACAAATCACATTTTGGGAATATCCAACTAAGTTAAAATCCTTAGAGGTGGAGCTTAATAGGCTTGACATATTAAGTGAAGATAGGCAACTACAGGATGATGAGCTAAAGTTGAAAAAAAAAGTTCAGGATGAGTTATGGGCTGCTGCCTAATCAAATGCTTCATTACTTAGACAAAAAGCTAGGACCATATGGATTAAGGAAGGCGACTGTAATTCTAGGTTTTTACTTGATTGTAAATTGGAGGCGCAGGAAAAATTTGTTTAATGTGGTGTTACTGGACGAATGTTGGATGAGGTTGCTTTTAACTCTCTTGATCAACAGCATAATGATCTTCTCGTAGCCCGTTTTGGTCAGCTGGAGGTAAGTGAGGCTGTGTGGGCTTGTGGATCTGAGAAGAGCCCTAGGCCTGATGGGGTTAATTTCAAATTTATAAAAGTTTTCTGGGAAGTGCTCAAATCAGACTTTATGAGGTTTTTGGATGAGTTCCATGTGAATGGCTCTTTTCCTAGGGGTGGTCGTAGACAAGGAGACCCATTAGCCCCTCTCTTGTTTAATATTGTAGTTGAGGGCCTCACAGGTTTGATGCGAGAAGCACAACGGAAGGACCTGTTTGAGGGATATAAGGTGGGGAAGAATTTGGTTGAAATCAGCATCTTGCAATATGCTGATGACACTGTATTCTTTGGTGCTGCATCAGTGGAAAATGTATTATCTATCAAGGTTATGCTAAGGACCTTTGAGATAGTCTCGGGACTCAAAATTAACTTTGTTAAGAGTAGCTTTGGCGTTTTTTGCAGAAATGAACAGTGGGTTATTGATGCATCTGCATACCTAAATTGTAGAAAGATGGATTTTCCTTTCTCTTATTTGGGAGTTCCTATTGGGGCAAACCCTAGGCGTGCTATCATCTGGGCTCCTTTGATCAAGAAGTGTGAGAGCAAATTGGCTAGCTGGAAACATAAGCACTTATCTTTTGGGGGTCGGGTTACTTTGATCAAATCTGTCCTCAACTCAGTACCTATTTTCCTTCTATCCCTTTTCAAGGCCCAAGGAAAGGTTATTAATAGTTTGATAAGAATTCAAAAGAATTTTCTTTGGGGTGGTAATGAAGATCAAAAGAAAATTGCTTCGTTCAGTTGGGAGCTAATATGCCAATCTACTGATTGTGGGGGCCTGGGTATTAGAGACTTAAGAAGATTCAACTATGCTCTATTGGGGAAATGGGCTTGGAAATTATTCCACCAGCAGGATGAGCTTTGGGCACAAGTCCTGATTTCGAAATATAGTGGCTGGAGGTGTCTAGAAGGTCTGGGTTAGAATCTGTTTGGTGGAGGGATCTCAGTTCCATTTGCTGTACACCTGAGATTGGTAGCGGGTTGTTTAACGGAAAGAAATGGTGGATTGGTGGTGGGTCTAGGACCTTATTTTGGGAGGATGATTGGCAGAATGAAGGATTTTGCTTGAGAGATAAATACCCAAGATTGTATCAGATATCCCTCCAACAACAACAACTCATTTGTCAATAAACCAGTCTTCACTGTAATTCTCTCCCTTTGTATTTATGTCTACTATCTCTCTCTCTGGGTGGTTTTGTTGTTTACATCTAACTGTTAGACTCGATGAATTTTTGAAACCAATAAAGTGAGAGTGAGTTGGAAGGTCTTAATGATGCAAATGATGATGTTGAGGATGAACATGAAAATGAAAATGACTTAGAAGTGACAGAAGAAGCTGAG
This sequence comes from Glycine tomentella, assembly GCA_007407185.1. Classification (NCBI taxonomy): domain Eukaryota; kingdom Viridiplantae; phylum Streptophyta; class Magnoliopsida; order Fabales; family Fabaceae; genus Glycine; species Glycine tomentella. Next base: position 52,077 of record PYAF01004654.1, read on the forward strand.
CACGTTCTCCAGAAGCCTCCTGAACCACCAGTGGTTACAAAAGAAGCTGAAATGCAGCTTTCAAATAAGGAATTAAAGAAAAAGGGGATTGAAGAACTTGCAGCTGTTTTGGCTGAGCTAGGATACACACCCATGGAACCCACTGGCCAAGAAGATGATTCCAATGGTAATGGAGTGCTTTCAATCATATTCATGTATAAAAACATAAGGTAAACCCTGCATATATTAGTTATCTCAAATGACCCTTAAAAAATTTAGGTGCTGAGAAGAAAGAAGAGGATCCTAATGATGCTCTGGAAAAGAAGGAGAATGCTACTGGGGAAAGCAAAAATGCATATATACCTGAAGAAGAAGGAGGACAAATATTCAAAGGAGCAGAAAGATTCACAAGACCAGCCTGATGGAGTGGATGCTGGAACTGGAAATAAAAATTCTGAAATTGTTGAAACGGAGAAGGCTGAGGATGCGTCTGCAATTGATGTTAAAGAGAGGCTTAAGAAGGTTGCTTGAATGAAGAAAACTTTAGTATAGGGAACAGCCACAAGTAGATTATCTCCTTTTTAGAAAACTTGAGTACGTCTACCCCAACGACTTACGTTATTGTTGAACCCAAAACCTATTTGAAAGGAAAATACAATATTAACACAGTTTGATACAGACCAGCTGATACCAACAGATGAAAATAAAAATAAGAGGGAATGGCAAGTTTATAAAAGGAGAAAAAAAATAAATAGCGAGGGGTTGTTAGGCAGTTAGTAGAGTGAGTGTTTTGTTGAATAGGGTATAAATAAAGTAGCAGTGGCTGTTAGTGGGGTGTGTAGAAAATATTACTTTCTTTGTGGGACTTTTTGTAACAGACAGTGGTCTCTACGGAGGGAAATTAGGCCACTAACATTCCTATTTGGAATAGTGATTGTAAAGTCTTTTTCTTCTCATGAATAAAGAAAACTCTGCGTATTATTCTGAATTTGACTGTGCTGGATTAGGGATTTAAGAATTTCCATTCTTGACTATATCACAGTTGCAGTTCTAGTAGATGTTGGTTAAACCTAAGCCTGAAGCAACTTTGTTTCCTACAATGTCAGCCAATGAAGCAACTTTGTTTCCTACAATGTCACCCAATGATTAGATCTTTGTAATATAGCATAAAAGCAGTTAAATGGAACGAGAAAAAGTCAAGAAAATAAGTGTTTCGATTCCTTTGGTTAATTCCCATTGGCCTCGTTAACCTCAACCTCAAATTCAACAAGGAACCCTTCCTTGTACCTGTCAATTGGATGCTTTTGTTGAGACTTGAGAGACACTTACTGTGACCGATCATAATACTAGTTCCAAAGTAGTCGATGACTATTGACTGCTTTAAGGAAGCTATTCAGAGGCTGAGTTAAAACCAAGTAACTCTTACAATAAATCAGGGTTATCATAACTCATGTTATCTATATTGAGGTCAAGCTTCACTTGAAATGTATTTTTAATGTTAGCAAATTACAAGTATTATGAACTTAAGCTACTGATGATTTTTCTTCAGTAGAGGATTAAAGTACTATACTTGTCATCACACTCAAGACAAAGAACATGAATCAAGTTTCGTCTTTGTGATCTTTCTAACAGGCATCCTAATAATAATTGAACGCAGATATTAGCTGTCACAGTACTGTATCCAGACTCTGTGTTTCCTTATCCTATGATCTTTTATTGATAAGTTTATCCAGACTGAACACATGCAATAAGAAATTCCCTGAATAGAATGTCCTGCTTTTGGACATTTTCCTGATTGTTGGATGGCTTGAAAAAGCTAGAGACAACTAGCATAATAATGGATGATGATATAAAACCAAACATAATAACTCTAAAATAGATAGAGGTGATGAAAAGATGATCAGATGGTATAACTAGATATCTGGAAACAGGAAAATTGAACAGGAGACACATAATAATAAACATGATACAAAAGGCAGTCAAATGGGTAATAGGTTGATGTTGCAAAGTAGAATAATAGAAACAAGTCACAGGTTTTGGTGAAATGAGAAACTATGGCTACATGTGAAATTGACGCCATAATATAACAATTTCTGAAGATTGGGTGACATGCATGTCAGTGAACAATTGCAAGGGGAATGACAAGCAAGTAAATACTGAACAGTTACAAAGCTAGTAATTAGTGCATGTTTAACTAAACATATTCTACCTAGAGTATCAGTTTTTCAGTCACTTCTTTCAATTTTAATTTTTTTTAAAAAAAGGCTTTTTTTATCCTTGTCCCTTGAAAATCGGTTTCTTGGCTGATTTAACAACAACCATTTAACTTTACCTCCCATTTCCAATAGGATTAAACACAAATTCCAGTGTACCCAAACCCATAATACAGCAGATGAAAAATTGTTTAAACATGCTAAATACAAGCTAGAGTCCTAGAGGCTCCACAAAAAAATTGGGGCAAAAACTGAAGAGGGCCCTTGGGGCAAAAATTTTCACAGAAGGAGGCCTTCCTAGTCCAGGCCATTGAAGAAAAGGAAAATGCAAAGAAGAGTTGAAAAGAATTGGCTACCCTCAAGAAGACCTTCAACTCCAAAGTCCATCGGCTAAAAACAGGCTGGAAGAAGTGGTATAGAGACTGAATACCACATGAATGCACAAAATGTTATCATTATGAGCACTGATACACATACCGGTCAATCTTCTAAAACCAGAGACATAACTGGTGGCAATCTTAGCAACAACTTGACATATATGGAAATGCTCATATAGTCACACCCATCAGTGAGAATGCATGAAGGGAAAGAAACAATCACATAGAGAAATTAAGGAACAGAGAATAGAGAGAGAAATTTGGGAGTGAAGTAAGGGAAATAAGAGCTTACGAGGTGAGCGGGGATTGAAACAAAGACGCGCTCATCTTATGAACGGTGGTGACGTTGTAGAAACGAGCGGTGAGGAGGTGGATGAAGAGGTCGGGAGCCCGAGGCGCCAAGGCAGATGGTGGCGCGTGTGACGCGATCGAGGCGGAGCCACCGACTGTAGACGAGCTGGCGGAGGATTTTAGGGCACGAGAGAGAGGGCACGAGAGAGGGAAAGGGAAAATGAGAGTTAGCTTGTCGTCAGGACCTTTTTGGAGACGAGGGCAAAACGACAACGTTTCAAAAACCCATTCAATAATTTTAAGACGGTTATACGTAACCCGTCTTTGAAAGCACTAAAATGAAGACGGTTACAGGAGAACCGTCTTTGAAATGTTCCTCTTAATTTCAAAAATGCCACTGCCCCTCCTTCTAAAACGGTTTATCTACAACTGACCTAAATTGGCCGTCTTAAGTTAGGATGGATTCTGCACTATAGTGAAATTCAAATTATTTTACTCAAATATATGTCTTTTTAGATTTCTGCTTTCAAACTTAAATGCATAAGTCTAGGTTGTTCTGTAGAGAACTCCCTCTTATGTTGCCTTGATGCCCTAATGGTGGCTTTCTGTAACGCCTCATTCAATCATCAGGGTCATTACCAAACATTAATCAACAATCACACATATAATCATCAGAGTTTAAGCAGTTTGGAAGCATAAACTAAGAGTGACATCATCAAATGTCACTATCATAAACTTTGTACACTATAATATGGTGAATATACATAAAATCTCTGTTTAAGTACAAAACTGTACAAATATATCCCCTCAGGGTACAACAAAACCAAACCAAAGGCAAAATATAAAACATCAGAGCCACATGCTCATGTCATCTATGCCTAAGGTTTCAAAACACAGTTATCTCTGCACAGGCTTCTTGCCTTGGGATCTATCTGCTCCTCCTGAGGGTTCACCTGAAAACATAAGTCCCACAAAAGGGGTGAGATATAAAATCCCAGTAAACTCAGGGCCCTTGAAGGTATTTACTTCCCCTGGTTCACTTTCATACATATACATGGAAATAGTATATCAAAAACAATCATTATCAACATCAGTGAATCACTCAATCAATCATCATGCACCATCAATGCACATCCACCTGTCAATAATCAGGCTATACTCATGGCATACAGTCATTCATCACATACATCATTATCCCGCAGAGGCTACATCTATGTATATAGGAACATCTCCACCCAGGGAGGCTACATCTATATACTAGGAACATCTCATGGCAGGATCTCAATACATCTATCAGAGGCTACATCTATATAACGGGAACATCTCTTTATAATGAGGCTACATCTGCAGATATAGGAACATCTCCAACCAAGATGCTACATCTATATCGCAGGAACATCTCATAACCTATCTCAATACAATTGCCTAAGGAGGCTACATCTGTAGATATAGGAACATCTCCATTCGGGAGGCTACGTCTATATCACAGGAACATCTCACATCAGGTCTTACTCAATCTCATGTCATCTATCCTACTACCATAGGATTCAACAATCAACTATGCAGATCATAAGCTAGACAATTCATAGCCATACATATCAACCACCCATCTCAGGGTGCAGCTTGCAGCTCACCAGTCAAACATTTCATATCAATTTACATCAATTGCCCTCTCACATGGTACAGAACACCATTCAGCAGTCAATCATAACAACATACAATTTCCATATACATGCATATAATCACAACAGAACCATCACCCTATCATGATCATGGTGGAACACAGTAAAGGACGCACATGCAAGAACCAAGAGCTTACCTGCTCTAGGCAAAATACCGGCTCTCCCGGCCTCGTGGTCACCACCACTAGGACTATCAAGCTCACATCCTACATAAGAACAAACACATACTTATCAAATACGATTCTAAGCCGTTTAGAACGAAAGGAAACTTATAATCCTTTCTACATAACACAAGAACAATCACTTCACAAGTGATTCTCAGACCCTCAAAAGGATCCTACTCAGCCTACACAAGGCTCCAGAGCCTCTTCTAAGACTCTGATCAGGCTAATATAAAGCATATCCCTGCTTTATCCAGATCAATTCCAAACTTCTCATTATCACCAATTCCAGCTCACAAACAACATCTATACTATCCCATGAGCAACTTTGTCAACTGCTCTAAGGTTCATACTAGCCAAATAATCAGCCTTTTACCTCTGCTCATACATACTCAGAGCCAAAATCAAACTTCATCAATAATGATGACTCAAGGCTCTAACTTCATCAGAGTAACCCTCTGAACACAAAACTCTATAGAGTCCAAGCCTAATAACGGCTCTAACACCTCCAAAAACACCTCTCAAGGTACTCAAAATCCAACCAAAAACCCAAACACGGAACCAACGGCTAAGGCTCGAGTTTCTTACCTCTGTGAAGTCAAGACACACCAGGGAATTACTTTCCCTAAGGTAGATCGCTCATACAAAGTCTCCTTCGCCTCTGGTTCTTCGATTCCAAGGACTCCCTTAGAAATCTCAATCTCGCCGTTTACCGCCTCTTGTTGAGAATAAAGCTGGGTCTCTAGCTTATCTCGAGGCTCTGAACACTTCCCCAGTTGGGTCAGAGGTGTTTAGATATGAAGCTTCTCTGGGCAACAATGGTTGTTCTGTCCCTCTTCCTCTCTTTTCCTCTTAGCTCCGTCCCGAATGAGCTATTTATAAGTCTGACCCGAAAGTCCCGTGCGGCTCACGCCACGTCCCACGCGAATCGCCCCAAAGGTTCGAGCAACCCACGCTATTAGCGCCAAATCCATGCGGATAGCGTGAGATGGCTGGAAGCATTGGCCTGATTCAAACCTTCCACACGAATCGCGCCACAGGTTCGAACCATCCACGCGAGTAGCGTCATATCCACGCTGATAGTGTCAGAAGACCGAAAGCATTTCCCTTATTCAAGCCTCCCACGCGGATCGCGCCAGACCCCACGCTGGTCACGCCACATGCTCGAATCTGTTTCTCACTTCTCTTAAGCTTCCTTTTTAGGACTCTTATGCATGATTATAACTCTTAATCATAAGCTTAATCCAGGCTTAATTTCCAAAGGTATTACACTTTCAGTCTTAAGATGACCAAAGCATTGAACTTTGCTGGCATTTATAAACTACTATCAACTCGTGCTGGTGGGCTTGGATTGAACATTGTCAGTGCAAACCGGGTTGAGAAGGAGTGGTAATTAAGGTGGAACAAAATGCTTTTTTAAGACGGTTGTATTAAAAATCATCTTAGAAAATCTCTACTTTTTAAGATGGTTGTCGAAAAAATCATCTTAAAAAGTAGATTTTTAAAAACTATTTCGTGAAGAATCGATATAGAAAGAACCAATCTAAGATGATTTAAAAGTTGTCATAAAAAGTATTGACTTGTTTGATGGTCAAAATTTATGAAGATTCTCAACAGACATGTTTTAAATTTTTACTTTAAAGAAAATTTCTAACCTCTTATAATTGTACCTATTGTAAATATCACTTTCATGTGTCTTTTAGAACTTGTTTGATGGCCAAAATATAATAAGGTAGGATAAGTATGTGAGTAGAGTAAGAAAGTAATAGGATATGAACATATTATTATAATATGTAATATATTATTTATAAATAGAAAAAAGAGGGGGGTAAAGCTTATTATATCCTATTTATCCCAATCCAACTCCTCCTTGGGATAAAAAGTATATTAATATGCTAACATGATACAATAAGAGATAAGATAATACTATCATATCCTATTGGTACAATAAACAACAAATTATGATAGGATAAAATAGTTATCATATTCTATCTTGGTCATCAAATGACCCTAGATTTTCCCCCTTTCCACAACCATCATTATTCATTTGTACATCCTTTCTTTAAAATTGGAAGTATAAAAACTTGGTTATGATTTTAAATCGAAAATAACCTCTTTGCATATTTATGGACCATATATAATGATCCTCTCCATACCTTCACATATTGATGAACTTCCAAACACTAGGGTATGTTAATTTTACAAGAAGTATAGAAACTTTTAAACTAGGTAAATAATTTTAAGATTAAGTGAAATTGCATAAAAACTTAAATTTCTATTCTAGTTATAAGATCCTTTTATGAAGTTATTTTGTCTTTTTTATAAGGATTTGTTCAAATTATTTGTTTATTAATTATATTTGTACCAAAATATTCCTAATTATTTTTATGATTTTGTAGTTGCTAAATATAATGTTATAAATTAAATTGAATAAACTAAAATCATTTTCTCTCTAGTGAGAATTAGAGAAGATAATTAGTACATATTAATTAATTAAGTGAAAAATAATTGGGTGAAAAAAGTGACATGGACGAATCTAAAAAATGTTAATGGTAATTTTAGAAAAATAATATAAATTATTAACAAATTTACTGTTACTAATTATATTAACTAACTTTTTCTAATTCTTTTGTGAATTAGTTAATAAGGAGGAGGTAGTAGTAACTTTTATACTCGAATTGCAATAGCAAAAAGAGGAAGGAAAAATAGGAAAAGCATAAGGTATTTTTTTTTCTCTGTTAGGTTGCCTAAAATTGAGAAAAAAAAATAAAACACATGTGAGAATCACATTTTCATCTCATAGAAAAAGGAGGTATTGTCTTGTATATTAAATGACTAAAATTGTCTTATTTTTTGTATATTCATTTATTTAGTTGGAATGTTTTTGTCATTTTGTATACATATTTAACTTTCTTTTCTTTCATTTTCATTCTTACGAAATTATATCATATTTCATTTATTTTCTTTTCTTTCTTTCTCTTTCTTTTTTTCTTTTCCTTTCTTTCTTTTCATTTTCTTTCCTAAACTAAACATAAAAAGAAAAAGGTTCATTATATATGAAGCTTGAGAATTTGAATGTATTTTGTTCCCACGAAGTCTAGATTTTATTTTGTAACATACAGTACAGTTCATTAAGTATTTATTAATTTTATAAAGTTGCGTAGGATTGTTTTTATGTGAAAATAAAGATGCATTATTAATGTGGGTGCGGCTAGCTTATGATATATTATGAAGCTTTTTATGATAGACTGCGAATCCCAGCTAAAAGTGACAACTTTAGATTATGACGTTTCTCCTCTCTTTTTATTTCAAAGTTCATATATAAATCCAATTAGCTGGCAGAATGATTCAATTGCATAATGCATCAGATCCCTTCCAAACATACATTAAAAACATAGGTTTTGCATTAAATTTAATACATAGAAAAGTGCTCATCTTAGAAATTATGATGACGGGACCAACCTGCTCAACCTTTCTATGACAACAATTGGAATCAAGGGAATTACAGATCATACAGAATCAGGTGGTGAGGCCATGATTGTTTTGGAAGATAAAGTGAGAAAGAGACACATTTTAACGATTTTTAATTTAAGAAATAGCTGGGCATTTTGGCTGAAAATCCAAGCAAAATATGTTTTAGGAGTTATTAGTACTAAACGAATATAACTTGATGGCTTTTAAAAGTTGAGAAAGAAAATCATCATAGATATAGGAATTACGGAATATAATCAAGTTTCCGGTACCTAAAAGCTATCATTTTTTTAGTGTATGCTAGACTATGAGTCTTATATCCTCAAGTCTGATAAATTTAAACTTATTCAATGTTTGAGACATTTCTTGTAGGTTTTATTAATGTATGTTTAAATTTAGGGTGTAAATAAGCCGAGTTCAAATATTTGAAATTTAAGTTTAGCATGTGAAAAAAAAATACTCAAAGTTAACTCATTTATTTAAAAGAACCTAATTAAAAGTTTAGTTTTGACTTGTTTCAAAAAATTAAAGCTTGAGTTTGATTTGTTTAACTCATTTAAAATTTAATTATTTTTTAATTTACAAAAAGTCTTAAATTATTTTTTAACTTTATCGATTTAATATTTAATAAATTATTTTAATAATAATTCTGTCAAAACAATATTTTTTAATAATATATAATAATCTACAAATAAAAATATGTGTTTTTTGTGTGTGTAATGGACTCCAACCCAGTTTCTTTTGGCCATTATCACGAGAGAATTACTATAGGGACCAAGAGTAAATAAGAATGTGTTAACCATATTATTGTGATATCGTAGAATTTATATAATCTTAATTATATATATATATATTAGAATCTATATAATTTAATTTTTTCTTTTTATATAAATGAGCTATTCACAAACTATTAATATTGAGTTTGTAAAACTTGGATTTGACTTATTTAAATAATCGAATACAATTTTAGCCTTGAGTTTGTTTATTTAATTAAACAAACTAATTTGATCAAGTATTTAATGAATCAACCTCGAGTAATTCATGAATGACTTGACTTATTTAAATCTCTACTTGAATTTTTAAAATATCTTTTAATCCAAAACCATTTGGTCAAATACATTTAGATTTTTTATTATAATTTTGAAAAAAAAATGATTTGACAATGTCACTAAATAATATAAAATTTACATGTAAAATAATTCCAAGAAATTAACTAAAATTTACCATTAAACCATATATACTTATAACGTTTTGAATTAAATGTTTTTAATCTTAGTAGAATTGTGATTCTTTTTATTTTAATCTTCCAAATTTATTTTTTCTGGTTTTGATGTTTACAAATTTATTTATTTTTAAGTAGTTTCTACTATATCATTTAGTGAATTCATGATGTGACTTATATTTAGACAACTCATGAATACAAACACTCTTAGATAATATGATATGTTATGTCTAGATACATGTTATGTGATCATTAAATATCAATAGAGATAATCTTTTAAAAATTAAAAATATATACAAATCAAAGAAGTCACATATTTACAATAACTAAAAACATTTTAAGCCTTAGTTTTTATAAATTTTAGTATAGATAATTAGCATGATGATAAGGATGACCATTTATAAACAACTAGCGTGGACGGATTTTGAAAAAACAAATTGGAAAAATATATAATAAAATGAATAAAATAAATTTTAAAATTTTAAAATTTTAAAAATTGTGTAGCCGACACGTGACAGTGGTTGAACAATTTTAATATAGATATAGATTATATTGATTAAATTTTCTTTAGTTTAGTAAGAAGTTACTATATTATCTATATTTTCCAAATCTTGTTTTATTATAAGAAGATGCAATTATATATATATATAAGTAAAAATAGTTAATTTCACTATAATTAAATTTTTTTTTGATATTATTTAATTTTACTAATCTCAAATTAAAAATAAAAATATTTCTAAAATGTCTTCTATTGGAACTTATTACTATGAATAAGAAAAACATTGAAAATAGAGTTGCAATTAAATTAATAGTGTTTTAGAGATTATATCATTAAATATGATTGAAATTAATAGTATTTACTTATATTTGAGTCTAAAATACACAAAAAAAAAAAATTGTTTATATGAGTCTAAAGGGAGTATTAGCAAGACAAATTTTAAAAAATAAAATAAACTTAAGGATTGATATATAACTCAATTTTATTCGGTGTGTTTTATCATACTACAAAAAATGGGTATTTTCGATGGAATATTTTCCACATAAATTATTTCATCGGAAAGGTGAGACTTACTGATGGAATTTTCGACATAGGGTATTCTAAAGGGAAAAGTTTCATTTTTCGACGGATTTTACCCACTACATTAAATTCTATCAGAAATTTATTTTTTACCGATTTCGACGGATTACATGTCCATCGAAAATTTAAAATATACAAAAATTAAAAGACCCAACCCTAGGGAGTCAATGACTTCCTTTTTTGGTTTCGCACCCAACAAAAGGCTTCTTACGGTAGCTATAACACTGTCGTCCCCCACCTCCACCAGCAAGACGTCGCCGTCGTACCAGTTCCACTTCCTCATCGCCCCAAGTGCACCAGCGTCACGCCACCGTAGCACCAGCTCGAGGACAGTGATGTCGCCCTAGCACGTGGTTGTGAGGCCTCCACTGCACATTGTTGTGGTGTTGTTGTCGCCGCCATTTTACACGTTGCACGAGGTTAATGCTGTTATTTTAAGGTATGTGTGTGTGTGTGTGTTTTACATACCATGTTTGTGGGTTGGATTTCCTGAATATGGGGAGGGTGTTGGAGATGAGGGAGGAGAGATTCGAATGGTTGGGGGTTGAGGTTGGGGTTTAAGTTTAATGAAGGTGGGGTTTTGGAACAGAGAAAAAGCCATCGTGCAAGGTTTACTAATTGAAAAAAGTGGCCACATTTGGGAACTGTCCTCACAAATTTGTCACACTCAAGATCCTGCAGAATATAATTTTAAGTCCATGTTGTTAATTTCATTGTGTATGGAATTTGCATGGAAGTGGTGTTGTTTAGTACGTGATGACCACCAAGACATGAATGCTTGGCTTGGATCGTTTTCGGATTGTAATCTTCAAGACTCCATGAATTAGGGTTTGAAATTCAAATAGAAAAAATGGAGAAGATTAAGGAATGATTTAGAATGACGCCACGATTCCCAATCGGAACGATAAATCGGAGGAGGATTCGCCACAAAGGAAAGCTCCCTTGATAAGAATCAATTTGGTCTCAATCAAGAACCAACAAGAGGCTAAGCTCTCAATTTAAGCAAAAGATCAATTTCATTAATCAAAAGTTAACCAAAAATAGCAAAGTCTGAGTATTTATAGGGCTAGACCTCTAATAAACCCCTAAAAATGTAGGTTTAGGCCTATTTACGGAAATATCAAAGTCCATTACATGAAAACAGCAAAAGGAAAGCTGCAGTACCATTTTAAATAAAAATAATCGATTGAAGCGAAGCGTTCTGCACTGTGTAATCGATTACAGCAACGTCGTAATCGATTACAACAGACAAATAATTGATTACAACAACGAAATAATCGATTAAAATAGACAGACAGACAGACAGCATTTGCATTTTAATACTTATTACAGACACATTTAATCGATTAAAACAGACAGCAAATACTTATTACAACAGACAAGACTTTTTTGATGTGCTTTCATTGAATTTGGTGTGCCTCTTCATGCTTGTCCACAAGATATAAGGCATTTTTGATGTGGTCTTGAAGGGCTTGAGTTCTAGCTCTTGTTATGGGTCCTTCAAAGCTCACCAAAGGAAGTGCTTCAAGCTCTCCTTCTAGACCTTTGGCTTGTAATGGACCTCCATCATCATGATCCTTAGATAGTCCTCTATCATCCCCTCCTTCTTGAAAAGAATCTGTCCTCGGATTTGCATTCAAAACATCTACATCACAAGGATAAAGATCAGCGACATTAAAAGTAGAACTCACTCCATACTCACTTAACAAGTCTATCTTGTAGGCATTGTCATTAATCCTCTCAAGGATCTTGAAAGGTCCATCACCCCTAGGTTGGAGTTTAGATTTCCTTTGGGAAGGAAACCTATCCTTCCTTATATGTAGCCAAACCCAATCTCCGGGATCAAATACCAATGTCTTTCTCCACTTGTTGGCCAATCGTGAATATTGCTCCATCTTCCACTCAATTTGATTTCGCACCCTTCCATGAAAATTCCTAACAAAAGAAGCTCTAAAGAGCCCATGTATACTCAAAATAGAAGAATCATTAGGCAAGGGAATTAAATCAAGAGGAGATAAATGATTAAAACCATAAACAACCTCAAAAGGAGAAAAAGAAGTGGTAGAGCTGGATACCCTATTATAAGCAAATTCAACATGGGGTAACCATTCTTCCCAAGTTTTTAAATTACCTTTGATGAAGCACCGTAGGAGTTGTGAGAGTGTTTTATTGACCACCTCAGTTTGCCCATCAGTTTGAGGATGACAAGTGGTGGAGAAAAGAAGCTTGGTTCCAAGTTTCCCCCACAAGGTTTTCCAAAAATGACTCAAAAACTTGGAATCCCTATCTGACACAATACTCCTAGGTAATCCATGAAGACGCACTACTTCTTTAAAGAAAAGATTTGCCACATGACAAGCATCATCCGCTTTGTGACATGGTATGAAATGTGCCATCTTGGAAAACCTATCAACAACCACAAAAATCGAATCCTTGCCTCTCTTGGACCTTGGAAGGACAAGTACAAAATCCATAGAAATATTGGTCCAAGGTGAGGTAGGAATAGGTAATGGGGTATATAAACCATGATGCATGACTTTAGACTTTGCCTTATGACACACAATGCAATTAGAACAAAATTTGATGACATCATGTTTCATTTTAGGCCAATAAAAATGTTCATGCAATATGTTTAAAGTCTTTTCTACCCCAAAATGTCTCATTAACCCCCCTTTATGAGCTTCACAAATCATGAGTTCACGCAAAGAACTTTGAGGCAAACACAACCTTTTATTTCTAAACAAATATCCGTCATGCCTAAAAAATCCTTGGTGAGACCCCTTTTCACACAACTCAAACAATTTAGAGAAGTCATAATCTTAAGCATACAAGTCCTTTATGTGATCAAATCCAAACATCTTAGTTTCAAGCATGGAAATTAAAGCATATCTCCTAGAAAGTGCATCAGCTACAACATTAGCCTTACCTTGCTTGTGTTTAATCACATAAGGGAATTGTTCCAAGAACTCTACCCATTTAGCATGCCTCTTATTAAGCTTTCCTTGGTTTCTCAAATGTTTGAGTGACTCATGGTCACTATAAATCACAAACTCCTTAGGAAGGAGATAGTGTTGCCAAGTTTGCAAAGCTCTAATAAGTGCATAGAGTTCTTTGTCATAGGTGGAATAATTCAAAAGAACACCCTTAAGTTTTTCACTAAAATAAGCAATTGGGCGACCTTCTTGTAACAAAACAGCACCTATGCCAACATTGGATGCATCACATTCAATTTCAAAAGATTTGGAAAAATTTGGTAGAGCAAGAATGGGTGCATTTGTCAACTTTTCCTTCAATTCATTGAAGGCATTTTCTTGTGCGCTTTCCCACTTAAATACCACATTTTTCTTAACAATGTCATTCAAAGGAGATGCTATGGTTCTAAACTTTTTGACAAACCTCCTATAAAAACTAGCCAACCCATGAAAACTCCTCACATCACTCGCATTTTTGGATGTGGGCCAATCTCTAATATCCTTGATTTTCTCATCGTCCACTTGGACTCCCTTAGCACTCACAACAAATCCTAAAAACACTACTTGATTAGTGCAAAATGTGCATTTATCCATATTAGCAAACAATTGTTCTTTTCTAAGCACTTCCAAGACACTCCTAACATGATATAAGTGGTCATCCATAGTTATACTATAAATCAAAATATCATCAAAATAAACAATCACAAATTTGCCAATAAAGTGTCTCAAAACATGGTTCATGAGTCGCATGAAAGTGCTTGGTGCATTGGTTAAGCCAAAAGGCATGACCAACCACTCATAAAGTCCAAACTTAGTTTTGAAAGCGGTTTTCCATTCATCACCTTCTCTCATTCTAATTTGATGGTAACCACTTTTCAAATCTATTTTGGAGAAAACACAA
>PYAF01004655.1:1995-13413 GCA_007407185.1 Glycine tomentella
GCTAAATCCAACAATAAGCTTAAGAAAAATATTGAAAATCATCTTGCAAAAATAATGGAATTACAAACTGAAGTTTGTAACTTGAAGGAAGAAAATGAAAAACTTACTTCAAGCTATAAATCAAGTGGTTGTATTTGTGCCTCTTCCTCTACAACTATTGACAAATATGAAATGCTGCAAAAAGTTTTTGATGAGTATAAATTTAATCAAGAAGAGAAATATATGCAGACTGTTTCAAAGAGCAATGAGTTGATTGATATCTTGGAAAAACTCAACAAAGGAAAATGTGATTTAAATGATATGTTGAGTGCTCAAAAAAAGTTTGGTGACACTTCTGGATTGGGGAAAAGAGTTTTAAAAATGTTCAAAAGACAACATTTGTGCTTCCAAAACAGAAGAAGAAGAAGAAGAAACCAAGATTCAATCAAAATAGGTTCTTTAGAAATTCATATAAAGCTGTTATTTGTCACTATTGTATGGAAAGAGGACACACATCTTACCAATGTTTTGCAAGAAAATTCAAGGTTGAGCAAGATTTCATTCAAGGTTAAGGGAAGCTGATTCAATTTGTTAATTCAACCTGTGTTAATCCATCATTTGCATTGTTAATCATTGGATCATCAGGTTGTTTCTGTCCTTAATCTTTTTGTAATTTTCTTTTTGATTTTGGATGTAATTTTCAGTCTATTGTAATTGGGATTCTTGCTTGTAAACTAGAGATAGGGTTTCTCTAGGGGTTATACTGCGTAGTGTTCTTAGTTGGTTTGTCTCTAAGAATCTAATAGTGTTTTAGATTTCTGTACTTTATCTAGAGTTGATAAAGGGAGACTTTGTAATTTGTGAGAACAGAAAATTGCAATAGTGGAACTTCATTCTAGTGTTGAGTGGAAGATAACTGGATGTAGCTTCATAGTGTTTGAAGTGAACTAGTATAAATCCTTTGTGTTTTGATTCTTATCTTTATCTTGAACATATTCTGTCAATCTTGATTGTTTGGTTTTGATTATCAATTAACATTTTGAGCTATTGGACGCCTTGAGCTGAGCATTTGATTGAATAAGGTTTCTTGGTTTCAAAAGTGATAAAGATCCTAGGGGAAACTCTAATTTTGTTAAAGAAATTTTTAATTTACCAAGCCTAACCAATTCACCTCCCCTCTTGGTTAAGTGTGAAGTGTTCCTATATCCTACACCTTCATGAGTTATTTCCAGCATCTCCCACATTTCTTTGGCACTTGTGTATCTTACTGTTCTGAAAAACTCATCAGAAGAAAGTGCAGAGGTTATCATATTTTTTGGTTTGAAATCATATTGGACAACTCTCTTTTCAACATCTGTCATTTCATCCCATTCTTTGAAAATCATCTCATTGCCAACAGTTTTAATGGGAATCAAAGGACCTTTTTCTATAGCATTCCAAGCGCCTGGGTCATTTGATTAAATAAAGATTTTCATTCTATTTTTCCAAAAGCTAAAGTGCTCCCCTTCAAACATTGGAGGACGATTTAGAGAAGCACCTTCTTTGAAGGTTATTTGTGAGGTATTCATTTTTATTTTTGAAGAAAAGATAGTGATCTTGAATAACTCTCAAGAACCAGCTCTTGATGCCAATTGAAAATAAAAGGAATACTCACAATAACCAAGAGGGGGTGAATTGGTTAAACCTTGGTATTTTAAAATTAAATTCAAATCATAGTTTAAGGATCTTTATCACTTTCAAAACCAAGAAATCTTTTTACTCAATCAAATAGCTCAACCCCTTGGAATCAATTTGCTCAAAACAGAACTTGTTAAACAATGAATATGAAACAAAGAATCAATGAACAATAAGAGTAATAGAGAATGAGAAACAACACACAAGCAATTTATACTGGTTCACTTCATAACTGAAGCTACATCCAGTTTCTTCTAATCAACACTAGATTAGAGTTCCACTATTATAATCTTGTTCTTACAAGCTTAATACAAGACCTCCCCTTTATCGACCATAAAGAATAGAAAACTAAGAACTAGAGAACACTACTCTGTTCTTTTAACTAGAGAACCCTTATCTAGACCCAAGCAAGAAGAACTCACTTACAATAGTAATTACAACAGAAATTCAAATACAAATTTACACAACAAGATTAAAGAGAGAGACAACCTGATGATCCAGTGAATGTAATGCACATGAGTTTCCAAATCAGGTTGAATAGCAAAACAAATCAGCATATGTTTTTCCTCATCTTTGAAAATTTTCTTGCTCAAGATTCATTCAATGACCCATGAATGATTTGAAAGAAGCAAGAAGTTACAGAACACAGAAAATCACTTTGAGAGAGTTTAGAAAGCTTGTGTATATTCAGAAATACGAATGATCAAGTTTTTAGACAAGCCAATCCTTCAAACTATTTATAACAGATTTTCTAACTAATTTTAATCGATTAAACGCGCCAGATAATCGATTAAAATGCTTTAGTAATCAATTAAATTATCACTTAATCGATTAAGCTGTTCAAGAAGGTTTCTGGGTTTCAGCAACGAGCAAATTAATCGATTATCTCGAGCTGTAGTCGATTAAACCAGGAAGTTCAGTTTCACAAAATAAACTATGTAATGGATTATGATAATGGTAATCGATTAAGTTAGGAGATTAAGATTTTCAAAATGAACTATATAATCAATTACGGATGATGGTAATCGATTAAACCAGCAAACCTTTAAAAATGTGTTCACCTATATAATCGATTACAAATGATGGTAATCGATTAAACCCGGAAACCTTAAAAACTAATTTCACCTTTGTAATCGATTACGAATGATGGTAATCTATTCAAACTTTTAACAAAGCATTTTCAATTTCAATCAAAGGTCAAATAATCGATTAATCCGATAGGTAATCAATTAAATTGTTTATGAAGATTTTCCAGATTGAACGAAGAACAAAATAATCGATTATATGACTTAGGTAATCGATTAAAACAGCAAGAAAATAATTTTTCCAAAAACCTTTTAATCTGATTAAAACCTTAACCAAAAGATAAAAGCTTTGATGTTTTAGTGAAAATCATTTAAGCTTATTAATGTATGAATGAATGAATGAATGCATGGATCAATCAGATTACCTGTCTCTTACACTTGAATCATATACTAAACTTCAAGGCACTCCAAGCATGTTGAAAGCTCAAAACACATTCTTGAATCAAAGTCTTTTACTCTTCATGATTCTCCCCCTATGTCCAACACAACCGTCTTTGTTATGGGTGTCGTTGATAACTAACGCTTTCTACGTCGATTGTAAACCATCTTAGAAAGCCTCATTCAAAGACGGTTGTTAGGTTAGAACCATCTTTTTTTTTTACATGCAACTAACACGGTTGTTAATAAAGGACCGTCTTAGAAAGTGATATTCTAAGACAGTTTCTAGCTAAAACCATCTTAGAATGTGACTTTCTACGACGATTATTTTTTACTAACCGTCTTAGAAAGTGATTTATGAAGACGGTTCTTCACTAACAACCGACTTAGAATGTGATTTACTAAGACAGTCTTCGACAACAACCATCTTCTTTTAGTTTAAAAATATTTTGAAAAAAACCAAAGCAAAGTAAACTAGGCTTGTTAACAGACACAAATCGTCTTAGAAAGTCATATCCTAAGACGGTTCTTTTCTATTAACCGTCTTAGAATATAACTTTCTAAGATGGTTCGTGTCTATTGACCGTCTTAGAATATCACTTTCTAAGACGGTTCGTGTCAGTTAACTGTCTTAGAATATCACTTTCTAAGACGGTTCTCGTCTATTAACCGTCTTAGAATATCACTTTCTAAGACGATTCTTGTTCGTAACCGTCTTAATTTCTTTTGCTTTGGTTTTTTTAATATATTTTTTGGACGGTTTTTTGTACACATATAATAATAGGTGCGGTCATATGATCAATCTCAATCAACATTACGAAGGGTATAAAAATGAATAGCATTTCACTAACAAGAATAATACATAGGATAGTATAGTAAGAAAGAAGTTATTCATTGTACACTGCCCTCTAATTGAATCTACTAGTCAAAGAATAAAATTTACAAATGATGTTATTTTGTGATGCTAATTATAGTGGTAAAAAATATTTGGCAAAAGCTTATAATACAAAAGCGTGAACAGAAGTACTACGATTACACAGATTCTGCTGGTCTATCCTTGGCAATAGAGGAAGGTTCAGCAAGCAGATCACCAATGCTCACAGGTGGACCAATGTTGCATGGAGCTGTGTTATGTATCTTCATGGCATCTTTTATTTTTTGAAACTGAAATTTTCAAATGAACCATTAGCTAATTATGGAATTACAAGATTTGGCTCCCAACATTCTATATAATTAAGTTCTATCCACTCTTGTAAGCTTATACATCCTTTCATCATATATTTGCTTTGCTATTAGGCATTTCACTTGCCCAGCAAGTTTGCAAGAAAGTCTTGTCCTGGATGAGAAACATAGATAAGTTAACTTCTGTTTCTATGTACTTCATTATCCCTCATTCTAAATTCAATTTAGCCCAAGGTTCTTTATGCAAATGATCCAAGATCCTAAAAGAGAAAATGCTCAGGCATCACCAATATTAAAAAGCATTATTCATCTATTTTATGCACTATTGCATTTCTTTCCTCTAAGTTTTATATAGTATATAATAATGCTTGGCAAGGCGAGAAGATAAGAGTGTTTAAAGTTACAAAATATTTTCTATTTCCTACTTTGTTTCTTGTTTTCAAATATTTACACAGGAAATAGCTAGTGAAAATAATAAGGATTCTATTATCATTGTTTCTTGTATAAATCTTTGAAAAAAGGAAATGAAGTAAATAAAAGAGAGCATTTTTGTAATTATTTATTTACCAACACACGAAATAGCAACAAAACGATTTTAAAACCAAACAGCCAATAGGCCCTAAGTTTCAGTATAGACATTCTTGGACGGTGCTAATCAGCAACTGTTGCATATTCGCTGACAATGAAACCCGAACTAACATAAACAAAACTTACCTTGGCAAGTTGAACATGAAAATGATTCAAGCTGCCCCTCAGCCCCATGATAAAAGTGGAAGTAAGGAAGTACTTTAACATTCAGACTTTTACACATTGGCTTATTCACATCAAAATTTACTTTGAGGAAAAGAATTTCAGGGTGCTCTTCAGCTATTCTGCATAGCTACCAAATCCACATCAAGACTCAGAATATCCGTGATATAATTTCAGCAGCATGCAAACAAAATTGTAAAATAATTTTACAAATATGGCCTAACTTGAATTCATTCAGGCTGTAAAGTTGATAAAACATAACACACACACACACACACACACACACACTATTGGAGCGCTTTCTTCATGTATGAATATGGAGGTAAGCTCCCAACCAACATTCAATTCCTTTTAGATTTTTAGAGGAAAATACAAGCACTAGGACAGAAGTCTATGGGAGAAAGGTATCTCTTATTTTCCATAATTAAACCCAAGCCACAGGGCCAAAATTTATATGAAAAGTCCCCCTTTTCCCCTCTCTCACTCTCCCTCCCTCTCTATAACTAATTTCTCTCCAACTCTACTCTTTGTCTCTCTCTTCTAAATCAGTAACTAACTCCCCTCCTCTTCCTACACCACAAGTCCCCTTTTTCTTCATAGAATATACTCTCAAAATCTTAAGCCCAAATCTCCATTCCAATGAGACATAAAATCTTCTTTGCCTCGTAATGATTTTTCGGCAATGTGTTATCTTTCGGTAGCATTTTCTTTAACAAAGATAGCAATTCCATAAAGCTCTTGTCACTCCACCCAAATCTTGCCTTCAAGTTAACCAATGATAAGACCGCTAACAATCTTGTGAAGGTTGAGCAATCTTCATACAAAGGGATCTTTGAATCACTTTGTATTTCGTTATACACAGGTGCATGTGCTTGTTGAAAATTCTCTTGTCCAAGATCACGTATCATGTCTTCTATACGATCGTGTGGATCTTCATGATGTTCGACAGTTGTCTTGACTGTTGGCCTCGATGGCAATTCACCATGCCATACCCAATTTGTGTAACTCGGAAGGATGCCGTGACAGATTAGATGTGATCTAATCTCATCGATTGATTGTCGTCTCCCATTCACACATTTAAGACATGGACAAAAATAATTTCCACGCAGACAAGGTGCATTATGTGTGACAAATTATAGGAATTGTTCAACACCATTGCAGTACTGGTCACTAATGCGTGGTGCTCTTATCCAAGTACGATCCATGATTTCACTTAGCTGGCATTTTCATTTTGTAATTCTTTAATGGCATGTAAATGAAAGACTAATAGTCAAAAAGGTGTGGCCCTACCCCATTCAGGAAGTTATATTTTATACATAATTCATACATACATGTTAAGTATGAGTTGGTTAATTTAGTGAAATTTCCGCAGCATTTCCCATTGGTCTCCAAGTACACAACATGAGAGAGGTGACTTGTTGTCACCACCTTCATGTATGCACTCAAAGAACAAAGGAAAATGCAGCAAACCGAAATGTCATTAAATTAAACAACTCATACTTAATATATATATGTACAAATCGTGTATAAAATAAATAACATCCTAAATTGTCCAAACAGACAATTCAAGATTCAATTCAACAATTAATCCAAACTATTCGTAGTAATCATTGAATTGAACCTCAAACGGGGAACTAAGGTTGACCAACTATGCACTGTAGGTTATGAGTAAAAGTAATTGACATATCAACAAAGATGTATAAGACACAAAATAGTTACACACATGGTACATACCTCAAAAAATGGTCAATAAAAGTGAAAAGAGAATGTGGTAATGTCGACGTTGGGAAGGAGTTACTATTTGTTGGGCTGAAAGAAGACGATAGAATCCTGAAAGTGCTATTGAGCGAATACAAAAGACCTAAAACAACAAACAAGAGTAACCACTGAAATATTTAATCATATATCTCAAGAATATATTATTAGTAATTAACAAATACACTAATGTAGAATTTAACAATAATACCCAAAGACACATATATGCCTCACATGTATAGTAAAACAACTTTTTTTGCAGATGTTGAGGCAGTTCTTGAAGTTGCAGTTGAAAACTTCAATTCTCTCATTGGAAAAGAGTTGGGATTATTGCTACATCTAATACGATTTGGACGAAGCTATAAAGGATTGGATGGGAATGCTAAAAGATATAGCATACGAGTTGGATGACATTACTATTAAAGTGTGCATATGAAGCATTGGGGTTGGACTACCAATGAACAACAAGTCTATGGAAGGGAACAAGATACAAAAAATAATTGTAGACTTTTTGATGGCTCATGCCGATGCTTTTCATTACGAGGATTATTTAGTTTATCCAGTTGTAGGTCTAGGTCGACTTGGAATAATAACACTTGCGCAACTCATCTTCAATCATGACATGGTAATCAACAAGTTTGAGATAAGACTGTGGGTGTGTGTTTCTGAAGATTTAAATTTGAATACAATGACAAAAGCTATAATAGAAGTAGCATGTAGCCAGGCTTGTGTAAATTTGGATGTAGACCCGCTACAAAGACAGTTTCACAAATTTTGCGTTGAGGAAAGGTCTTTGTTGAACATGTGACAATTTACAAGGTTGTCAGGTGCTGAATTTCAAGAGATGGCTGAGAAAGGTCTGTTATAGATGTGATGGGAATTTTGGACCAGGCCATGTGTGTCCAAATAAGCAATTCCAACTGTTGATTATGGGAGCATAGCTAAGTGAAGAGGTAGAAGTGGAAGAAGAACTATTTAAGGGGAATCATGGAGGGCAATAAGGTCATGACATTGGTGGATTGTGGGGCCTCCCATAATTTCATTTCAGCTGTGGAAGTGAGGTCATTGTAGATTCCACTGACAACTACTAAGCCCTATACAATAGAGGTAGGAGATGGAAGAAAAAGGTAGATGTGAAGGAGTATGTAGAGCTCTTAAGTTGAATTTGCAGGGTTTGAGCATTCAGCAAAAATTGTTTGTGTTTGACATGAGTGGGGTGGATGTGGTTTTGGGAATGAAGTGGCTAGGCAAGCTTTGGGACAACTAAAGCCAAATTTCAAAGAGCTGACTTTGAAAATTCCTTTGGAGGAAGGATATATTGTATTGAAGGGAGAACCTGCCATAATGAGGTCTGTAGCTTCCCTAAGGTCCATTTTTAAAGCTTTGAGGAGTGAAGAATAAGGTTTTCTGTTGTGTTTTCAACTTTGTTACAGGCTGTTCAGGATGTATGTGTGGTGCCTACATGGATGGAAAGTTTACTGCAACAATATAGGGTGGTATTTCAGGACCCTAGTGGTCTTCCTCCAAGAAAACATGATCATGGGATTAAATTGAAGCCTGGATATGACATTCCTAAGGTGAGGCCTTATAGGTATCCCCAGTACCATAAAAATGAGATTGAAAAACTGGTTAAACATATGTTGAATTCAGGAAATATTAGACCTAGTAGCAGTCCTTATGCAAGTTTTATTATCTTGGTGAGCAAGAAGGATGAAGGGTGGAGATTTTGTGTTCATTATAGGGCTCTTAACAAAATAACAAAGTAGTTGTTTTCACAAAGCTAGATGTCAAGTCATAATATCACCAAATAAGAATGAGGCAGCAGGATATTGCCAAGACTGCAGGATATAGAACCCTCCAAACCTAATATATGTATCCATCATACCCAATTGCAAGAGAACTTCCCTTTACATACAACCTATAATGATGTACAAGCTCAATCCGAACAATGTAACATATTTTATGATCTATGACCTCCATATGAAGAATGTAAACTATAATCATCTATTTGAAAACAACGGACATACCTGAAAATATGGTCAATATCAAAAAGAGCAGAATCCAGTGAGGGCGACGGGATCAATGAGTTTGTGTTTTGATAACCAAGACTAAGTTAAAAGACCCCTTAAGGTCCTAACTGAGTACAAAACAAACACCTATAACAAGAACCAATAGTTAAGTAATACATTGTTAGACAATGTAGTCACAATTTTAAATTATGCATATAAAAATAAGGTTTGTTACTTAGAGTGAACAGAAGCATAGCTAGCAAGTTATAATTGGTGAAACAGTTAAAAGAACCAATGCACCTGCTACAGAATATAAACAATTGAACCTTATACCGGAAACTAAACTAACCTCAGAATCTATAAAATTTAATTATAAAAGTAATTACTTTATTGGCATTGCAATGCATATAATAATTTCCAATATATAATATTAAAGTTTCTCATTAATTTTTATTTCTTCCATACATGACTTGAGTAGAAGCTCCCTAGCTCCTTTTTTCAAATTGGTAAATAATTTATTCTTAGAAATCTGATTTAGTTTTATGTGAATTACAAATATGATTCTTCCAATCCATGACATCAATTGAGTTAAGCCTGATTGTAATAGACAAACACCAAATAAAATCATTAACAATAGTAAGTGACACCTAGTAGTGGAATTTCATTTCAAGTGGCCCCTACTCACTGAACTTTAGTGCTTCTAAGACACTAATCATGAAGCTCATCTGATAGGCATTCACTTTATTCATCAAAGGTTTGACTTTAATCAAGAGAGCTTTAAAAGTAACTAATTATAAGGTTTTGATATCTTTAAAAGGAAAAGACTTCCTGCCAAAGAAAGAACAACACAAACCGTATAAGCAACCTCATATTTAGAACCCACAAGAGGTACAAGAGGAAGAAAAGAATAATATTTTTCTCATTTGTTGAAACTACACAATTATGATCAGACACATCAAGACTCAAACATCATATTTTTGTTTTGTTACTTGTCCAATTATCATTTTTTGTGGTTCCTGATACTGATGCTGAAAGATTTTGACCCTATAGATAAGGATACAAATCTCTATTAGCTAGATTCCTTTGTTTTGAAGAATTTAATCACTATCTCTGAAAATTGAAAGTTTTTATGAATTTAGGGCCTATCATAGTGTAATTAAATAATGAATTGTTGTTATGTGAATCAGGACGCAAGTTGTGGGATGGCCACCAATCCGTTCATTCAAGAAGAACTCAATGGCTTCTCAGCCTCAAAAGAATGATGTTGATGCTAATGCAGAAGCCAAGTTTGGATGCCTTTATGTTAAAGTCAGCATGGAAGGTGCCCCATACTTGAGGAAAGTGGATCTGAATAGTTTTACCACTTACAAGGACCTCTCTTTGGCACTTGAAAAGATGTTTAGTTGTTTTACACTCAGTAAGTTCCTATGTTTTGCTGTTGGTTGGTGGCATGAATTTGTTTGTATAGTGTTTCAATGGCATAGACTCATATAACTGAATAATATGCATGTATTATTCTGATTATGTTATATTCACAAGTTCAGGTCAATGTTGTAACACCCCAAAATTTTGAATCACAATTATTAGGGTAAAATGTTAATTTGAGGCAGTACAAAAGATTTGGGGAAAAATGACGAAAATCCCCTAGACATTTTAGAAATGACCAAAGTGCCCTTAGGCATTTTAAGAAGAAAATTTTATAAATTCTCTGGGAGGTTTGAAAAAGGATCAAAATACCCTAAGGGTAACAATTACAGAGTTTCCCTGAACATTTTTAGAAATGACGATTTTACCCCTAGGGTAAGGGATAAAATTACCAAAATGCCCTTTAGGTCAAAAATTGATTAGATGACTTTAGAAATTCATGGGGACCTGAGTATTGGATAAAATACATTTAGAGAACAAAATATTAACATGGTTGGTAGCAGAGAACCATAAACTGTAATTTCTAGGAATTTTGGAAAATATTTTAAAAAAAAGAGCTTAATATAGACTACCTCAGGTATCAGAAAATTATAAGAAAAGTATGGACATAATCTATAGAGTTTTCTCTTAATTATGGGAGGGATAAGTGTTCTAAATAAGTTAGTTTAATAATCTTAATAATTCAAAACAAAATAGACCAATATGAATTCAAGTAAAATTATTACATGTAATTAAAAGAAAAATTGGTTGATTTAAATTCCTAATACAAGTTTTGGCCGTGTGATCTAGGATCAAAGGATAAAACTTTAAGAAGCTTCAAGATTGGCCACATGGAAGGCTAAGAAGCTTGAAAATTCCTATTGGTCCAAGTAGAAAACTAGACATAAATGACTTAAGGATATATTTGTTGAAGAAAAACTTCCTCTTGATTCCTTTGGACCCGTAGACATTTCTACATATTATTTCAAAGATCCCAATGGATATAAGTTAGATATATAAGATAGGAATATACCTTTAAAATTTCAAGAAGATCCAACGGTTAATGAATTCAGAACAACTATTTTACTAATACGGGTTTTTGGGAAAAGCTACCTCACGGATTTGCCTAAAAATCAAAGTGAATGCACCTTAGGCAAGCTAATACACGTGCAAGGCTGGATGATAGTAGAATGGTGTGGAAT
>PYAF01004655.1:16676-28634 GCA_007407185.1 Glycine tomentella
AGCTTTGGAAGTCCACGGAATCTATCAAAATACAAAGCATGATTGGATTAATCTTCCGAAATATAAGCAACAACTTTTATACAAGCATTAGGTGCTATTTAACTAGGTTTAGGGCAAATTTATAATCAAATCTTCTGAAATCAAAAGATAAGTGTCTGCATTTGAAGCATGAATTTAACTGAATTAGGGCACTTATCAAATGGAAACTAAAGATGTACTGTTCAACCCCAACAATTAAAACCAATGCCACTCCAATCTTCAACCTATGTATGCTTAAAAACAAAAGCTTTAATTGGTATATTAATCAAGTTGGCCTGAATTTGTTCTGTCATTTGGACTCAGTTTTAGGTGTTAACTTATCCTTTGCACCTAATTAAAATCATGGATCAACAAAGAATCAACACAGAAAAAGCTTAGACAACACTCACTTGGTTTTGCAACTCCACAACTTTATTCTTTGTTGTGTTTCATGTCATCACGCTTGGGTTTTGATTCTCCAAACTAAGTATACAGACAAATGACAAAGATATGACGTGATATAACTATATACCAAAACAACAACAAACATGAAAGGTCGTGCAATCATACACATCAACATCCAATATTGACATTAAAGTTCTTGCATCAAGTATATCCTCTAAATTATATCTTTTTTAACCATCATTTTCTTACATTCAAACATGTTTAAATTAGACAATGACCACTAATTTATGTTTTGCACCACACATTAAGTACCTTTCATATCATAGGAGTTTTCTACCTTCCATTTCACATGTGGTTTTCCAGAGAAGTTAGTATATATATATATATATATATATATATATATAAATGCAACCATGGTCACAAGTTAGAAATAAACACAATCCATACAACTTTGAAAAGCACTACCAGGTAAAAAAAATATTTATCATTGTTTTTCCTTTCGTATATAGAGATATGGGTGGACATAACAATGACCATGAACAACAAAGAAGGTTTGCCATTTTTATGATCTCTTCAATCCTTCTTGTGGCTACGATGCCTATTACAATGGCTTTTGGTTTAAACCATAACACTAACCCTAACCCTATTGGATTAAACCTAAAATCTAAATCTGTTGGTTTAGACCCTGACCCTGGCGGTGAAACTAAAGGAGAACCAGGGTGAAGCTAAACGATAATACCTAAATAACCCAATTAAAGATGTCGGCACCAAGTCGAAGCGAGACAGAGCAAAGGTGCCGAACGAGGGTGACACGGAGGCACGCGAGAGGCTCTGTTGGTTCGAGGCCACCACGCTGGAACGCTAGTTCAAGGAGATAGGTTGGGTGGAGACAATAGGAAAGGGACAATGGGAGATGGCAACTTTAGCGAAGGAGTTTAGGGCACGACAATATTTCGTGGGGACTCTATGAAGGCAAACACAAAACACACAAAACGACACCGTTTTTATTTTTTATTTTCCACATTTTTAAACACGATTATACACAAACGTCTTTGAAAACACCAAAACGGAGACGGTTAAACTAAAACTGTCTTCGTTTTCAACCATCTAAGACGGTTTCTCTATGAACCGTCTTTGAAATGTTCATTTTAATTACGCAAATGCCACTGCACCCCATTCTAAGAAGGTTTCTCGACGACTGACTTAGAATGGGTGTCGTAAAATGTGTTTTTTGTAGTAGTGACTATATATTTATATTTTATAGAGAAAAATATGAAAAAAAGGTGCATGGACCTTGACACCAAGATAGTCCCCCACACTACTACAAAACAGACTTTCTACATCGGTTCTACAACGCATTCGACATCGGTTCTCTAACCGTCTTTGTAGTTAGCATCATTGAAAGGTAATACTTTCGACGTTGGTTATTGAACCGTCTTAGAATGTCATTCTAAGACAGTTCTTAGCCTACAACAGTCTTAGAATTCGTCTTTGAATTTTATTTTTTTATTTTTTTTACATCGTTCTAATACGGTTATTGGAAAGAACCATCTTAGAATGTCTTTTTAAAAAAAAATTGACGATTCTAAGACAGTTTTTTTCACAAAAACTGTCTTAGAAGTCTACTTTCTAAGACGGTTTTCCAGATAACTGACTTAGAATGTCTTTTTTTTAAATAAAAAAATAAAGGATTCTAAGACGATTTTTTTCGCAAAAATCGTCTTAGAAGTGTACTTTCTAAAACAATTTTCTAGAGAACCGTCTTATAATATCTTTTTAAAAAAATTAAAAAATTTCATGTGTAGGATGGTCACCAGAGTGCACTAATGGTTTTATCATATACCCATATCATCACTTTTTCCTATGTGATGGTACTTGTAATTTTAGAGGATCAAATTGCAGGTTTAGTCTTTTATTTTTTAATAGAATGCACATCAAAAATAAATTGTCTTACCTTCAATATTTTATAAATTCTAAATATCTCTATAACTTTTTATTTTGATTTTTTTATTTCAAAGACAAATGTAACAATACTTTATGAAACTAAATGGAGGTTTACTTAATAAATCAGAAAAAGATATTTTTTTTGTTTCCCTTCATTTAAAATAAGAACCTTTTTTTTTTTTTTGGTAAAGAAGGAGCGTTTATTTGCTTCTTTTTTTATAAAAGTTATAGAGTGTTTTAAAAAATGAAAAGAAAAAAATATGTATTTAACAAGAATAATTTTAAAAATTAAAACATATCTAGGATATCTTTTTAATTTTTAATTTTCTATTGCTCTTGATTATGGGGTTCTATTTTTTTCTCCACTTACTTTTTCTGTATCTCATTTAAAAAATTACTTTGCAAAATAAATTTTAAGAATAAAAATATAACACATGATCACCCTAAAATAATGAGGAATGTTTCACGGATGAAGAACTATTAACTCAAAACAAAATTAAGTTTTCAGCTCATGTGTGGTAAGAAGCATACCATGGAATGAAGGCAGTCCTGGAGGTCATGGTCTCTTAAGCCTAAGGGGGACGGGAGATGGATACATTGGAAATGTTGTTAATGGCTCAATTTCCCATAAAGACACTCGAGGTTGCCTCTCTCCTGCTACAACGTTATTGAGGATCAGAATAATCATACATTCAAATTAATGTCTACAGCATTATTATGAATATCCACTTATTTTTAGACTCAAACATTATACATGTTGCAACACTTAGAATAAAGTTGCATATTTGTTTATCAAGATAAGCACAAAATGAAATTAATTAATCTAATATTTATCACACAAATGTAGGCTGTGGCTTATATCAATTTTGAAATTTAAGCCATGTTTGATTTTTTAAAATCATATTGCATATTGACTCAATTTACCAAAATGGCAAGCATATAAAGGAAAG
Source organism: Glycine tomentella (assembly GCA_007407185.1). Classification (NCBI taxonomy): domain Eukaryota; kingdom Viridiplantae; phylum Streptophyta; class Magnoliopsida; order Fabales; family Fabaceae; genus Glycine; species Glycine tomentella. Next base: position 19,994 of record PYAF01004655.1, read on the forward strand.
CATTTCCACTATCATGTTCAACAAGTTTCTTTTCATTCCTGTTGAAGAAAATACATTTTTATTAGACCAATTTTTAGATAATTATCATCAAAGCTACTATGGTCAACATAATATTATCAGTCTAGATAAAAAACCAGTAGCTAGGAGAAATAAGAAACAACAACTCTCATAAAGCCTGAACCATCTGGAAATCACAATAAATAGGATGACCATACTTCAACAGCAGCCCAATATTGATCCCTGCCTCAAAATATAAACTGATAAAAAATATTACAATACATGAAATACGTCAATAAAAACATTCCCCTATATTCTTCTGAATGGCCAAATGACATAAAAATCACATGGATTGACTTAGGGAGACAAGTCAGTCAGTCACATAACTGCCGAAGGCCTATTTCTATACACACGATGAAAAAAAAATGGAACGAGAGGGGCAGAAAATTACCAGATAAAAAACATTGAATCACCAGCAACAAGTCTTTTAACACTCAAAGACACTCCATCCCGTTGTAAGTAGATGCCTTTTGGGCTGGCCTACAGAAAAGAAAATAAAAAAAAACACCAAACTCAAACATTGTAAATGGAAAGTGAACTTATTTTCAGCACCCAGATAGAAACGTACAGAAGTAAAAATAAATTAATTAACTAAAAAATAAAAAGAAAAATCATACATTTGCAGTTAAAAAGAGATTTATGACTCACCACGGAAGATATGTCTAAATTTCCACTCATTACCATGCAAATCCCTTGCAATTAACTTTTGACAAGGAGACTGTTGTGAAAAGTCCTGCAGGTCACAATCATGAAGTTTAAGAAATTCATAGATTTAATAAAAAAAGTTAAAAATTTTAGAGCGTGACAATGTAACAATATTTTACCAATGGAGGAAAAACTTTTTCGACTACCCTGCGAGGAACAAAGAATCCCCCATGAGTGCTAGTGTCACTAGCTGTCAAAATTTTGCAGAAGTAGTTTGTTGTCTGTTTACTCGGAGTGCCGAACTCAACTCAAAGGTATGCCTCCTTCTACTCTTGCTGAAAACAAAGTCATAGTCAAAAGTTGATATTAGAATATAAACATAAAACTCAAACAACTAGTAATCAGTTAAGAAAGGGAATTGTTCCGTTCCTTGAAAATGGATGTCCAACAACAATGCTAGAAATCAATGTATGATCAAACTCTCTCTCTGAAGGTGTTTATGAAGATTAAAACAACTTCAGGAAGAAGATCACAGCACAAACGAACCACAAATTTGACGTGGGGTGTGTGCACTGTGAGAATAGAAAAAAGAGAGAGTAAAAGTATGTGTGTACCTTGCACCTTTGGTGAGAATGACTATTTATGCTCACTGACCTGTGAAAAAACAAGGAAACTATATCCATTCTTGATCATGATCTACCAAAAGATGAACAAATATTCTGGATATTTAATGTAAAAATAGTCCTCCATATCTTTCTGGATTCTATAATTATTTAGGACCCAATCTCCCCTAATCTTGCCATTAATAACTTGATACCAACTGCATTGGGCTCTTTGGCCTTTGGCCCAATATAAAATATCCGTAACAGTTGCCCCTCATCTCGGTTATTGAGTAATCTGAATGACCGAGGTGACTATATTTGAGCTTTAAATTTATGACCGAGATAATTATCTCGGATAAGTCGGCCTCATTATTGGACTTCCGAGATGTTTCTTCTAAATCAGCTTTTGTGGAGCTCGGATACTACGGCTGCTTGCTTCCCTAAGAGCCGACCTCTTTTACTGACTTTGGCCAAGATAATGAAGCATTTTTTCCGCTAAGCCGACCTCTTTTTCTGGCTTCGGTCGAGATAACGAAGCGTTTTTTTCGGCTAAGCCGACCTCCTTTTCTGGCTTCAAATTCCAATGTAATGAAGTATTCTCGCTGTCGTTCAAACATATGAAACGACGCGCCTCTCTTGCATTTAATGCTCTGCCATTTCTTTGCACGTTCTAATCATGACTATCCCTTGCCATTGCCTGTTTTGCCCCTGTCTCTTGGTTAACTGGTCATTATTGCCCCAGTAATTAAGCACGTTTGTCAGTTACCCATTATTCTTAATTCAAATTTCGACGGTTACCATTTTTTAATTTAGTGGGTTTCGGCGGCTACTTTCCACTCTTATAGACCATACCTTGTCATTTTCTCCCACTGCCTCAAAACTTCTAGTTCATTTCCGTCCTGTTGCTTGCCTTTGCTCTAGCATTCTGCTTTCTGCCCTCGCATTTGGTGCTTCATCCTTTCTTCTTCAAAGCTCCTCAATCCAGGTACCTCCTCTTTCCTTTACTTCGTGATTCTGCATTTCTTTTTCTCCCCATTATTCTTTTCATTTTATTTTGGTGGTTCTTTTTCCCCTTAGACCTCTCTTTCTGGGTTTCTGCCCTCTTTTTCTGTTCCTGTTCATCTTCATCCCTCTTTCTTTTTTGAGTGTTCGAAGCCTGTCATAGTCTCGTAGCAATGAAACTCACTCCTGAGGAAGAGGCTCGTATTGTCGAGAGAATCCCCCTTTATTCTGCCTTTTGGTTCTTTGGCAAACCCCTCACCGAGGAGGATAAAACCAGACGCTTCCTTCGAAACCCTACCGGTGGTTCAAAATCCTCAAAAAATCCTTTAGTTAGAAAACCTCCTCCCTCAAAAGCTGCAACAGGTTCTTCTTCTAAAGCTGTAGAGGGTTTTGGCATAGGGTCTAATAGGGAATCTAGGGGTCGCCCCCCTTCCTCTAAAGCTGTAGGAGGTTCTTCCTCTAAGGCAGTATCAAGTTCTGGTATGGGGTCCAGTAGGGAAAATAGAGGTTACCTTGTGACTCCTCCCGTCCTTCCTTCCAAGTCACGCCCCTTAGAGCCTTGTCCTGAGACCCGGTTTGAACCGTGCACGAAATGCATGGATAGATTCATGTATCTGGCCAGCTCGGGATTTGACAAACAAGCCGACGACGTGTTAGATGTGTGCCGGCATAACCCTATAGTCGTTATCCCACCATTGCCCCGGCCCAGAACCGAGGTGCCACCTGAAATTATCTCGGCGTTGGCTAACACTTCACGTCTTGCCGCCGATTTCCCAGGTACCTTTGCTAATTATTTTCCTTTTTTATTGTCGTAGGTCAACATGGAAGTCACTTCTATGGAATTAGTCGAAGAGTCTCGGTCGAGCGGTTCCCATGCCGACAACCCCTCTCCAGATTTGATAGCCAGATTTCCTTGGGTTACCTATGAGGTTCTTAACACCTCGTCTTCTATGAGTCCGGAGAGCATAGCCACCCTCCCTGTGGGGAATCAAGAAGGATTCTCCATCCGCCATCCCGGCCTTCACGTGCCGATCTGTTCTTGTGCCGAACAAGGCGATTCTAGTTTTTTCTTTTTCTGTGCCGATGTGGTCACCAGCTTGGGTATTCGTTTTCCTTTTTCTGAGTTCGAGATGAAGCTTTTAAAACACCTGTCCCTAGCCCCTTCACAACTTCACCCAAATGGTTGTGCCTTCGTAAAATCCTTTGAGGATTTGTGTATAAAATTGGGAATCGCGTGCGCGGTTCCCGTCTTTGTGTATTATTTTTCCGCTCAGACTGGCGGTTCTGGCCGAGACCCTTCTAACCGGAAAGGATGGACTTCCTTAAGGAGTCATCCTAAACGTAAACTTTTCCCCTTTTTGCTGAATCTTTCAAAAGGTTCAAAAATAATTATTTTAAAGTCAGTGCCAAACCTGGCCAACAACCTTTCTTTCTTCAAGGGCCGGAATCTGCCGGGGTGAAGTGGAAATTTTCGCTTTACTGGTCCTGTGCCCATCATGAGTTCCAACCTCCTTTCTACCATCGAGACGGGACCGGGTTGTCGGATGAGGATGCTTACTCGGTCATCCAGATTGATGCCTTCCGAGAAAGACAGGGTTTATGTGAAATTCCACCGGCTCTTCCTGACTGTTAGTTTAATTTATAAAGCCTATTATAGTATTTGTTTTTCCATTTCTGTTGTCTAACTTATTTGCTCGGTTTTGCAGCTACTGAAATGGAAGACCACTCTGGAGATTTGAGGGCTCAGTCCCGATAAACCTCCGGTGCCCCAAGGCCGACCCCTGCCACTAACGAAGTCCCTTCCTTCCTCAAAAAGCTCAAACGGAGGAAGCTGACAAAGTCGGCCATAGAACCGGCCGTTACCTCGGCCGAAATGGTTCTTCCAATTTCTATTGTCCCGGATCCTGCCACTTCCGATCTCGCCCCTCCTGCCGAGGTCATCGTTCTTCCTCCTCCACCTGCCCCGGAGATCGATCTCCCGCCCCCGGAGCCTTCTACTGCCGTGCTCCCTGAAGCCGCGAAACTGGAGCTCGGCCACTTATGGGAAAGGGGGGCTGAAGAACTTTTCCCTTTCGTCCGGCCTCCCAAGCGCTTTGCCGACTCAACTCGGCTTTCTGAAGACGATGTCCGGCTGCTCCAGCAAATGCAACAGCACGTTTATCAGGCTGCCTCTCTTGTTGACTACCTGGTTACTGCAAAGGACAGGTACAACAGGAGTAAAGAGGAGCTCGCTGCCGCCGACATCAAGATTTAGAAGGCCGAGGAGGGTTTGGCTACTGCCCGAACCGAGACTCAGCAAGCTACGGAAGATTTGAGGCTTGCCCGAGTTGAGTTCGAGCTAGATCTTCAAGCGGCCTGCTTCGAGACTCAGCAGGCCCTTGCCAAAGCCGCCTTTATGACTCAAAATATGAATGAGGTGAAAACCTTGTTCGAGGGGGCCAAGGCTGAGGCCAAGGACGCTAAGTCCAAGCTTCTGGAGGCCGAGAAGGAGGCGGCCGAGCTGCGGCAAGCATTGTCATCGGCGGCCGAGGATTCCTTCAACATGAGCTTTTCCAGTTCATCATGAGCTAAATAATCGATTAATCTTCTGGGTAATCGATTAAAACCATGAAATTACATTTTTCCAAAAACATTACCCATTTAGATCTTTTTGGAAATACTTCTTTGATTAAAACACTTAAGTAAATGATTATATGCATGCAAATGCAAGGATCAACAGATTTGCTTCTCATACACTTCAATTTGGATTTCAATCTTCAAGGCATGTGAAAAGCTCAAAATATTCTTCTAAGTCAAAAGCTTTATTCTTCTTGTTGCTCCCCTATATCCAACGGTAACCCATGAAAATGATTGGAACACTTCACACTTAACCAAGAGGGGGGGTGAATTGGTTAAACCTTGGTATTTTAAAAAATTTCTTTAATCAAAATCAGAGTTGCATAGGATCTTTGTCACTTTTAAAAAAAAAAACTAAAACAAAAAATTATTCAATCAAATGCTCAACTTAAGGGATTCAATAGCTCAAAAAATAGAGTTAGACATCCAAGATAATAGAATCAATAAACACAAAATATAATGAGAATAGAGGTAGAGAATCAACACACAAGTGATTTATACTGGTTCACTTCAAAACCATGAAGCTACATCCAGTTTCTTCCAACCAACACTAGGTTAGAGTTCCACTACTATAATTTCCAGTTCTTTCATTCAATTACAATGTCTCCCTTTATCAACCCTAGATAAAGTATAAAAATCTAAAACCCTATTAGATTCTAAGAGACAAGAACCTAAGAACACTACTCACTTCATCCACCCAGAGAACCCCTTCTCTAGTTACAAGCAAGAACCCAATTACAATAGCCAATATACAATCAAAATCCAAAACGAAAATTACAATTAGAATAAGAAGAGAAACAACCTGATGATCCAAAGAATGCAATGCAATATGAAGTATTAGAACAGGTTGAATAACAAAATCAAAATCAGTTTTCCTTAATCTTGAAAGATTTCTTGCTCAAGAATGACTCAAACTCTCACGATCAATGTAAAAACAGAGCAAGGAATTATTAACCCTTAGAAAACACTTTCAAAGGCTCACAAAACACTTTTAGCCCAAAATATATGAATGGTATCGTTTTTCTTCTTAAAAACAAGCTGAGCAGCAATCCTATTTATAACTGAAATTCGTAACTAACTGTAATCGATTAAACGCGCTAAATAATCGATTATTTTGCACATGTAATCAATTAAATCAAGAATGTAATCGATTAAACCGTTCATAAGCATTTCAGGATTCTCTCAATGAGCCAAATAATCGATTATTCCGTCCTGTAATCGATTAAGACAGGAGACTTCAAAATATCAAAATGCACAATGTAATCGATTACGAACTTTGGTAATCAGTTAAAGCAGGAGCCTGTAGCCTTCCAAATACACTGTGTAATCGATTACGAAATGTGGTAATCGATTATCTAATACAAACTTACAATTTTCAAATGCATAGTGTAATCGATTACTAGAAATGGTAATCGATTAAAGCAGGGAGATGACTTTTTCAAAATAAGCCTGTGTAATCGATTACGATACATTGGTAATCGATTATCCCAGCACGACTTTAAAATACATATAACTATGTAATTGATTACAATGAAGTGGTAATCGATTATATTCAATCACAAGGTAGTTTATATAAAAACAAAGGTCAAATAATCGATTATCCCGATAGGTAATCGATTACAATGTTCTTGAAAGCTTTTCCAAGTTAGACTAAGAACAAAATAATCGATTGAATGAAGTATGTAATCGATTAAACCAGCAGAAAATATATTTTTCCAAAAACCTTTTCAAACATCTTTAAAAATTCACTATTTTATGAAAGCCTTGTTTAAATCTTATGAAAATCAATTAGTGTATTCATGAATGAATGTATGCAATGCACTTGGATCACTAGATTGCTTTTCTCTTACACATTTCACACAATCTTTAACTTCAAGGCATCCATTTGCATGTTGAAAGCACAAAACCAATACTTGATCAATTTCCTTTACAATCTTCATGTTGCTCCCCCTGTATCCAACAACCCACCCTAACATTAGAGACCAAATAGGCATGGGAAAGAACCAATTCATGTCACAATATAGAAGGCAAGTAACCAAAACACCATCTTCAGGTCCAAGATTTGAAGATTTGTTTTATTACTATACAATTTACACATACTATATTAAAAGAAAATCCAGATAGCTTCCACAAGGCTTTCTCTCCAGGAGCTATAATCTAAGTCACCTGTTCACTGTGACCTTGTGGAAAGTATACCACTCAGCTTCCAATAGCTAGTAAGGAAACAAGAGGACCAACACAAGCATGCCAAAGTTCTGAATCTAGAACTCATTTTTCTCCTACAAAACCCCATCCCAATGTCATGAATATGCAATACAAAGCTCATAACTACCCCCTTAAATGCCTCAGAGAACAAAATGATTATGGCAGAGCCAAGATCTCAAAACAACAAAGGAAAGAGGAGGGTGCTCAGCAAAATTTAACCAAATTCCTTTTTTGATCTTTGATCTACTGGAGAGAGAACAGAAATTGTAGACACAAGAGGTCAAATTCCTTAATGCGTTGGACAGGAAGGAAGGAACCCAGCTTTGTGTTAGAGGCGTTGACGGAGAGGTGGCCTTGGTCCTTCACGACTTCTTGGAATCCTAGAGGTTGTTCCAAGAGACAGAGGATGAGTTAGAATACAAAGAGTTGAGAGAGTACCTAGAAGCAAATATCAAATATTTAAAAAAGCGAAAATACTTCTAAGACGATTTTTCAAAAAATCGTCTTGGAATTAAAATAATTCTAAGATGGTTTTTGTAATGCCCATACGCTCACCAGGGTCATTACCACGCATAAACAACAATCATTATACATAACTCATCAGAGTTTAAGCAGTTTGGAAGCATATATATACAAAAGGGCATCATCAAATGCCATCGTCATACACACTGTACATTATAATATGGTGATTATTCATAAGTTCTCTGTTTAAGTACAAAACTGTACATAAATCTCCCCTCAGGGTACAACAAAATTAAACCAAAGGCGAATACAAAATATCAGAGCCACACGCTCATGTCATCTAAGCCTAAGGTTTATAAACATCAACTATCCCTACAAAGGCTTCTTGCCTTGGGATCTATCTGCTCCTCCTGAGGACTCACTTGCAAAACATAAGCCCCACACAAGGGGTGAGATATAAAATCCCAGTACACTCAGGGCCCTTGAAGGCATTTCCTTCCCCTGGTTCACTATCTGGCACATACATAGAAATAGTATATTTCAACCATTCATAATCAAATTCAATATCAGAATAATTCTCAATCATTCATCACAACAGGCAGGGGTCTCACCCCTCTTCACTCAACATCATTACTATCATTTCATCTCAACCCATCAATACACAGGTGATATACATTACTTAACTCTGCAGAGGCTACATCTATGTATATAGGAACATCTCCACTCAGGGAGGCTACATCTATATACTAGGAACATCTCATGCCTAGATCTCAACATATCTATTGGAGGTTTCATCTGAAATATAGGAACATCTCAGTCAAGAGGCTACATCTATATAACAGGCACATCTCCGTCGGAGGCTTCATCTGTGTATATAGGAACATCTCAGTTAAGAGGCTACATCTATATATCACAGGTACATCTCCATCTAATGAGGCTACATCTGTGTATATAGGAACATCTCTACTCAAGAGGCTACATCTATATATCACAGGCACATCTCATAACCTATATCAACCCAGTTGCCTGAGGAGGCTACCTCTGTGGATATA
>PYAF01004655.1:28734-41979 GCA_007407185.1 Glycine tomentella
ACAGGTCTTACTCAATCTCAAGTCATCTATCCTACTACCATAGGATTCAATTCATTCATAGATTTCACATTTCAATCTCATATTCAGACAGGCATGTCATAAGTCAAACAGTTCATAGCCATGCATATCAATTCCCCAATCATTGGGTCCAATTTACACATCAGCGTCTCAGATCATTACACATCAGTTCCCATCACAAGGTTCAGAGTACAATTCATTAATCACCATCACAAGGTTCAGAGTACAATTCATCAATCAATCACATCAATAAGATCAATACATATCGATTCCTATCACAGAGTACAGAGCACAATTCATTAATCAACCACATCAATATACAATTTCTATATACATGCATTTGCCCACAACAGAACCATCACCCCACTTGGTGAATGGTAGAACACAGAAAAGGGCACACATCCAAGGACCAAGAGCTTACCTACTCTAAGCAACGCACCGGCTCTCCCGGCCTCGTTATCACCACCACTAAAACTATCAGTCTCACGTCCTACATAACATCAAACATGTAACATTTCAGTAACGGTCCTAAGCCGTTAGAACAAAAGGCCATAATCAGTTTGCATAACACGCACTCAATCACTTCATAAGTGACTCTCAGACCCTCAATGGTCTCGCTTGGCCTAGCCATAGCACAAAGAGCTTGAAGCTCACAACAGCCCAATTCCTCAGAATTCACACAGGGCTCGAATGGTTCATATCACACACACAAGGCACCGTTCTCATGGCCTCTAAGGCACAACAAAACACATACCAGGCTCTAGCATGTCCAACAAAACTAAGCAACTCAGTATATCAACAAAACATGCCTCACCTAGAGCCCATAATCAAAGTTCACCAAACTAGTAATTGAGAGCTAATCTTTCATCCTCAACACATTCTAATCACATATATCAAAAGGACCCAAGGCTAATTCTAGCTCTATCACAAGTGGGTCACTATTCACCCAAAACCCCAATCAACAAATTAAACGGTGAAACTTGAGTTTCTTACCTCAATGACGACAAGGAAGGCCCAAGGACAACTCCCCCTAGCTTGGGTACCCACGAATCGTCGTCGTTCCTCGCCGAACTCAAGCTTCAAGAACTTCCCTTGAGAAAGGGATTCTCTAATTTGGGGTTTTCAAGAAAAATGGATGAAAGATTCAAGCTCACTAGGTGTTTTCCATCAAGAATGGTGTTTAAGGGACTTGTTTTGGTGAACTATGGTGCAAGAATGAAGCTTGGAGCTTCAACAATGGAGGAGGAACGTTCCAGGGAAGAAGAAGAAGGTTTTCTCCCCCAAAATCGCGACTTTGGCCTTTTATACCAACTCTGTCAGACGTCCCGCACGGATCGCGCCACTCCCCGCGCTACCCGCGCCACTTTTCAAAACCTGTGGCGCCAACCGCGCCACCCATGGCGCTGACCGCGCCGATTTCCAGAGAAAACTGACTTTCTAGAGCACTTCCGGCGCGACTCGCGCCGCCTCTGGCGCCACCTACGCTGGATTCCAAAGGAAAATGGTTTTCCAGGGCACTTGTGGCGCGACTCACGCCACCAATGGCGCTGACCGCGTGAACTTCCAGAGAAAACTGAGTTTCTGGAGGACTTGTGGCGCTGACCGCGTCACCCTGGCGCCACTGGCGTCAACCTCCCGAAGCTATGGCGCTACTCGAGCCAAGCCGACGCTACCCGCGCCACATCACAGACAGGGTTTTTCTGCTTAAGAACCCTGGCGCTAACCGCGCGAACTCCCGCGCCATCCGCGCCAAGTCTCAGGGTTATTATAGTTTTCGTAAAACCGTCTTAGAATGATAGTTTCTAAGACGGTTTTTGCAAAATCCTCTTAGAATGGTTATATTTATTTACACAAATGTCACCGCGTGTGTTTCTAAGACGGTTTCTTATCAACCGACGTAGAATCATTGTCGTAAAAAATGGTTTTTGTAGTAGTGCCAGTGAACCTCACTTGCAAGGATGCGTTGATCTTCACGAACACTGGTCCCACTAACACAAGCATGGACCTTAGCACCAAGATAGAACTAGTTATCAATGACAAATAATAACAACAATATGAATCAAAACAGAGAGTGCAGCAGGTATTCAAGATTCTTAAGAGGCATATAATTTGATTGTAAATTAATCTCAGATTTGATGTATAGCTAAACAATAGAAACTAAAGTTCTCAAAAAGAACTAAATTATCGCACAAAGATTGCTTCAAATGCAACCTTTCCAATAATTAACAAGGCACTACAATGAACTCAAATTCCAAGTAATGTAATGTAACACCTAACCACTACTATATAAAAAAGGAAACTGTACACATAAAAGGGAAAAATATAAAGGAATTATGTAACGATCTTCCTCGTCATTACGATATCACTAACTTTATATCGTGTGAATTTCAAATTTTGATGAAAACTCCATTAATTTGATAATGAAAATGGTAGTAAATTTTTCGCGATAATACAATTATCATACAACGGAACATATACATAAATGGATACATATGAATGTACATTTAAAACATTGATATCATTCACATGTCAGAACATAATCTCGTTGTATTTACAAATATTTACATTTAGAATTACATGACCAACAAAAGAATCAAGGGACTAACTAAGAAAGAGTTGATTAACAAAACACGATTCTTTTCCAAAATGAATTCCAACGTTATCACGTCGGTTCAGCGGCTCCAACCAAAAAGAAGATCTCCCTCCAAGGTCACCTACTGCTGCTCATCTGCTCCCACAAACGAAGGTTCGTGATCATCATAGGTACCAATCACACAGTAAAACAAATGCATGGATGAGTTTATTATATAAAACCAACAAACATCAGATAGCAGCAATTGGGAAGGAAACAATATTACCCACCAAAATCATTAACAAAAATCCATGATTCCAATACACACTCAACAAACCAATCATCCAATGCATTTCACAACTCAAACAATCATGCATAGAATGATGCATGCACCTGACTCATCTATCAGCATGCAATGTGGTACCATATCCTGGAAATAGCCTCTCACAAAAATAATGATTCACCGCCTATCAGGGCCACCCTATCATGCACTGGCCATTCCCCCCTCTTGATGATCAGCCAACATCACTAGGGAATTCCAAACCTGATGACCCTATAGTACCTGCGTTTTCAGCCCACTAAAACCCACAAGTATGTGTGTGCCTTCATTCTATTTCCATCCATGCACATGAGTATGAAACATGGGCACATCAATTCATGACCCCGCTAGGAACACATCCTTCTTCGCAAGGGTAACTTGTCATGCACCCCCATGTACATACATAACACATCAATGTAGGCTCACCGATGCACTGACCATGGCTAGGAACACATCCTTCCTCACAAGGGTAACCAACGGGTCTTTGCATCCTAGGTGGACGTACACATCATACAACCATGGGCACCATCACTGCATGATCTGGCTAAGAACACATCCTTCCTCGCAAGGGTAACCCATCATGCACCCCATGAGTATCCGTGTATATCCACATCATACGATGACATTGTTCACATCAACATTATCTCTCATCATTGTCATTATCATCAACCACATTATGTCATCTCAATGTCATCAATAACATTAACATCATTTCATCATCATCATTATAACACCAATATCATCTCATTTCAACATTATCAACCATGTAAACATTATCATCTCATGCATTCACAATCCATATTACCACAAGACTAGTATTTTAGGAAAATTCTAAATTAAATAGGAAGACTACAATATAGAAAACAGACTCTTATGTCCATTTAAAAATTTAATAAAGAATAAAATAGGAAAACATATTTTAAATTTTTGGCAGAGTCTCCTCTGTAATTAAGACTTTTCCCAAAAATTCAATCATCACAATAACAACATCATTCACAGTTTTATCCATCAACAAGCAAATTCATCGCATCTCATTAGTTAAAAATATTATTTTCCTTGAAAACGAGCACACACAGGATCAAACACACATCACTCATGAATATATCCATCCCATTAGTTAAAAACTTAGTTTTTCTGGAAAAATCAGCACACAGCAGGGACAAGCATTTATCTTCATAGTTGGACTCTCTGGCCCCCAATTATGGTACCAAAACTATAACTAAATAATAAACTCTCCTTACCTAACTTGGAGTTCTCCTTGTTACAGCCTAGCAGTGCTGTTTCGTGATTCTTCGAATACGCGTGCTTGTCCGAACGTAGAACTCTATATACCAAATTGAAGATAATTTAGTGTAGATTTCAAACGCAAGGTCAAAATTAACATTTGGAGGTGAAATACCCACTCAAATCGAAAAGGGGCTAAACGGTGTCTTGAGAGTTCACATCAAAAGACATCATTTTGAAATTCTAATTACACCAATGTGATCGGGGTTCAATAAGGATCACATAAATGACATCAATTTCATAAAAATGAGACTTTTACAACATCTCATTTTCGAATGGTTTTCAAAGGATGTGTAAAACTCTCAATAATGGTACCCAAAACCCAAGAGACACTAAGATAAGCTTAAACTAGCTAGAAGAAGACAAAGGAAACCGAGATTACCTCAAAGAAACCAAGAAAGAAGAATTAGAGGCTCCATTCTCTACCAAAAGTTTGAGATGAGTTTTAAATATTTCACTCCGATTAAAGGGTTCCTCTCCGTGTGGTGGTTCAACGGCAAGCAACGGTGGCTAGTGGTGGTCACGGTGGTCATGGGTGGTGGATGAGGAGGGGGAGGGGGTTGGGTGCTATTTTGGAGGAAGAAGGAATCAATTTTCGTGATTTGGAGGCTGCTACATGCTTTTAAAACCGCCTTCACTCACCCAGGGGAGCTAAAAAGCCTTTCAAAATTTGCCTGGACTAATTGGCCCAATTTTAAAATTTCTGGTTCGGTGAAAAATTAATTTCTCACTCTTCAGATTTTAGTTCGACAATCCCAACGGTCAACCTCTGCATATGGCGGTTAGGAACCTACCTTGTAATGTGAAGGCGATCCAACGGTTAAACAATCCATAATTATGATTTTACTAAAATAGATTTCGGGTCAAACTCAGAATCACTCAATTACAACGCAACTCCAACAACTCTACATAACTTGACATCTACACCAAGCAATTGTGCATGGATAATTCACATAAAATTTTAATTAATCTAAACCAATCAAATAATCAAACGATCACAACAAATACACCAGATATCTATTTTCAGTTATTGAAATTTGAGGGTGTTACAACTCTCCCACCCTTTTAGAAATTTCGTCCTCGAAATTTACCTGATTCAAACAATGCTGGATAGGTTTCTCGCATCTAACTCTCTAGTTCCCATGTTGCATCCTCTCCTAATGTACCTCCCCAGATTACCTTGACCAAAGGAATTTATTTCCCTCTTAGGTGCTTCGTTCGCCGATCATCGATCCTCAAAGGCATTGTTCCATATGTTAAGTTTTCCTTTACTTGAATGTCATCTAACTCAACCACATGAGAAAGATCATAGACATACTTATGGAGTTGGGACACATGGAAGACATTATGAAGATTAGAAAGGGATAGAGGTAATGCAATTTGATATGCTAAAGGGCAGACTCTTCTGAGAATTTGGAAGTGACCAATAAAATGAGATGTGGGTTTTCGAGATTTCAATGCTCTGTCAACCCTAGTCCATAGAGTAACTCTCAAGAATACATGATCACCAACCTCAAATTTTGGGTCTTTCATCCTTTTGTCTTGGTAAATTTTATGCCTACTCTAAGCAATTCTCATCCTCTCCTGGATCAACTTGACCTTCTCAGTAGTTTGTTGTACCACTTCAGGTCCTAAAATGAGATTCTCTTCAGGTTCTAACCAACACAAGGGTGTCCTATACCTCCTACCATACAAAGCTTGCAGGGAGCCATGCCGATGGTAGAATGAAAACTATTGTTATAGGTGAACTCTATCAACGGTAGAAAACTCTCCTAACTACCCTTTTGTTCCAAAACACACGCCTTCAAAAGGTCCTCTGGAAACTGAATGGCCCGTTCAATCTGACCATCGATTTAAGGGTGATAGTCTAAACTTTGTCTAAGCTTGGTTCCCAACGCTTTGTTTAGACTATCCCAAAATCTAGAGGTGAATCTAGGATCTCTGTCAGATACTATGCTAGACGGCACACCATGTAATATGACAATCTCACTAATATACAGGGAGGTCAACCAATCTGGTAACAATAACCCAGATAGAATCTAAACCTCTCAGGGTTCTAAGTAGTCCTACAACAAAATCCATGGAAATACTGTCCCACTTCCACTAGGGTATTTCTAAGGGTTGCAACTTACTTGAGGGCCTCTAATGTTCTGTCTTAGCCCTCTGACAGACTAAACATGCATATACAAACTCACTAACCTCTTTCTTCATGTTTGGCCACCAAAACATTGTCTTGAGATCCTGATACATCTTAGTGGCACCAGGGTGGATGCTTAAATTGCTCTTATGTCCTTCCTCCAATATCATCTTCCTAAGCTCAGGTACATTGGGGACACAAATTCTATCTTGAAGTCTCGGGACTCCATCTAATCCCACATTGAAACTACTACCTCTCTGATCTCCCCTAGCAAACCGCTAGTAATCCTCAAAGCTCCTAGTCTCACACTGTTAAGGGTAACCTCAAACGCAAGGCTAAGGTCCCTAAACTGTTCTAGGAGATCCAATTCTCTAACCATCAAAGCAGATACATGTAAGGATTTCCTGCTCAAAGCATCAGTCACTACATTGGCTTTGCCAGGATGATAGCTAAGCTCAAAATCATAATCCTTAAGAAACTCTAACCATCTTCTCTTACGCATGTTCAACTCTCTCTGACTAAATAGATACTTAAGACTTTTATGATCACTAAACACTTCAAACTTAGAGTCAAAAAAGATAGTGTCTCCATATCTTAAGAGCAAACACTACAACAACTAACTCCAAATCATGGGTAGGATAATTCCTTTCATGCGTCTTGAGTTGTCTAGAAGCATAGGCCACTACTTGGCCATTTTGCATCAACACTCCTCCTAAACCCATCTTTGATGCATCACAATACACCTCGAAGGGTTTTCATAGATTAGGCAAAACTAACACATGCGCAGTTGTAAGATTTTCCTTAAGGGTTTGGAAGTTATGCTCACACTGGTCATCCCACACAAAAGATTGACCCTTATGAGTTAGCTTGGTCAAGGACAAGGCTAACTTGGAGAAACCTTCTATGAATCTCTGGTAGTATCCCGCTAAACCCAAAAAACTTCTAATCTCAAACACAAACTTAGGACTCTCCTACTTAACAACAACTTCTACTTTAGAAGAATCTACAACTATACCACCTTGGATTATCACATGTCCTAGGAAACTCACTTTCTCTAACCAAAACTCACACTTGGACAACTTAGCATAAAGTTGTCGATTCTTAAGGGTTTGCAGCACAATCCTCAAGTGCTCCTCATGCTCCTTTCTAGTTTTAGAGTATACCAAAATATCATCTATGAATACTACTACAAAATTATCAAGATAGGGGTGAAAAATCCTATTCATGTAATCCATAAACACACTAGGGCATTAGTCACACCGAAGGGCATGACTAAATACTCGTTGTGACCATAACAGATCCTAAAGGAAGTCTTTAGAATATCCTCAGACTTCACTCGGATCTGATGGTAACCTGACCTAAGGTCTATCTTGCTAAACACACAAGCTCTTACCATCTAGTCCATAAGGTCATCTATTCTAGGCAAAGGGTACTTGTTCTTAATCGTTAATATATTCAATTGACGGTAGTCTACACACAATTTCATGGTCACATCTTTCTTCTTCACTAACACTGGTGCTCCCCATGGAGTCACACTAGGTCTCACAAAATGCTTATCCAACAACTCTTCTAGTTGTTTCTTAAGCTTGGCTAACTCTATTGGAGACATCCTATAAGGGTCTAGCACCAGGTACCAAATCTATAGAAAACTATATATCTCTTTCAGACGATAAATTGGATATATACTCAGGAAACACTTCTGGAAATTCTCCAACAAACAGGGAGGTCTCCTAGAGAAACCTTGGTCTCTACTTCCAGGTTAGACAAGATCATGTACACTTGAGCATTTTCTTTCAAAGATGTCACAATTTGGTTGGCAGAGATAAACATCCCATTCTTACTCTCTTAAGAATCACTAAACATCATAGTTTTATCAAAACAATTTTGCAAAACATGGTTAGAAGATAACCAGTCCATACCCAGAATAACATCAATTTGGCTGAGAGGCAAACAAATCATATCAATAAAGAATTTTCTACCATAAATTTCTACAAGACAATTCAAACACACATTCGAAGTTAAAACTGAACCACTAGTTGGGGTCACTACCACAAGATCATCACTCAAAGAAGACACAAAAAGTTTAAGTTTCTCCACACACAAGCAAGATACAAACAAATGGGTTGCACCAGAATCGAATAGCACAAGTAACAAAATCCCATATCTTCCTTGGTTAAGCTCTAAGAATTCCTTTTCCTCCTTGTTTCTAACATCTTCATAAAAATATTTCTCCATATATACCCTTTTGAAGGTTTCCCAAGTCACAGCTTGACCTTCAACCTCAAAGTTGGAGAACATCAACTATTGCACGGAACATCAACTATTGCACGGTCATTCCTACCAGTCATCACTTCTTGCGCACACCAAGAAGTGAAAACATGGAAGGGATACACACAACAAAAGAACAATACAATTCTACACCCACTTAATCACTATAGAGAGTTGATGCCTCGAGAAATCACTCATTTACAACAGTTCTCCCATGAGACATTAACACTTATCATTCACTCTTTATATTCTTGACTGCTTGCCATAGTGTCCCATTGCACTTCACGAATTATCCAAATGGCCAGTCTGATAACTTGTGACAAGGCATTGGAACTCATGGTATAACAGACATCAGGAATACAAACATGTCATAACCACACTAATAAATTTCCACAACCTATATGCATCACAACAATGTGCGCAAGTCTCAAACACAGATATCTCAAACTACTACCAAACAGTTAATTACTCCAAACATCAAACATTTAACAAGCAAACACAAAATGCACAGAGAAACACAGCAGACTGATAGAGTGATTTTAGTTAAATTTTTGTCTATCATTCTTAGCTTGTTTGACCTCTTTTGGACTTTTATTTTTCCATTCTAATTCAGTTTTTGGCCTAGGCAAATAAGTGGTCTTAATTGCTAATTGTAGCATATTTTCGGATTTTTGCTCACTTAACATATCTGACTTGTTCAGGGCCTATAGAGTGCTACCGATCTCCAAATGGAGCATTCTAGGAGTCCCTGGAAAGATAACGAAAAGATCTACATGTTTGCTAGAAATAGTCTGAGGCCAATTCTGTCATTTGGAGGATCATTTTAAGCTTTGAATTTGGCACCTCTGAACTTGTAATTTTGGGCTGCGAATTTGAATTTTATAGTTGTAAATAGTAAATAATTAGAATTGCTGGGTTTTGTTGATGGCCCATTCTTTTCTTCAGACTTAGTCACTACATATTAGTGACATTGGACAGATTACACACACAATTTCATTTTTAATAAAACCACTTTTATATTTCTCTCTTTTATGTTTTTTAGATCAAAATCCTTGCTCTCATTTTTCTCTCTACTGTTCTTCCTTGTTCTTCATTGTTCTTCATTTTCGTTGTGCCGTGCTTCCATTTTCGTGCAATCATTCCATGGGGCTTTCACTGATGATGATCATGGAAGGCTAAATCTTCAATCAATCCAAGGATCCAACCCAAGCACAAGGAGAATTTGAGTTCTGGTTTAGTATTTCGAATTCTATTTGAATGTTCATCTTCTTCTTCTTCAATTGCTATTCTGTTTTCATGATTATGAATGCGTTTAGGATTGAAAATGGATTAGGTTATGGATTCATTTCCTAATTTTGAATATTAATCACAGATTAATTGGATGATATTTCAGTTAGGGTTGTGGTTTCAATTAATTTAGGAGTTAGGTCGATTGAATTGCTTCTAATGAGATTGAATAAACTTTCATAATAGGATAAATTTCTGAGAACAATGATGATTCGAATTGCTTGGTGAGGTGAACTGGATTGATGTTTAATTCTGTTTTACATCACTTCTGTTGAATTCTGTTAGTTTCTGTATTGCTCTTTAATTTTAGTTTACGTTTTTGCAAGTTTTACTTACGCGCACAAACTGTTCAATAAAATTCCCCCCTCACTGTTATTTGTAAATTGAAGCTAGAACCATATTGATTGTGTCTCTGAGTCGACCTAGGTTAATCCTGTGCTACAGAATTAACGTAGATAAATTGTTTTGGTGCGTGTCGACAACGTGTTATCACAGACTCACAACTCACTGGCCGAAAAAGGTTTGCCAGGAAATTCCAAACCTGATGACCCCTTAGTAACTGTGTTTTCATCCCACTGAAACCCACAGGTACGCGCGTGCCTTCATTCTATTTCCATCCATGCACGTGAAGTATGAAACATGGACACTATCAAAAATCATGACCCGGCTAGGAACACATCATTCCTCCAAGGGTAACCTGTCATGCACCCACATGTACATACATAACACACCAATGTGGGCTCACCGATGCACTGACCATGGCTAGAAACACATCCTTCCTCACAAGGGTAACCAACCAGTCATTGCATCCCAAGTGGATGTACACATCATACAACCATGGGCACCATCAGTGCATGATCTGGCTAGGAACACATCCTTCCTCGCAAGGGTAACCCGTCATACACCCCCCATGGGTATCCATGTATATCTACACACAATGACATTGTTCACATCAACATTATTTCTCATCAATATCATTATCATCAACCACATCGTATTATCTCAATGTCATCAATAACATTAACATCATTTCATTTCATCATCATCATCATAACACCAATATCATCTCATTTCAACATTATCAACCACATTAACATTATCTCATTTAAACATCACCAACCACATAAACATTATTTTATTTCAACATCATCATCATAATCATCAATATCATCTCATTTATTCACAATCTATATTACCACGAGACTAGTATTTTAGGAAAATTCTAAATTAAAAACGAGGGCTACAATATAGAAAATACACTCTTATGCCCATTTAAAAATTTAATAAAGAATTAAATAGGAAAACATATTTAAAATTTTTGGCAGAGTCTTCCCTGTAATTAAGACTTTTTCCAAAAATCCAATCATCACAACAACAACATCATTCATAGTTTTATCCATCAACAAGCAAATTCATCGCATCCCATTAGTTAAAAACATCATTTGCCATAAAAACGAGCACACACAGGAACAAACACACATCACTCATAAATACATCACATCCCATTAGTTAAAAACTTAGTTTTTCTGGAAAAATCAGCACACAGTAGGGACAGGCAGTTATCTTCATAGTTGGACTCTCTGGCCCCCAACTATGGTACCAAAACTATAACTAAATAATAAAGTCCTCTTACCTAACTAGGAGTTTTCCTTGTTACAGCCTAACGGTGTTGTTTCGTGATTCTTTGAATACACGTGCTTGTCTGAACGCAAAGCTCTATATACCAAATTGAAGATAATTTAGTGTAGATTTCAGAAGCAAGGTCAAAATTAACATTTGGAGGTCAAATACTCACTCAAATCGAAAAGGGGCTAAACAATGTTTTGAGAGTTCACATCAAAAGACATCATTTTGAAATTTCGATTATACCAATGTGATCAAGGTTCAACAAGGATCACATAAATGACATCAATTTCATAAAAATGAGACTTTTACAACATCTCATTTTCAAAGGGTTTTCAAAGGATGTGTAAAACTCCCAATAACGGTACCCAAAACCCAAGAGACACTAAGATAAGCTTAAACTTGCTAGAAGAAGACAAAGGAAACCAAGATTTCCTCAAGGAAACCAAGAAAGAAGGATTGAAGGCTCTGCTCTCTACCAAAGCTTCGAGATGAGTTTCAAAGATTCTGCTCTGATTAAAGGGTTCTCCTCCGTGCGGTGGTCCAATGGCAAGCGGCGGTGACTAGTGGTGGTCACCAATGGTCGTGGGTGGTGGAGGAGGAGGGGGTTGGGTGCTGTTTTGGAGAAAGAAGGAAGCCATTTTCGTGATTTGGAGGTTGCTGCATGCTTTTAAAATCGCCTAGACGAGCCAAAAAGTCTTCCAAAATTTGCTTGGGCGCATTGACCCAATTTTAAAATTTCTGGTTCAGTGAAAAATTAATTTCTCACTCTTTAGATTTTATTTCGACAATCTCAACTGTTAGGAACCTACCATGAAAATTTGAAGGTGATCCAGCGGTTAACCAATTCATAATTATGATTTTACTAAAACAGGTTTCGGGTCAAACTCTGAATCACTCAATTACAATGCAACTCCAACAACTCTACATAACTTGATATCTACACCATGCTATTACACATGGATAATTTACATAACATTTCAATTAATCTAAACTAATAAAATAATCAAACGATCACAACAAATACACCAAATATCTATTTTCAGTTTTCAAAATTTCAGGGTGTTGCAAATTAAGCATAAAAACCAATTGAGAAATCGGGTACAGCATGGGGCTTGGGAAGGAGGAAGAGGTTGGGCTAGCATGGTAGGATGGTACAGGACTCAGGTATGACGACGATTGTGGACTTGGCTAAATAGAAGAACACACACTTATGTTTGCTGGTGTTCCTCCAATGTCACTCGCGTCGGGTCTCTTACATCCCTGTACATCAATAATTATTAAAACTTACTTAGATCAGGACACCAAAAACAAATAGTGACTGTTACTGAAAGTAGATATGAGAAATTGAGAGGAACCTCTGAACCTTTCATTAAGTGGTTCCATCTTCTTCCACAATCCAACCAACATCGGCGCATAGAGCTTTCAGGACCTCATTGTTGTCGTAGTGCTTCAGAATCTTGTAGTTCCCCTGAGCTCGAAGACCAGTGTAGATTTTAGCGGCGATCTCTCTTCGTCTCCTCTCTCTCCCATAGCATCAAAGCTTTCGCAAACTTTGTAACAACCTAAATATTTACTTATTTTTATTTTTACTTAAGGATAAATTTCTAAGAGACGTATAATAGTAAAATTTTTAAAATGTAAAATTTGCAAAAGATTTGTTACTCATATACATAGCCAATGTCTCTGATACAAAAGTTTATATAATACAAACACTACTTTCTCAAAAAAAAAAAA
>PYAF01004655.1:42079-56121 GCA_007407185.1 Glycine tomentella
CTCCATGCTTCTCCACTTGAATGACAAGCTCAAAGGGAAGGAATACAAATTTTTCTTTCTTTCATGCTACATGTGGTCATTTTTTATGATGAATAAAAATCTAGTTTCAATAAGAAATCCAAGTTAATTTGAATTCTTTTATCTTTGAATATTAGAATTCTAGATGTTCCTAAGAATTTATCCCAATGATAGTTTAAATTAATCCCAAACAGTCTTATACAGGGCAATACATAAACCTTTCATTCTAGACTACATCCTTATCTTAATTTAGATTGGTCTATACTTCTTCTGACCATCAAAATTACTAAACCATTTTATTAAGTAGGTCTATTCGTCCTATAATTAAGAGAAAATTCTATAGATTTTATGTACCATTTTTCTATATTTTTCTGGTGCTTAAGTTTTCTTGAATACAACCTCAAAGTTGTCATCTTCTAAAATTTGTAGAAATTTTATTCTAGAGTTTTATGTCACAAAATATGTTGATACTTAGTCCTCTAAGTGTATTTTATAATTTCATCAAGTTTCTACAAAATTTCTAAAGTTATTTGAGCATTTTTGGCCTAGGGGTATTTTGGTAATTATGCCATTCAACTAGGGACATTTTGGTCATTTTTAAAAATGTCAAGGGCATTTTTGACATGTTATCTTAAGGGGTTTCTAGTAATTTCCACTTCTTGGAAAGAGTGATATAGTTATTTTTTCTCTAAACATACTTGTATCACATTTTTATAATTTTGGGGATGTTACAAACTTCGTCATAAGAAGTAGATCTGTTCAAGACTTCGGATTCTTCCCTCCTTCACGTGGCAGCTGAGTTTGGTAACTGAGACCCACTTCTCCTCTTCCTCGCGGCGCGGGCTGAAGCGTCGGCCTCGGCCTGCTGCCACCTCTGTGCCCTCTCTAGTAAAAGCCACGTCTGAAACCACCATGGTCGCCGCTACATTTGCCACCTCCGCGCTCTGCCATTAGGGTTTCTAAGAGAGAAAAGAGAGTGCGAGAGTGAGAGTGATAATGAAATGAGAATGAGAGTGAGT
Source organism: Glycine tomentella (assembly GCA_007407185.1). NCBI lineage: Eukaryota > Viridiplantae > Streptophyta > Magnoliopsida > Fabales > Fabaceae > Glycine > Glycine tomentella. Next base: position 43,117 of record PYAF01004655.1, read on the forward strand.
GAGTAAGAGAAAACAAAGAGAACAAAATGATTTTTTCAAAACCCAACATCGGTTATTAAAAAATCAATGTTAACAACAAATGATTAACATCGATTTTTCAAAAATCGATGTTAACATCATCACGTTTACATCGATTTTTAATAATCGATGTTAAAATCACCATGTTAACACCGGCTTTTAAAAAAACCGATGTTAACAAAATCAATTATTTACAAAAATGTCACAACATTTTTGTTAACATCAATTTTATAAAAAAAAACTGATGTTAAAGATACAATGTTGAAAGCATCTTTTTTAGTAATGACCCTTCTTACTCTATTTTGGGCTTCTAATTTCACTTTAATTCTTTTATTTTTGAAGGCAAAGTAACTATATTATATTTATTGGACATTACTCAACAATTTGAAATTGTAGAAGAGATTTGTTTTCGTCTACTTCATATACATCTTAATATATATATATATATATACATATATATATATATATATATTAAGAGTATTGCGGTCATTTTGACTATAAATAAATTGTCTTACAAAAATTATTATTTTTCTTAAATTAGCTAACGTTTTAGTCATAAATTTGAATTAATGTTTTGAATTTTGAAACAATGCTCTTTAAATGTCTCACATTTATTGCAACATTAGGGGACAACAACATGAAATTGTGTTGCAATTATTGGCATTACTCAACAATTTGAAATTTTAGAAAACATTTGTTTTCGCTCAGATTAGGAGTATTGTGGACATCATAATGTGCAAAAATGTTCATTGAAATGGGTCTAGCAAATTAACAATTGATCTTATTCCATTAACTATGAAATTTAAAGAAAAAATATTTAATATAAAATTTATAGGAAAGTGTCAAAAAATTTATGAACTATATAATTTTATACATCCTAATAAAGTTATTTTTCCTTTTAGTTTATTAATCAATGCACTAAGGACATGAATTAACATTTTTTTATGTTTATAAATAAATTGTCTTACAAAAATTACTTTTTCCTTCTTAATTTAGCTAGATTTTTTAGTCATAAATTGTACTCTCTCCGTTGCTATATATAAGACTCAAATACCTAACTATCATGATTAAAAAAAAGTAATTAATTTAGTTGATAACTATAAATTTATTTATAATTTTTTTTCAAAATTATCTTGTTATTAATAGTTCTCTCTTTTCTAAATATTTTTGTCAATACATTTTCTCTATTCTTTTATTGGGGGGTAATTTTAGTCTAAAAATAATATAAATATTATGAATTGAGTCTTATAAAAAAATAAATATCATTTTAAATTTGGGTCCGGTAAATAATAACATAAATAATTAATGTTTTGAATTTTAAAATAATGTTCTTTAAATGTGTTGCATTTATTGTAACATTAATGGATGACATAATGTTACCTTAAAATTTTAAAAATTGCACCTTTGTTCCGTTAAATGTGGGTAATTTTGCATTTCATTTTTTTTTAAAAAAGATTCTAAGTCACAAGTAATTGTAATGCATTTATTTGACATTATTGACCAATTAAAAGACATTTGCTTTATACACAATATATTGCAGGTGTAACACCCCAAAATTTTCATAACTATAGATCAATAAATATTTATGAAAGTCTTAAGTTAAGGAAGATTTGATTATGTGGGAGAAATATCAATTAGAGACATTACGGATGTTTGGGGAAAAATGACCATATTGCCCTTACCATAGATTGGAAATGACAAAAATACCCTTGAGGATAAAAGGATGATAATGCCCTTGGATATTTTTGAGAATTACAAAAGTGCCCCTAGATATTTTAGAAAGATATTTTAAGGTGAAAACTTACATAAATACCCTTGGATATTTTAGAAATGACAAGAACACCCTTAGATATTTCTATGATAGAAATGACGATTATGCCCTAGGATAAAAGATGAATTTACCATAATGCCTTCAGGCCAGAAATGATCAGATATTCTTGGGGATTCTGTGAGAACCTAATGGAAATACAGAGATGGAAATACCAAATACTCTTAGATAGCAGATAGTTGTGACAGGAAACCATAAGTAGAATTAGGTTTTTATTAAGCATCCAATGGTATAAAAGGAAGAAAAACTTATGTTCCCATCCTTAAGTGTGAAGAGCACGTATAGAATCATGTAGAAAGGAAGAGAATATTCATATAAAAGTAAGTCATGTGATAAATACAAGTGTTAGGACACTTGTAAGGCACATGATGAAGATTTTTACTCTAGCATTTACGTGAAATTTGGAAAATAATGATGAAGCTTCATGATTTTACCAACTCAAAGGGACACTTGGAAGAAGATTAAGAGAAGGCTTCATGAATTGAACAAGTGTCAAAACACTTGTATGGTGTAGTTTTAGTTTAAGTAGATTTTTCTTAAAAGGCAAAAATCTTATCTTGTCTCTTTAGCAGAACACGTGGATAGTTCTAGACATTATTTCAACGATCCCAACGGTCAAAAGTTATATATGTGAGATAGGAGTATACCTTTAAAATTTTAAGGAGATCCAACGGTTAACGAATCCAGAATCAATATTTTACTAAAACAGGGTTTTGGGATAAATTCAAGAATGAAGAATGAAGAAAAACACCATTTTTTTCCCTAATCCTAGTTCTTCCACGTACACATACAAGAAGAAGGGAGAATTTTCAAGAATGGGACACTTGTATGGAGGAAAAACAAGGACTATTGTGATTGGAACATGTGGAAAGTTAGCCATAATGACTTAGGAGATATTTTTGGAATAAAAGCTTTTTAAATCAATTGTCCAATCCTATATAAAGGGGGGGAATGGACCGAAAAACACCAAGTCCTTCTCCAAGAGGAAGTGCACGTGAACTTCCTCTTCCATATCTCTTCCATCTTTTCATTTCCAAGCCTATATCAAATTAGAAAAGAAACTCCACCATATTGAAGCAACACGAAAGCTAGGAGAAGCTAGGCAAGCTTTTAGAAGGAAGTTTACCAAGCTTTTAAGAAGAAAGAACAAGGTATGTATAGGGGAGTTTATACTAAATATAGTTTAAGTGTTACTTTGTTTAAGTGATGTTTTGAATCTTTGTGAAGTATGACTTATATACAAGAAGTTGTTGGATTTGAATTATATTTTCATGGTTGAGTGCTTTAGTAAAAATTATGTATTATTCTCTGTGTTGTTGAGTGTTTCTATGAAAACACATCATGGTTTGATAAAATGTTTTAAAAAGACAAAGATGGTTTAAGTATTGTTTTGTTTAAATAAATATTTGGAATATTTGTGTTGTTGAGTGAGTTATGAATATTTATGGATTTCATGAATTCTTATGAAGCTTTATGATAAAGATAGTTTAAGAATTGTTGGTTTAAACAAGTGCTTGAGTTTTGATGTATTATGACTTGTCTTTGAGAAATTTATGGAGTTGAATGCTTGAGTGTTTTTATAAATTTTATATGATCAGTTGAAGAAGTTTCACATGTTGAACTCTGTGTTAGTTCTATGTTGAAAATTTGAGCGTATGAGATATAAAGTGAAGAGTAATGTTTAAGAGTAAATATGAGATAAAAAGAGATCTATTCATGCATATTTCATCTGCATATGCCTGGCGGGGGCTAGTCCGTGAAGAGGAAGTGTGTCAGATAGCTTAACTGAGGCCATGCGTTCAGACAAGAGGAGTATGAGCTGGCGGTAGTGGCAGTGAGGACCACACCACCATGATGATCACATGGGTGGAGGTGACCTTCCTATTTGCAACACTGACCTACCCTAACTGAATGGATAAGTTCTATGCCACAGAGACAGAGTGGGGCTATCTTGACTATGGTACCAATTGATGAGAATTTGAAAGAGATTCATGCATCATATAAAGAAGATAAGCATGCATCGCATGATGAGTATATTGTATGATTATCTGTATGCTATATATACTATGTGACTTGAACTATGTTTATCATAAACTTACCTTATTTCTGTGTCTGTGGTTGACACCTGTGATGACTCCAATTTATTTGGGCGAGCAGAGAAACAATGAAGCCTAAGCAATGGATGGTTATGAAGAAGATGTGATAAGGAAGCTTAGATTACTTGTATTTTGCATTTTTGTATTTACTCTGATAATATGTAATTTGTACTAGACTTTGGATTAGTCTGTTGGTCGGTATTTTGGACTGTATTATGTTAAACTGTATTTTGTATAGTATATTATTTTGTTTTGAATTTAAAAATGTTTGATGATAATTAATTATTTTAGAATCAATCTAGGAAAAGAAGAAAAAGAGATTTTATAGAATAAAACAATTTCTTTATAAAAAGGGTAATAAGCGAAGTTAATACCTTTTGTATGAATTATTTTAAGCGAGAAGAAAAGAATTTTCCGTGAAATTTGTAACTAAGATATTTTTAAAGCAAGTGAAAAGGAATTTTTCATTCAAAATCAATAAAATACAAGACAATAAAACGAGGCGTTACAATAGTGGTATCAGAGCATGTTTGTTCCTTAGGACTGTGTGTTATGTGTTTGTTGTGTTTCTCTGCAATATGTATTGTGTTCTATGAACCTTGATATGAACCATGGACTGGGATTTCTGTAATATGCTCTTGGAATAGAAATGAAGTAGACTAGGCTTCAATCTCTAACCAAGAAATTATTTGGATTAATTTATTTGGACTGATTGGGCAAATTTATGGTTGTTAGTTAGGCTTGAAATTTATGTTATTTGATGGCTAGGTTATGATGAGAACATATTGATTTTAACCATAAGATAGGTGATGATCTATAAGTTGGAATATTAGTGATGTTGGAATTATATTGGATGATTTTTGAAGAATGGTTTTGATGATGTTTTGTCATTTTGAATTAATAAGTAGAGGATGAATGGTATGGATAAATGGTATAAGTATTAGAGTAATTCAATTTTGAGCACTAAGTAGTAAGGTGGTAAGTGAAAGGAAAATTAAGAGACATAATAGGTTTGGATCTGATAAAGGTTTAAAGGAATTAGAAATTATTTGAAAGACAAATTGTGGATTATTAGTGAGATTTCTAACATGATTTTCTGTTGCTTGAGGATATTTTAGGATCAAGTTGGAAATGATCTTACTTGAATAAGGTATGATGGTTTAACCTTAATTGTGGTGCATTTTATGTTATGGTAAAAATATTTTTCCATAAGGTGATGGGTATTTTGCTTATGGGTTATGAAAAATTGGATGATGTTGTCAGAATAAGTTTGGTACCTGCTATACCATAAGTTTCAACGCATATTCACGAGTTAGCAGACTGGCCACCTGGATAATTTGTGAATTGCAAAGAAACGTTATGGCAAGCAGCCAAAAAAAATACAAATAATTGACTGATAGGTGATTTTCTAAGTATCAACCCTCTGTAGTAATTAAGTGAGTGTAAATTTGTATTGTGTGAGTATATGTTTTCACTTGGTGGATAAAAGGAATAATGACTAGTAAGAATTATGGTATTATAGATGATGTTTTCAAGTTCTGAGGCTGAAGGTTAAGTTATGATTTGGGAAACCTTTAAGAAGACATTTTTGGAGAAATATTTTCTTGAGGATATTAGAAATAAGAGAGTGAGGGAATTTATAAAGCTTAAGCAAGGGATTATGATTATAGCATACAGTTAAGTTTGAAGAATTGATGAAGTACTCTCCCATATCAAGGAAACTTATTCATTTAGATTTTATTTGTGAGTAGGGAAAATTAAAGTTTTAGGTGACTTCAGTGAATGATGAGCTTGTGAAACCCCAACTAGTGTGCTTTGATTTCTTATGTGTATTTGAATTGTTTTGTGGAGATTTTTGATTGTTTTGTGGAGATTTTTGATAGAAAATTTTGTGTTGATCTAATCTGTTTCTCCCTTAGTCAAACTAATGTTATTTTAGATATAAACTGGTTATCTTTTGATGAATTGTGTTTAAATGATTGGTGTTTGGTAATTCTGAGATGAGTAATAATGGGATATCTATCTCTGTTAACTAAATTTGGTTATCTTTGAAAAGAAAAGATCAAGTATGTTTAACCCAGAAGTAAAGACCAAAGTTTCTCTAGGTAACCTACTTGTTGATAGAGAATTTCCAAAAGTAGTCCTTTAACGATATATTCGATCTACCGCTTGAAAGAAAGATAGTTTCTATAAATTTGATATATAATGCTGAATCCATATCTATAGCTACTTATAAGATGCTTCCTACAGAGTCAGTTGAGTTTAAGAAACCACTAGGAGAATTGTTGAATAAGTGGTTGGTGAGATCTAATATGTTTCCATGAGAAATACTAGCATTGCTAGTAAATAAGAAAGATGGAATCATGAGGAAGTGTATAGACTATCATTAGTTGGATAAGTGACGATTTAAAGATGACCTTATGAATTCGTTGGTAAGAACATGGAAGTTTAGCAAAATAGATCTTGCCATCAAGATCCATGTAAAGTTTGAGGATATTTTAAAGATTTCCTTTAGAACCAGTTATAGTAATTACAAGTATTTGATTAGGCATGGCAGCGGAACCCGAACCCTTGGGTACCCGTCCGAATCCGCCCCGATTTTAATGGGGAAAAACCGAATTTTTCGGGTTCGGGTTCGGGTTCGGGTTTTCCCGGTAGCCAAAAGCGGGGGCGCGGGCGGGTATGGGGTTACTGATACCCGCCCCGCCCCCGCCCCCGCTCCCCGCCCCATAATAAATAATATTAAAATAATAAAAAAATATATATTATTTTCTAATTTTTTTAATTGAATTGATTCATTTTGTTTTGTAATTTTAAAATTATAATCTCATATTTTAAATGTGAGTTTGTTATTATTATTTTTTTGTTATATAATTAACTTTTGTATCCGATTTTTCAATAAAAAAATTATATTATTTTTTTATTTTTTAAATTTTTAAATTTTAGTGAAATAGCGGGGGCGGGGATAGGGATGAATTTTAAAACCCGACGGGGAATGGGGATGGGGGCAGGGAGCGGGTTTGGGGGCGGGGACAGGGACGGGGACGGGGAATGTAATACCCGCCCCCGCCCCGCCCTGTTGCCATGCCTATATTTGATCCTTTAATGTGACTCATGTCCTTACGTGTTTATGGATTATATGAATAAGACCTTACACTCCTATCTTGATAGTTTGTGAAAATATTCATAGATGATACTTTTGTATGTTCTAAGATTAGAGAAAAGAATGCGGAATACTTGAGAATTTTAAGGATAGACAACTTTATGCTAAGTTATTTGGACTGAGATTCTTAGGACAAGTTATATTTTAAGGTGGTATAGCTGTAGAGCTTTCTAAGTTGAAAAGGTAAAAGTTGTTCTAAAGTAAGAAAAATCCTAATTAGAAGTTTTATGAATTTAGTAGAATATTATGGAAAAATCATAAAAAGTTTGTTAGCCTTACCTTTAATCAAGTTGATGTGTAAAGGAAGAATTTCTATGGATGCTCAGTATAAGTATAAGTTTTTAATTTCAACACGTGTGTTAGTGGTGCCTAATCTTATAAAACCCTTCGAGAGGTACTGGGATGCATCAAAAATGAGGTTAAGAACAATGTTGATGTTAGAATGATCAAATAGTAGCCTAAGTTCTTAGACAACATAAAACACATGAAAAGAGTTATCTTACTCATGACCTAGAGTTAACAGCTATGATGATTACACTGATAAGTTGGAGACACTATCTGTACAAATTCCATTTTGAGGTTTTTAGTGATCATAATAGTTTGAGGTATTTGTTTAGTCAAATGTATGAGGTAGTAGAGATGGATGAAATTTTTGGATGATCATGACTTTGAGCTTAGTTATTATCATGGAAAAGCCAATATGGTGGTAGATGATTTAAGTAGAAAACCTTTGATGATATCTGCATGGATGATTAGGGAAATAGATCTGTTAACACAACTGGGTTCCTAATGAATTTTTAAAGGAAATAAGAAGTAGGCAAAGATCTGACACTTCCTTAAGAACCATATTAGAAAATATATCCAATGGAAGGAATAGTGAATTTAAGATAGGAACGGATGATATATTGAGGTTACAAGGAAGAATTTGTGTACCTAATGAACCTGAACTTAAGAAAAATAATCTTAGAAGAAGGGCACAAGAGTAAGCTAAGTATCCATCCTGGAGCCACTAAAATGTATCAAGTGGTCAATAATGAAGAAGGAGAATAAGTGAGCATGAATATTCTTATTTAACTTTGCCAGAAATCTAAGATAGAATATCATGAATCTTCTGGTATGTTACAATCTTTAGAAATACTTCAATAAAAGTGAAAAAGCATATCCATGGATTTTGTTACCACTTTGCCCAAGAGTTCTGGAAGTTTTGATTTCATGTAAATTATAATAGATTGGTTAATAAAGTTTATTCCCATTAGCATCAGGTATCCTTAAGAATATCTAATCATTTCTAGCCTGAAGGGTATTATGGTAAATTCATCCTTCATCCTAGGGGCATAATTGTCATTTCCATCATAGAAATATCTATTCAAAATATCTAAGGGTATTCTTGTCATTTCCAAAATATCCTAGGGCATTATCGTCCTTTTACCCTCAAGGGCATTTTTGTCATTTCAAATTTACGGTAAAGGCAATATGGTTATTTTTTTTTCCAAACATTTCCGTAATGTCTCTAATTGATATTTCATCAAATATTTCCTAACTTAAGGCTTTCATAAATATCTATTGAACTATAGTTATGGAAATTTTGGGGTGTTACATTCTGTGTCTGTGGTTGACACCTGTGATGACCCCAATTTATTTGGACGAGCAGAGAAACAGTGAAGCCTAAGCAATGGATGGTTATGAAGAAGATGTGATAAGGAATCTTAGATTGCTTGTATTTTGCGTTTTTGTGTTTACTCTGATAATATGTAATTTGCACTAGACTTTGGATTAGTCTGTTGGTCGGTATTTTGGACTGTATTATGTTAAACTGTATTTTGTACAGTATATTATTTTGTTTTGAATTTAAAAACGTTTGATGATAATTAATTCATTTAGAATCAATCTAGGAAAAGAAGAAAAAGAGATTTTATAGAATAAAACAATTTCTTTATAAAAAGGGTAATAAGCGAAATTAATACCTTTCGTATGAATTATTTTAAGCGAGAAGAAAAGAATTTTCCGTGAAATTTGTAACTAAGATAATTTTAAAGCAAGTGAAAAAGAATTTTTCATTCAAAATCAATAAAATACAAGACAGTAAAATGAGGCATTACAGCAGGCACTCGAAATATATTTTATGTTACCAATTCTTTATAATTGTTGAAAAAACTAATGTAAAAAGAGACACAATAACATTTTTTCAATTAAATGTAACTATACAACATCGATTTTTTCCTTTTCTAAATGTAATATGATGGTTTGTTAAACTATGGATGCTAGTAATGAGAATGGTTATCCTTTTTACTTTGGAAGAGTTTGGTTTAAATATCTTATGATAGTCATGTTTTGAATCTGAATGTTCTATTTGTTAATTGTCTAGCTATGACTATGCAATTATATTTGTTATTAGCTTAAATATATTTTATGTAACATTCTAGATGAATAACACACCGTAATGAAAGGGATTCAGAGACTGTGTAACTATGAGACTATATAGTTAAGGATGACTTAAATGAATTAATTGGTAACATCTATATCAATAAACTGCATCTACTTTTCAGTAACCTATAATTGAAAGCAGCCAAAACAAATTGTCGAGGTCTTGGAAAGGGCTATCTACGAAGGGCACTGACTGGTGAAGTGTTTTGCCGACGAGGAAGTTGGGTGAAATGTCACTGTGTAAAAGTTTCGTAAAGTATGAGTCGTCAAGAAGTTGATAATTAGGGATGTTATAAATGGTATTAGAACAAACATTTCTTCTAGTATGGTGTGGTTTGAGGATGAACCATGCGGCAGTTAGTGAACATGTAACATGTAACATCCTAGATGAATTACACTAGAATGAGAGAGAATTAAAGGTTGTGCAGGGTATGAAATTATACAATTGATTATGATTTAAAGGAATTAATTTGCAATAGGTAGTCTATCACTTAAGGACTCAACAGTTAAGTGTGTTTAGTTTGAAGTAGCTATGAGATGGGTGACCCTATGAGAAGTTTTTTGGAAAGCATGTGAGTGAGGACAAAATATGCTGAAAGTCTCGTGTTGGTTTATAGGGATGATCATTGATCCAGAAACCAGCTGAAACAATTTGTCGAGATCTTATAAAAGACTACCTATTGCGGGTACTGACTGGTAAAAACTTCTAACCAATGAGAAAATTAAGTAAAGTGTCATTATGAATTGAATTGTTGTAGAATGTGAGCTGTCGAGAAATTGACAATCAAAAATGTTACATTTTAGATCTTGATAAATAAGTGATTTTTGTTTAGAGTCCTATTTTTTTTTTTGTTATATATTGAATCCTTAATATATTAATTTTTTGTTTTAATTAAGTCTCTATCATCACTTAAATAACTGACATGGTTGTACAATTCACATGTTGACACATCACATTACACATTATTAGATAACTTACTCCTAATAACAAAAGTGACCTAAATGAAAACTTTTAATATATTGAGAAGTTAAATGCCAATAAAATAAAGCACATTTATTAATTTAAAATAATAAATGTGATACCTAGCCTAATAAAGCAAAATAAAAAATATTGTCACCAAAACATTAATTCTATATAGTGTAAAAAAAATATGAATCAAAAGGTACTCTATTGTTACGGCATATAAATATTAGATTAAGAATGTTATATAGTTAATAGATTTAAAATATAATAATAATAGTAGTAGTAATAATAATTATTAATATTTTATTTAAAATATATTTTCTACATAAAAAAATCACATATTATCTTAAAAATATTATCTGACGTAAATCACTTATAATAAATTATAGGATAAATTTTAAAAAATATAAATATACAAAATCTTCATTTCCTAACAATTTTTTTAGCCTTTTAAATCATATTATTTTAACATTCAAATAAACACATACAACACATCGGTATTATATCTAGTTATATGTAATAGCCACTTCAAAATGCAGGATCAGTAGCATTTGATTGTTAATCTTTAAGGATTTAATTATTGAAGTTTAAAATTATAAAGACATAAACATTTTAAACTATAATTACAAATTAAAAACTTAACAAAATTATAGGAACTATGTTTATTGTATTGTCCTATGGTATCAGTTATTGAGTGGGAAAATAATAACAATAAAGTGAGCTCAAGTGAACTTATATCTTTTTAATAATACGGATGATTACTTAATAACTTATTGAAGCGTTCTGTCAAAAATAACTTATTTATTCGAGAGACAAAAAAAGTTCTGTGAATGAATTGGAATCAAGAGCTAATTAAAGTGTTGGAAGAAAATAATATTACCGACTAGTATATCTCTATATTTTGACGTTACGTACAAAACAGGTTGTTAAGGAACAGAGTTTCAGCCCAACAAGCCTGTGAAAGAAAAAAGGTTTATGTAAATGACTTGGAAGACAAGAATACCAAGTTAGAAGAGCGTACTTCTATTTTGATCGATGAGAACACCATGCTCTGCAAGGTAATAGTTGGACCTGCAAGAAATTCATTTTAAGTTGCACCGAATGCTACTTTGACACTCATTACAATATATAGACCAAAATCTGCTTATGTCAAACTAAAATATATGGCCTTTCTAAAGATAAACATTGGATTAAAAACTAAAAGTTTGTCGGTGCCCTGTTGGAACTGCCACATGTAACACTCTCAAATTTCAATAACTACAAATATATATTGTATGAATTATTCTTGTGCAACTGATGATGTGAGTGTCAGGTTATGTGAGATTTGATTGGTCTATATTTAAGTTATTTGGGTAAAATATTAATTAGAGATATTACAAAAATGTTTGAAGAGAAATGACCATATTACCCTTCCTTTGAAGAGGAAATTACGGAAATGCCCTTAAAGTGAAAATGACGATAACACCCTTGGATATTTTTTGTTAGATATTTTAAAGTGGAAGTTACAAAAATACTCTTGAGATAGAATTATACAAATATCCTCGGATATTTTGAAAATTACAATCATACCCCCAAGGGTGAATGACAAATTACCATAGTACCCTTGAAGCAAAAATTACCAAGACACCCTTTGATATTTTGTGAAAGCTTGATGAAATTACAGAGTGCCCTTGGATGGCAAATTACCAAAATAATTTGTGACAAGAAGCCTCAGAATAGGATTTCTATGAATTTCATACGGTAATAACTTTGAAATTTTATTCAGGAGAATTCAAGCATCAGAAAAATATGGAAAAATGATAAATAGAATCTGTGGAATTTTCTCTTAATTGTTGGATGAATGGACTTATTCAATAAGATGGTTTAGTAATTTTGATGGTTAGAAGCAGAACGGACCAATCAGAATTAAGATAAGAGCAGTCTTGTATGTAAGGTGTGTGTAGTACTCTGTATAGACTGCTTGTGAGCAATTTATACTGTAATTGAAGTCAGTTTCTGGAAAAATCTAGAGTTCTATTATATTTAATATTATCCTTAGGTAGAAGAGTTCAAATCAAACTTTACTTCCTACTAGAAAAGTCATGTGTAAAGTAAAGATGAAACTAGATTATTCTTCTTCATTTAAAAGATGACATATGTATACAAAAGAAACCATACAATTTTCTCTTCTTTAAAAGGAAATGAAACATTATATAGAAGGAGGAAAGGAAGATAAAAATCTTCCCCTTGGCTAAAGCAAAGTCCACACGAAAAGGGGAAAAAAGGGCCAAGAAGTCATGCTTTGGACAATATTTATGCAAGACAACATGAAAAGAAGCAAAACTTCACTTCCTTCCCTTGTGGTCACGTGAAAGAGCAAGAAAAAGGGAGAAGCTTCATGACATTTGACAAGTGGAGGGACACTTGTAAGAAGTAGCCAAGTGGTGGGACACTTGTAAAGAAAGTCATCATGGCTTAGAAGATTTTTATAAAGGATAGAAGATATTTAGGAAAACCATTATGAGCTTAGTTA
>PYAF01004655.1:56221-75577 GCA_007407185.1 Glycine tomentella
CAACAAAATACCTAATTAAACGAATACATAGAATTAAAGAAACATTACTAAATAAACTTATTCAAGAATCATCTATACTATCTATTAACCAAAATAATTTTCAAGACATGAATCTAAACCATTAAACATCAATTAGAGAGTTAGATTAAATTGAGTTTAAACTTTCCATAATATTTAAATAGAAGTTTCATATTACCCATCTTAGTTTTTTCCATTTCTCTTAATTTATCAACTCGAATCTTCCTTAATTTAGTTAGTAATCTTGAGTAGAGTTTAATATTTAAGCTTGTTTTACCAAGACTTCCCTATACCTTAATTGTTTTTCAAACTTTGAACAAGCTTGCTCCCTTATTCCTTACTTCATGTGGACTTGCCTTGATTTTGGAGTGTTTTCCTTTTTATGAAAGTGATAGCTAGAAGTGGTATATGATATGTACGGTTGATGTCTTGTGTTTTGGATTCACTAAAGCTTGAAACAAATCAACTAAGGTGGGACTAAGGGCTGCACGGTTTGCACTCTTTAAGGCTGACCCAAAAATGATTTCATTCCTTCCTTATATAGCAAAGTCAAGGTATCAAGCTTTTTCATTGGTTCATGGCTTATTTCACTTGGTCCACACATTCCTTCCCTTCTCCATATAATTGCATGGATGCATTGCCTTTGGGGGAGTTCAATTTGTTTTCTTCTTCCAAGCATTTATGAAAGATTCCCTTTGTCTCCTTTTATTCTTCTTATCTTATCTTATCTTGGCATTTATGGCTTTGTCTCCAATTATTTTTCTAGCTTTCCACTTGCTTGGTTCTCATTGGCTAATCCCTTCCTTTACTTGAATTGGCCCCCCCTTCCTTTCTTAGCTCAAATTCACGTGGACTTCCATGGTGCAAGGGCTGCCATTGCTTTTTCTTCCTCTTGGCCGTAGCAAGCCTCTTTTGGTTCCAATAATATTTGCTTTTTGCTTTGTATTTGGATATCTTGTATTCTAGTAAATTTATTTGCACTTAGGTTCCTTAAATAATTCTTATCCTCTTTGACCAACCTTGATTTTTAATCCTTCCTACCTTTTATTATACTGTCAAGTCTTGCTTCCAAGGGCCAAAGCTACAATATTTTCATGAAATAGCAAAATCCTATGTTCTTGTTGGTTCAATTTATAAAATTACTAAACTATCTTAATAAATAAATCTTTTTAGCCCATAATTAAGAGAAAACTCCTAAAATTATTTTCATCCTTCTCACACAATTTCTAATAATTTGGATAGCTTGACTTAAACTTTATTTCATAATATGTATTTAAAATTCTAAAAATCTTACTAGATCGCGTATTATAATTCTAATCGTCCTAAAGTATTTCCTCAAACCTATATTTAATAAATATAAAATATTGGGGTGTTACATTAACAATACAAATGATGGATTAACACATGTTGAATTAACAAATTGAATCAGCTTCCCTTAACCTTGAAAGAAATCTTGCTCAAGATTGACTCACAATCTCATGATCAATGTAGAACTAGAGCAAGCATGTAAAAATCCTTTGAAAACACTGAGAAAGGCATTTAGAACTGTTTTGGCTCGATGAGTATTAGTATACAACGTTCTAAAATCAAGCAAAGTGATTTCCTATTTATAACAGAAAAACGTAACAGCTTTAATCAATTAATATGCGCCTAGTAATCAATTATTTTGCTTATGTAATCAATTAATCCAAGAATGTAATCGATTAAAATGTTCATAAGCTTTTCTGGAATTTCTACAATGGAACAAATAATCGATTATTCAAGCATGTAATCGATTAAGACAGAAGATCCATTATTTTCAAAATACACTATGTAATCAATTACTAACCTTGGTAATCGATTAAACCAGGAAAGCATATCAGTCATAGAAACAGAGTAATCGATTACTACAATTGGTAATCGATTAAAGCAGGAGTCATAACCTTTCTAATTACACTGTGTAATCGATTACTAATCGAGGTAATCGATTATCTAGTACAAAATTTAGAGCTTAAACACAATATGTAATCGGTTACCATCTATGGTAATCGATTAAAGCAAGGAGAGGCTATTTTCAGATAAGCCTATGTAATCGATTATAGTATATTGGTAATCAATTATCCCAGCAGCTCTTTAAATACATATATAAGCATGTAATCGATTACTACCCATTAGGTAATCGATTAAAATATTCAACAAGGCAATTTTCTAGAAACCAAAGGCATAATAATCGATTAAACCGATATGTAATTGATTACAATGTTCATGAAACCTTTTCCAAGATAAGTGAAGAACAAAATAATCGATTATTACAATGTTGTAATCGATTAAAACAGCAAGAAAACCATTTTCCCAAAAACCATAGAAACAAGTTTGATACTTAACCATTTTATGAAAGCCTTGTGGTTTTTATTAAACCATTTTAAGTTATTTATGAGTTAGAATGAATGCAATGCTTTAGGATCATCAGAATTGCTTTTCTCTTACATTTTATCCTAATTAATCTCCAAGTTGTCCTTTGCATGTTTGAAAGCTCAAAACTTTAGACTTGAATCAATCTTGATTATGCTTCAAGCAGCTCCCCCTGAATTCAACATATGTTGTGTTTTGTACATGAGTAATAAGCTGAGTTCTGTACATGATTTATGTTGATTTTCTAAGTAAATCATGTGAGACAATGATTGGAAGATTTATATTGAATATCCGAGTTTATGAAAAGAATGAGATATGCATAAGTGAATCAGTCTCATGTGTCTCATAAGAGTTGCCTCAGAGAGGAAGTGTGTATAAGAGTCGCCTCAGAGAGGAGGTGTGTATAAGAGTTGCCTCAAAGAGGAGGTGTGTCAGATAGCTGCAGGAACTGAGTTCGAGCATTCAGACAAGATGAGTCTGAGCTAGGGGGTGACTCTTGCGGTGGGGAAATCACGCCACCATGATGATCACATGAAGTGTGGGTGAGAATCCTGTGCAACACCGGGGGACCCTGACTGATCGTTTCAGTTCTGTGCCACTAGGATGTGTAACACCTCAACTTATGATCTTATTATTATTGATTTTTAATGAAAATTCTTTTCAACTTACTTAAGAGCACCCAATTGAATATAATAAAATTTTGCCAATAATTGATACTCCAAGAAAATTTCATCACTGATTAATATTTATAAACCTGAAGTAACATATAATAAGAGTACAAACTGGCACTGGTTTTATTACATAATACAAATAACTAGGACATTTTGTAACAAAAGAATATATCTTCAAACAACATATCTTTAAACAAAATCTTCTTCTTGTAGACAACTAGGCAGTCTCTCTCTTCGTTGTTCATCTGCTCGCCCGAATAAAATCGAGGTCATAGCAGGTGTCAACCCAGACATAAAATATAGGGTAAGTTTATGATAGACATAATTTAAGCAACAAAATATATTCAATATGCAGATATTCATAACAACATCCTCAAAGATGCATGATTCTCTTATACTCTTATTATGTTGCATGATTCTCTTAAACTCTTATCATGTGGTACCAACAGTCAAGATAGTCTCATCCCAGTGGCACAGAACTGAAACGATCAGTCAGGGTACTACAGTGTTGCAACAGGATTCTCACCCACACTTCATGTCATCATCATGGGTGACGTGATTTCCCCACTGCCGAGTCACCCCCAGCTCAGACTCCTCTTGTCTGAGCACTCGAACTCAGTTCCTGCAGCTATCTAACACAGCTCCTCTCTGAGGCAACTCTTATACACACCTCCTCTCTGAGGGAACTCTTATGAGACACATGAGACTGATTCACTTATGCATATCTCATTCTTTTCATAAACTCATATATTCAATATAAATCTTCCAATCATTGTCTCACATGATTTACTTAGAAAATCAACATAAATCATGTACAAAACTTAGCTTATTACTCATGTACAAAACACAACATATCATTCATGTACAGAGATTCATAGAACACTTCAACAAGTATAAAACTTCATTCAAGCACTCAATCATATAATTATAACTTAAATCCAACAATTACTCACATACCAGTCATACTTCACAAAACTTCAAACACTTATTCAAACACAAGTAACACTTAAACTATCTTTATCATAAAACTTCCCTATACATACCTTATAACCTCTTATGAAGCTTGTCTATCCCTTCCTAATGGTACTAGCTTCTACACGTGATTCTTCAAGGAAGTGGGGTCTCTTTCCTACTTGATTTTGGCTTTGAAAAGGAGAGGATGAAAGTGAAATGAAAGAGAGGTTTCACATGGAATAGGTGGAAGAATGGAGTCTTGAATGCGACTTCCACTTAAGGCCTTCCTCCCTTTATATAGAGTTTGGAAAATAATAAAATATTCAAAGACATTTCTACCCTTTCTAGCTAGTTACTCCCATTTGGTTCCATTAGAACTTAATTTCATATCATTCCATTCCATCCTAACCAAGTTCATAATTACTCTTTTACTTTATACAAAAAAAACTTCTAAGTCATTATGCCTCCTTTACAAGTGTCCCACCACTTGTCCAATTCATGAAGTTTCTCTCTCCTTCTCCAATCTTCACATAACCAACTAGGAGATTAAGAGAAGATTTTTCTTCTCTTCATGCCATCTTGTATACATGTTCTTCAAGTTATGATGACTTCTTATCCCTTCATCAATGGTGGCTTACAAGTGGCTAGGTATTTCTTAAGCCTTCATGATTGTATCTTATCATTTTAATTTATGAATCTTAAGATATTTTTCTACTTATCATGTTTTCATTTACTTTTAAAGAAGAGAAAATTGTATCGTTTCTTTTGTATACATATGTCATCTTTTAAATGAAGAAGAATAATCTAGTTTCATCTTTACTTTACATATGGCTTTTTCTAGTAGGAAGTAAAGCTTGATTTGAACTCTTCTACCTAAGGATAATATTAAATAATAGAACTCTAGCGTTTTCCAGAAACTGACTTCAATTATAGTATAAATTGCTCACAAGCAGTCTATACAGAGTGCTACACAGACCTTACATACAAGACTACTCTTATCTTAATTCTGATTGGTCCATACTACTTCTGACCATCAAAATTACTAAATCATCTTATTGAATAAGTCTATTCATCCTATAATTAAGAGAAAATTCCACAGATTCTATTTATCATTTTTCCATATTTTTCTTATGCTTGAACTCTCCTGAATAAATTTTAAAGTTATGACCGTATAAAATTCATAGAAATTCTATTCTAAGGCTTCTTGTCACACAGTATTTCTGTAATTTGTCATCCAAGGGCACTCTGTAATTTCATCAAGCTTTCACAAAATATCAAAGGGTGTCTTGGTAATTTTTGCCTCAAGGGTACTATGGTAATTTGTCATTCATCCTAGGGGTATGATTGTAATTTTCACTATAAAATATCTCAACAAAATATCTAAGGGTATTTGTGTAATTTTAGCTCAAGGGTATTTTTGTAACTTCCACTTTAAAATATCTAACCAAAAATATCCAAGGGCATAAACGTCATTTTCACCCCAAGGGCATTTCCATAATTTCTGCTTCAAAGGAAGGGTAATATGGTCATTTCTCTTCAAACATTTTTGTAATATCTCTAATTAATATTTCACCCAAATAATTTAAATATAGACTAATCAAATCTCACATAACCTAACACTCACATCAACAGTTGCACAAGAATAACTTATACAATATATATTTACAGTTATTGAAATTTCAGGGTGTTACAGGATGGGGCTATCTTGACTGTTGGTACCACATGATAAGAGTTTAAGAGAATCATGCAACATGATAAGAGTCTAAGAGAATCATGCATCTTTGAGGATGTTATGAATATCTGTATATTGAATATATTCAATTGGTTAAATTATGTTTATCATAAACTTACCCTATGTTTTGTGTTTGTGGCTGACACCTGCTATGACCTTGATTTTATTCGGGCGAGTAGATGAACAACAAAGAGAGAGACTGCCTAGCTGTATACAAGAAGAAGATTTTGTTTAAAGATATATTGTTTGAAAATATAGTCTTTTGTTACAGAATGTTATAGTCATTTGTATTATGTAATAAAACCAATGTCGGTTTGTATTATATGTTACTTCAGGTTTATAAATATTAATCAGTGATGAAATTTTCTTAGAATATCAGTTATTGGAAAAATTTTATTATATTCAATTGGATGCTCTTAAGTAAGTTGAAAAGAATTTTCATTAAAAATCAATAATAACAAGATTGTGAGTTGAGGTGTTACACCACAAGCCGAGCATGTTTTTCTTCGGGCTTTGTGGTACAATGACAATTTTATTTTGTGTGTAAACTATAAAGATAACACAAAGCAAGACGGATACGGGTAGTAGCTATTTGTTGCTTGCCTTATCAAGTGAATATTTGACTCATACCCATACAAATACCTCTTAAGTAGGTATCCACAAATGTTTTAAATATTTATAGATATCTTCAAATATTCATGGATATTTTATTGGAAAAAATACAGTTTAACTATATTTTTTTATTTGTTCTAACATTTTTTTCAAAATATTAGCTAGTTTAATGATCCAAACTAAAATTATTCAATCAATAATTTTATAAATTACTCTACACAATTTGTAAATAATTTTATTCTAAACTTGCAAATATTTAAATTGTTTTAATCTCATAAGTTCAAACAAAAGATAATAAGTGATATGCGCCTAGCATATAGACCTTTCCAAGCTATTAAAAGCAAGGAATCAAACACAAATAGTCCATAATTGTCCATAAATGCGATAAATTGTGATGAATCCTTCCCTGTTACACTTTCTATTAATTTGAGTATCTTTGTAGCAGGAACACATAAATAAACAAGCCTATTGGAGCAAAGCATCTGGCGCCACCAGCGCTAGAACTATGCTATCCGCGCCAGCTGGAAGAATTGGAAGTATATGACTAAGAATCCATGCCATCAGCGTGGATCTCGCGCCTCTAACGCCATTTTCACTGCCAATCCACGCCATCAGCGTGAGGTTGGCGCCACCAGCGCCACAAGTGAAGGAAAATAGGCTATTTGTTTCTGCCAGGTGGCACCATCAACATGAATTCCACGCCATCAGCGTGGGAGTTTGCTGTCTATGTATTCTTAAAAGCTGCTAAGGGTAAACTTGGAGTTTCACCTTCCCAAGTATAAATACTTAAACCCACAGCTTTGAAGAGGACTTTTTGGCACGAAATTACACTAAGAAAGGCTGAAGAAAAGCTTGGGAGCTTAGCTAGGGCTTGGCAGTTGAAGGCTCAAGTGGAGATTCTTCTTCATCTTCTTCTCCTTTGTACTTCAGCTAGGCATGCTTCTTTTTGTTATCTCATTGCCAACCATGAATAGGTTTGGCTAGTTTTCATTTGTAGTTAGGGTCAACACTTGATGTAACTCCCTTTGGATTTGAGTGGATGCTATTATTCATTTATATCAAGTTATTTCGCTTTACTTTGGTTGAGTGAATATTTATTTCTTGCTGGAATTGATCAAACTAGTAGGATATTGAAAGCTAGGGTTTGCAATAGGAATGTTGAAACTTTATGCTTGGATTTGAGTAAAGTGACAAGCTTTACATTGGCTAGGAATAGGGATGTATTCTTGCAATTCATTTAATGTATCACTTAATGCTTAACCTAATGAATGCTACTAAGGAATTAGGGTCTTTAATTGGGTTAAAGGGCTAATGTGACTAAGGAATTAGAGCTTAGCTAGTAATTGATGAGGATGCATGATTTGAGTAACTTGTGGTGAATGAATATAGTAGCCAATCCATGTAAGAAGGTAAGGAGCATTGAGTGTGGGTTGCCCTAACTACTATCGTCCTTATATAGTTATAATCCTAAGTTACTTGTTCATAATCATTTAATTTTCATAGTTTTAGCCTTTAATTTCACTAATTGATACATACACAATACAAACTTCTTTAAAAATGTGCCATCCAACTTATAGATACGAGTTACAATATAATTGGTACATCAATCCTCGTGGGAACGTCAACTCCCTTATCACTTTATTACTTGAAACGAACGGTATACTTATCGAGTCCGCAACAATAAACTAAAATAATTTGATCTCTTAAGTCCAAACAAAACTTGTTAAGATATATTACTTTAATCTGATTAGAAGTGCAAAAAAATTATATAAATAGAAACATTAATATGAAATACTTTAATATTCAACTAGGAAGATTACAAATGGTATCCGTAGGTAGATACGAAGTATTTTATTATCATTCCTATTTACAACATGAAATAATTTTTTTTTTCAATTTGAAAATAACTTTACATTACCAGGTATAAATTATTTACGTTTATAATTTTATTCGTATAATATTTTTAACTTAATATATTCTTCACATATCTATTTTAATAAATACACGTATGAATAACATTTTTACAAATTTAGAATCCAAAAAATCGAACACGTGTGCAACCCCACGGGTACGCTGCTGGTGAAAATAAAAAACATGACAATAACTAGATCTTGATATAGTTATCCAAACTCTTGTCACGCATTAAATGACTGCCACATACTCCACTTCCATATTCCCATTAGTCACACCAAGATCAACTTTTCAGTTCAGAGGTTTGTCCTTGATTACTAAGACCACCAAGCCAACCCATATGAGCAAAAACACCAACTAGTGTTTTCAATCACTGTTTAAATAATTCTTGCTCCAATGGAGAGCATATTTTTACAGTCTCTCTCCCTTGCAAAGATTCCAAAGTCTCAAACTTCACCTCTGCTGAATTCACCACTCTTGTTTCACTCCAATGCAACCTCAGTTGCTTTCAGTTCAGTACCCTATCATCACCACCATTTGCCCAAGTGCTTTCTGTTTAGATCCAAAGCAAAAGAAAGGCAGAACCTGGCGGGAGTTTTACATGCCTCTGAGGCTGCAACAACCCCAACAACCAATGATGCAGAAAGATGGCTTCTTGAACCAATTGGTCAGTTACATCTTCCTCCAAAATATAAATCCTCTCTAGAAATTAGATCCTTTAAGCAATCCCTCTACATATTTTGTCTGTTTTTATAAACTAAAATTCTTGCATAGAATGTGCTGGCAATTAGGAACATAGGAGAATGTACATAAACAAGAAGAAACAAAATTATTTTATTTTAATTTTAGGTTAAATTTAATTTTCGTCTCTATATTTTTTTTTCTTTTAATTAATCTTTTGTTTTATTTTTTATTGTTATCTTAAGCAGTAAAAAATGCTTTAAAAATGGAAAACTATTAAAGCTTTATAGACGGAAAACAAAACACTTCTAATTCCTTTTTAAGCTTTACAATAATTAATAAAAAAATATAGGGATAAAAATGAAAAAAAAAACTAATTATAAGAAGAAAATAAGTATTTAAGCTTTTAACTTTTTGAGTTTGAGGTGGGGCAATGGTATTAGCCTAAGTTAGAGTCTTAAATCCGTGATATATTATAGGGTGCTATAGTATATACTGACTTTAGGATACAGCATACACCCACCTAACCATAATGACTGGTGAACACCTCTAATTCCTGAAGGCTTCAACATGTGGAACCAAGAAATTCATGTAAAAAGTTCATATTGGAATTACTTTGTCTGTCTTTCCGGTAATTCAATTGATGAGGGCGAATAGAATTTGTAAGAAATAAATAAAAATTTGTTTGGAAGGTGATACCCTTCATATGGGTGATTTAGAATCCTGGTGGAAAATTGGGAATTCCTTGCCAGAACAACTTTGAGATTTGCATAGGAATTAGTCATGTGTAACATTTGGTATAATGCTTTCATTTCAAATTTTGAATATAATATTATTTAAAGGATAATGCGGCCATAATTTTATTTGTTTGCAAAGGTTTCTATTTGCTTTAGTTTATTTAGCTTGTGAGCGTAACAATGTCACCCAATGCTTGTTAAAATCAAGATAAATGGTTTGAAAATGGTATTTAACATCCATTAAATCATGCCTACTTTTTCTTCCTCGCCAATGGATATAAGTTTGAGACATCAGTTTGAAAAAATGTATGTTACAACAACAGCCAAAGCATTTTCCACTAGGTGGAGTTGGCTAAATAAGTCAAATGATTTTGTGTTCTGTCCTAAACCAATTCTTCAAAGAATCCATTTAAATCTAGAGCCTTTTTAGTGGTTTAATTTTGAATCTATTATGGTCCACATCCACCTCTATCTCTAATTATTGGGCTATCCTCTATTTGACCAACTCTTCTAACTGGGGTTTTTTTTTTCTTCTTAATCTTTTTTCCCACATGCCCAAACCATCTTAGGCTGAATTCCACTATATTTTTCTGACTAGATAGTAGATACCAATCCAACTTTCTCTTTACTAAATTTAGTCATAAATCTTATCTTTTCCTGTTTGACTAGTCACCCAAAGCAATATTTTTGTCTGTGCAATTGCTGGCTTTATTGCTCAATATTTAGTAACCATATAGCATCACTAGTGTTATGGTTGTGCAGTATAATTTCCTTTGTTGCTTAAAGGAACCCTTTTTTTTATCATAAATAATAGCACCTAAGCATTCCTCCATTTTATCCACCTGGCTTAAATCCTATCTTTTCTGGTTGAACCTCTCATTTAACACAAGATTCTTATCTTTGCAACCCATCCTTATATTATGCTCATATCAGCCTTTTACGTTTTTAAATCTGTAGCAATTGAACACGGTATTTGAGGATTTATAATACTCACACACCTTGTTCAACCAACTAAGTTAGATTCCTTTGATGCTCATTCCAGCCTTTTATTGCTCAACATTCATCACCATAAAGCATCACTTGTCTTTTGGCCGTGGAATAAACTTTTCCTTTTAGCATAAGAAGCTCCTTTGTATAACAAAAACACCCAAAGTGTTTCTCAACTTCATCTACCCTGCTTAAATCCTATAATTTACATCTCCCTCCATGCTCTGTCACTTCGTGTGGTAGATCAAAGACACCTAAAATGTGTGACTTGTAGTATGCTATAATCTGCATTTTTCCCCCTCCAACTTAGTGCTAGCATGTGTCTTGTTGCACTTTCACTCACTATACTCCGGTATTAGTTAAGTGCAATCCTTCACAAGATCAGGCCAACTTGATCAACAAACACCAATATTGCAAACTTTCTGATTTTTACAACTAGATGCCACTATGCTGATGCCACCATACCATAAAGAACTTAAAATGATACTTAGATCCTGCTTCTTACTTAGGAAGTTCAGCTAACAACAGTATTAAGAGTATAGGATTTATTTTACAGATTAAAAAATATGGAAAATATAATTCTCACTGGTATACAATACAAGTGAAAATTAAGAGTGCCCCTTTTATTTGTATAGTGATGGATATCATGTAACGGTTAGGAAATCCACGTCGTTTGCCTCAATTCTCAAGGTGCAACTTATATATATGTTGGACAACTTCACTAAGTACCAATTGGTTTTAAGTTGAAATCTAACATAATATCATAGTCTATATCCCATCTTGATTCTCGCATGTTCTGACAGGTATTCAGGATTTTTTCTTAGTAGCGGCAAGAAATAGTTTATAATATTTTTACAAAAGAAAAATATCATAAGTTTTTACAAAATATATAATGTCATCATAAAAGAATAATCTAAAATATTTAAACTTCTACAAATTTACAATTGTCCTTTATGTATTTTTGTTGAAAATGTTATGTGATTGTTTTATTGTCAATATTATAAAAAAAAAATATCTCTCTCTATATGTAACCGAACAATCATTCAACCATTCATCTTCTTCCATGTGATTGCACATTTTGTTATTTACAAAATTAATTACAGAAAGACATCCTAAATTACAAACTCTCTTAATCTATTTCTTACTCTATTTGAAAATTGGGATGAAATCACTCAAATGAACATGTGATGTAAATTAGTAAATAAATCATTGAGTAACAAGCTTTTGCAAGTTCAGGATATATTATAATTTGGGATATTGGAAATCCTTTTTTGTTGTTCTCTTCGCTGTTATATTGTTGACAGTATATGATTCACTATCTTACTAGATAACTGGATACCAAATCTTCTACATGAACCATGGCGCAAAACTTTCATAATTTCCTTATCTTTAGCTCTTGACTGAATAGATATTATAAATAGGAACTTCAGTTATCCACTTTAAGAGTTAGTTTTAAAATGATTTTCTCTGTCTCAAGATTAACGAGGTACTTTATCACATTGAATACTTAATCAATCTTATTTGATAGGAGATGGTGATACAAGGCATATAGGCTTCAAGGTTGAGATGCCAGGTGCATATGAAATTGCATCTGTAAGTAATTTTAGCATCAACAATATTTTGTGTGGCTGAGTATGCTTCAGATTAATTAACTGGCTTGGTTTTGAATTATTTAGAGTGAGGTGACTGTTGGACGCGTACCTGGTAAAGCTGATCTAGTAATTCCAGTTGCAACAGGTATAAGTATAATGTTCCAGTTGATAAATTTTTATCTATTTTGACTCTTCAATTTTCCTACAATTACAAACATACATCTAGTTTAAAAAGGCAGAATCAAACAAGTCTAATGATAATCACTAACCATGTTAAGATACACAAAGATTGTGGATGGCACATAATTTGTCTGGCTTAATTATAAATTTTACCATTCATGCAAATTTTACACCCCAAGTTTTATTTTCACAATTTTTACCGCTTAAATTTTTAATTTTTGCACATTTATCATTGTTGACGTGTCACAAAAGAAGTTAAAGATAAAACAAAACGATGTTGTTTTGTTATAAACGTGATCGTAAAATGCACAAAAATTGAAAATTTGAATGGTAGAATTTGCGAAATGTTGAAAGTTGGATGATAAGATTTGTGAAAAAAACTTGAGTGGTAAAATCTACCAAATTATGTAAATTGGTTATAAAATTCACAAAATAATAAAAAATTGATGATAAAATTTACTATTAAATCTTTGTCTGATTACTATTCTTTAAACAACAATGAGACATTCATTAATTTGTTTAAAAAATTAGTGTTATGGATAAACTCCTTATTCTTAGTGCACCCTGATTTGTTTCTCTTCATGAGAATCAATATCTTCAATTTAAACCAAAGAGACATTCATTCATTTGTTTAAAAAATTAGTCTTCTGGATAAACTCCTTATTCTTAGTGCACCCTGATTTGTTTCTCTTCATGAGAATCAATATCTTCAATTTAAACCTATTTGGTTGATTGGTTCTCTTGATTGTCTTCTATGAACATATTTTCAATTTTAAACTTGATCTTATATTTGCAGTGTCTGGTGTGCATGCGCGTATTCAGAAGAAACAAGGGAATCTTCTTGTCACCGATTTGGATAGCACTAATGGGACATTCATTAATGACAAGCGGCTAAGACCTGGCGTTGTTGCCACCATATCACCTGGGAGTTGTATTACATTTGGTACCCACTTAACAAACTTCTAATTTGAGAACTCAATTTCAAAATCTAATTCATTGGGTGATGGGTGTCCCACTCTTATTATTATAATTATATATATATATATATATATATGTATATATTATTTTTGTCATATTATTAATGTGGGATTTTTGACACTTCCCGTTTGCTGAACTAGATATCTCAAGCATAAAATTTACAAGATTTTAATGATATATATGACCAAAAAGTGCATATAAGTAAGGGACTAACGCTCATAATAAACTAGTTTTTAGAGGTGAGTTAGAAGAAAATCCAAATTTTTAAAATGATATTAGAATTTTTTAGTGATTGTTGTTAGTCCTATTGAGCTACCGATTATAGAGCCGTTATCGGATCACTTCCAAGTGTCTAGTTTTACAAATTTCATGTTTTGGGGATATCCAATTCTCAAGTGTATAAAGATATTTGTTGAAGATTCACATTAACTAATGACATGATCAAAATAATGTATATGTATATATATGTAGGGTAAAAATCTTACCTCATAAACTTATGAGTTGGAGCTAATATAAACTCAAATTACACTATTCTTAAACTAGTGAGTTAGAAGTGAAGAATGGTTATTTTCTATTTCTCCAACAATGTTTTTGTATCTTAGATTCAGTAGCTAATTGTCCAAACATGAATCTCTCTGGCATTATTTAATAGACTATTAAGATATTCGTTTAAATGCCAAGAAACCACTTGGAAGAAACCTTTAGAGGGTAGTTTAATAGACTATTTAATAGACTAAAATTTTAGCCAGAGATGCACCTACACAAATATTTCCTATCATATGATCTGGAGCATTAAATTCCATTATGCTGATAATCTTCTGGATCCAGTCTCTCTGTATAATTCCAATTTTATTGCACCATAGCGATGGGAATGATTGAGATTATAGAATATCTTTGTTCGAAAGAAAAATATAGAAGAGTATAGTATTATCAAGATGCTATTATCATCTATCAAGATGTCGTTAGGTGCTGCTGTTCACTCATGCTTTTCTAATGGATACCTTTGACTACTAAATCATGAATCGTAACTGATAAATTCTTGTCACTAGTAGCTGCACAGTTCCAACAAAAATTATGATTGAATACTTTTGCTTTATTTTCTTTTCGCTATATAAAAAAAAAAATACTTCTTGTGTATAAGCCGAGGTCTTTCAGAGGAAACTTTATAAACTTAATGACTTACATGATAAATTTAGGAACTTAATATGACTTTGTGTGTGACTTGTATCATGTTCCAAATAGTGTTTCAAAAAGGATAAATTGATCCTTACAAAGTACTACAAAGTACAAAGCATATGTATAAGATTATTTTGGTGATCATTTTATGAATCTCTGAAGTTTTTATATGAGTGTAGATACTTGATTTTTGTCATTA
This sequence comes from Glycine tomentella, assembly GCA_007407185.1. Taxonomy (NCBI): domain Eukaryota; kingdom Viridiplantae; phylum Streptophyta; class Magnoliopsida; order Fabales; family Fabaceae; genus Glycine; species Glycine tomentella. Next base: position 71,041 of record PYAF01004655.1, read on the forward strand.
TCATTTCCAGGAGACACCCATTTAGCTATGTTCCGGGTATCAAAGGTCGAAGACGTGAAGCCTGCTGACACAGTTGGAGAAACTGAAATTGAACTAGACACTGACAACAAAAGTGATGATACCGAAACAAGTTGAACATCTAGTTGTAGTGTGCATGTTATGTTTTGTATAGTTAAAATAAACAAATGAAAATTTCGGAACATGCTTGATATTAAGTAAAACAATTAGTGTATAATTTAACCTTTGTTTTGGAGTGCAATGTTGAGGTAAGCATGCTTGATATTCTAATTGTTAACAGGGTTCCTTGTGGTTTGGTTTGAATTTAAGTAAAAAAGTCATCGAATCTATTATTATCTTTAAAATAAAAAAATAGTGTCAGAATCATTTATATGTTATTTTCTAAAAATCTGTCACAAATTTTTATGACCTCAAAAACAGTGATTTACATCACTAAATTTAGTCATTGCTACTACTTCGATGTTTAGATATCTCCCAAATTTCTTGAATTTCTGTTATAATATATAAGTAATTTGTTAATTAAAAATGTTCACATTGGAGAACACCAGAGAGACAAAATGGAGGGTTCTAACTCAGGCTCCATCAGTGCTTTCCCTAACTCTGTCTAATTATGAACTTGAGGCACACACTACTATTTATGCGTGGTGTCCTCCGATAGCTCTGTCTGTGAAGATGTGTCCCTATATCAGTTTGCTAGCAGTCAAGTTTTGTTATAAAACAGCTTTTATGTTAAGTTAGTTGGTGGCCAACAACTAACTGATTTTCAGTTTTCTGTTTTAGTTTCATATCCTTGATAATTAGTCCTCTTTAGTGTTATATATAGATAGTAGCAGTGAGGTCTGAAAGAGAGAGAGAGAAAGAGACAATCACATAAGAGGAAGATTGGAGTGTATAGAGAGATAGAGAGTGAGGCTTGGTGATCTTGGATGTTGTTAGCTAAACAGTGAAAGAATCAAGCAAGATTCTATTGTATACAGAAATCTTTGTAACTCTTGCTCCATAATAGATAAGTTTTGCTTCTTTTCCCGTGGATGTAGGTCCTTGTGACTGAACCACGTAATAGCTTGTGTTCATTTTCTACATGTTATCTTTGTGTGATTTAAATCTACTTTCTGGTTTAAGTTTCTGCATTTTTGTTGTGGTGTTGCTCTGCTGCTCTGTTTTTTCTGGTTCTTTGTAGAAACAAAGTTGCAGGTTCTTAATCCATAACAATTGGCGCCGTCTGTGGGAAGAAGAGAAGAAGATCAATCATGGGTTCAACCAAGTTTGACATTGAAAAGTTCTCTGGGTCAAATGATTTTGGCTTGTGGAGAATCAAGATGCAAGCAGTGTTAATACACCAAGGTTTGGGTGATGCTTTGAAAGGTGAATCTTCTCTCCCTGCAACAATGTTTGAAAAAGAAAAGAAAGATTTAAATGAAAAGGCAAAGAGCACAATAATCTTGTGTCTCGGAGACAAAGCCTTGAGGGAAGTAGCAAGAGAACCAACAGCTGCAGCAATTTGGTTGAAGCTGGAATCTCTCTACATGACAAAGTCAGTGGCAAATCGACTCTTCTTGAAACAGCAGCTCTATTCTTTCAAGATGACAGAGGAAAGAATGTTGTCAGATCAAATTGCTGACTTTAACAAGATTCTGGATGATCTTGAGAATCTTGAAGTGAAGATGGAGGATGAAGACAAAGCTTTAATGCTGCTAAATGGACTTCCAAGCAGCTATGAGCATTTTAAGGATGCTATGCTGTTTGGAAGGGATCAAACAATTACTCTTGAAGAAGTGCAGTCATCAATTCAAACCAAGGAAATGCAAAGGTGTTAGGAATTTTACCACGGCAAGCGTACCGTTTTATCGTTGTAAGTTTCGAATTTATAAGATCGTCTCCACAGGGACTTGCGCTTACTTAGTTAATCCAACTAAAATTAAACAGTTGAATAGATATGTACAAGTAGGTTGAACGATATTTCATTTGTTGATGCAAGTAAAGTAAACTAACTAAACTTAACGAAAATGAAAATACATTTATGAGAAAGCGGGATTGGATTTCATCATTCTTAACGTTCTATATTCAATTAATATTTACCATGCATAAATCACTGTCTATTCTTATTGATGCACACTAGGTTATCTTGAATCAATTCCTCGCATCCAAGTTCTAAGGATAGTTTACCGAATATCGATCCCTCGCATATTTAAGTAAATTACCCTAGCATTAAGAACTTATAATCACGTGTTTTTATGCAATCGAAACATTATGCCCTATTCCTAGCAACGTAACGTAACGAGTAATTTCATTCAGTTCAAACCCTAGATTACTTTCCAGTCTCATTTCGGATTTAAGTTCGTGATACTAGTGATCAAGTAGGATCAAGCATTAAGCGCAGAACGAAACTACCAATAAGAAATAGAACGATTCATGCATGAATATTAAAAGAAGTATAGGGTTAAGAAGATTACATCCAACCTCTAAGAAGCTAGCCCAGCATGGAGAGAACCTCCTCTCGGAAAGAGCAGCTGAACGTTCCCATCCTCGCTTCTTTCCGGCAGAGTCTCCGCACTAAATCTCACTTCTCTCACTTTCCTAACCTACCTAATACTAATATTTAAGATCCTAAACTAAAGAAAAAGCTTGAGAAACAAAGGAAAGAGAGAAAATTGGATTGCCAGGGATTGATTTGCCTTGGGGGGTGCTTGGGTATTTATAAGGGGTGATCTGCTCGAGTTCACTCGCCCAGACGACCATTTTTGCCTTTGTTTGGTCGCTTGGGCGAGTTAAGACCAACTTGCAGCCCAAGTTGCACGTCCACTTGGCCAATTGAAGGCCCATTTGCAGTTGTTGCTCGCCCAGGCGAGTGAAGTAAGCATGAATTGGTCGCTCAGGCGAGTTAAAAGCTTAGTCATTAAGGAATTGTTGGGCCTTAGTGCTTGTTGGGCATGGTTTGCTGTTTGAAACTTTTTTCATTGCTTAGTTCACTCCATGCTCCTATTTTCGCAAGCTCACGTCTTCCGTAACCTTCAGACCTAGCAAAATTGAACAAATTAATTGGACGAAATTTCTTCGAAAACATGAAAGCATTACTTACCTTATATATCCATCAATTATCTAGGTTTCTAGGGTTATCTTGTGACTAAATCAAATTAATTTAACGGATAAGTGCCATATTGTAATCCTATTTTTACTGAAAAGTGGCACTTATCAACTCCCCCCAACCTAGAATCTTGCTTGTCCTCAAGCAAAGTAACATAATACTTTAAAAGATTATCATGCTTTGTAAAGAATCAACTTTTCAGAATGATCAGAACATAAGAACTAGTTAACCTCGAGAATTGAAACAAAGGATAGAGTTCACAAAATCAAATGAGATTAAGATCAATTCACACTTCATTTCCAAAGAACATCAGAGGAAACATGTGATTGTTTCAAACAGAGGAAAACCTCTCAAAAAGTGTTTAATTCTCCCACAGGTAAGTGTTTATTCTCAAATCCATCACTTATATACCATAGATTAATTTTGCAGTTTATTTCCCATCAAATCATAATGCATACTTATCATGGATCATTAGGGCTTTTATGGCTGGGCTTGGCTAGAAAGAAATCTTGGTTTTACTAGATATTCAAATAGCCTTGGGACTAGGAGAGCAAATAAAGATAGAAGCATTTAGATCGTCACCTTCTATTCCTTTTTCTCTTTTTCCAAGATCCTTATATTTTTCATAATCATGTTATTTTTCACCCAACTTTTTATCATATTAGAATTTATATTTTCTTTTTCTTTTTCTTTCTTTCTTTTTCCTTTACTTTTTCTTTTACTACCTTTCTTTCTTTTCTTTTCACATGGATTGCACATAGCCACTGCTAAAAATCCTTTTCATCACATAAACTATCAAAAAGAATTTTTCCATCACAAATTATTCCCTTTTTGCTCTCCTAACCTTAGGTAAGGTATGGAATTCCTATCCTAGGTTAGGGTTTCAATAAAATGTCAACTGTTAAGGCTCAAAGGGGTTTGCAAGGGATAAATCATTTAATATATTTAGGATAGCTTTTTGGCCAGTGGCTTATAATATGTTTAAAAAGAAAGATGGCCTAAATCATATCCACGAATTATATACTTATGACAATTAGAAATTCATGCAAAATTACTATAAATCATATCAGTGAGATCTCTCATGTATAATGTCTGTTTTGGATGCACACACTCACTTTGGGCTTTAAGGTCTGTTTTCATGTTTTCGATCAAATCACTGTTTCGAAAGATGTTCTTTATTAATTCCATGTAAAAAGTCTTGCCTTTTGGTATTTTGAAAAAGCCATTCCATTTGCTTTTCATTCTCAAAGTTCCCAAAAATCACTTTATGGTGTTCTGATCCAAGTTGAAAACAAGTTTCAAAAATGTTTTGTTGATTCTTTTCAAAACATGACATATCAGTTAAGCTCCAAAAAGATTTATACATGCATGTTCAACAAAAGTACAAATATAAACTACAAAGCGGTAAAGAAATTTAAAAACAATGTCACTGAT
>PYAF01004655.1:88419-109399 GCA_007407185.1 Glycine tomentella
TATCTTGAACACACTAGCTATACCACGAAATTGATAAAGATTTTTCCCAAGAGCACCATCAAGAAGAGTGGAGAATTGCCAAGAAAAATCAAGAAACAAGGCCACTTGTATGGATGAAATTCAATAGCCAATAAAATGGAACTTAGTGTAAAGTTAAGCAATAATGGCCTAGGAAGATATTTGTAAATTTTGGAAACAACAGCTAGCATTCCACGTGAACTAGCAAGCAAATAAGAATGCTTCCACAAAACTTGAAACCACTGTGCAATTTAGGAACCAAGGAGAAGGCTATAGAATTTTCAAGACATGGCCACTTGTAAGGAGAAGAATAGCTAGCCAATAAAAATAAAGCATATGTAAAGCTAGTTAAGATATTTTGTAACTAAAATCAAGACCCATAAGCCTATAAAAAGAAGCAAGACCAAAATTATGGGTGGTTGGAGAAAGGCATACGTGCACCATTCATTCCTAAAACACTTCTATTTCATTCTTTTCAAATTCTACCATTTACATAGAACACAAAACAAAAGCTTAACCCTTGGAAGCTTACGTGAAGACTAGCAACCCTAGGAGCAAAGATGATTCAATTTCAAAGGAGGAAAGCTGTCCAAAAAGCTTAAGGAAAGCAAGGTAAGGGGGAGTTTATGATAAGTTTACTTTGAATATTACTCCTTGCTTTATTTCCTTAAGTTTTGTAGACTAAGTGCTTGTTGGATTGTCTCAAAGAAGTAAAGTTGTTACATGAATGATTATTGGATTAGGTGACTTAGGTATAGGAAAAAGAATGATTGTTGTATAAATAATTAGAGCTTAACTTAATGAATGAATGAAAGGTACTTAAGATTATAGGTATTATGGTTATTTTAAAAAGTAAAACAATTGACTAATGGAAATATTTTACTAAAATCAAAGTGTTTTATGTTCTACTAAAATTTACATGTTTCATTAAAAGTGTTTTGTAAATTCTTGAAATATGTCTATCTTATGCTATAATTATGTTGGAAACATGTTTATTTATTCGTAGAATTATATTAAATTTTATGAAGATTAAGGTTTAAGTAACTTTCTTTAAAGAATTCTAAGAATTCAAGCTTGCACACCATGTGTTTGATAATTTGTTACAATGAATAAAATATGTTTAAGAATGTTTGGCTTGAATCCTTGTTGTTGAATTTGAATTATATTGGCATGGTTGGTTGCTTTAACAAAAGTTATGTATTATTTCATGTGTTGGTAAGTGTTTCCTATGGGAGTCACCATGTGTTTGATGAACTATGACTTATCTGTGAAGAAGTTATGAAGTTGAAGTATGGCTATATGCTTAGATGTTGTGTAAAGCTTTATGCGATGGTTGAAAAGAAGCTTTACGTGTTGTTTAAAAAGCATATGCCATGAGTTGTGAAAGATGTTGAGCTTTGAGATGTTCGAAAAAGAAGAATAATTAAATAATAAAAGTGGATCATTCATGCATTTCATATGCATATGCCCTACAGGAGTTAAGCCGTGTTGCCCTGCGGGGGTTAAGCCGCGATATTGACCTCAAAAGGAGGTGTCAGATAGCTGAAGATTGAGACGAGCATTTAGACAAGAGGTGTCTAAGCTGGGGGGTAGCCACAATGGGAGATCTCCTACCCATGATGATCACATGTTGTGTGGGTGTGAGTCCTTTTGCAACACTGACCTACCCTGACTGGTCGATCCAATCTGTGCCACTGGGATGGGGCTATCCTGACTATGGCCATGTGATGAGAATATGAGATCTCAATCATGCATCATATAAAGAAGATGAGCATGCATTACTTAATGAGTATGTTGTAAATCTGTGTGTTGTATGAATGGTATGATTTGAACTATGTGCTGTGTAGATGATGTGATTTGATCTGTGGGTGAATCATGCGTGCATATTATTTTATAAATGCTATTATAACCATCTGGGTATATATTCTTTTGTATATGTTTTTATTCAAACTATGTTTGTCATAAACTTACCCTATTTTTGTGTCTGTGGTTGACACCTGTGATGACCCCAATTTATTTGGGCGAGCAGATGAACAGTAGTAGCCGAGCATGGATGATGAATTGAAGATGTGCATGGATGTTGAGTTAAAGATGTGACAAAGATATTGTAATTTTTATTTTGCTTATGAGATGTATGTGGACTGTTTATTAATGGCTTGTAATATGGACTGTATTATACTCTAATTTATTGATGGATTTTATTATAATTAAACCGTGGAGAGAAAATTCGTTCATGATATAAACGACTAATAGAATTTGCAAGCAAAGCGAAAAGAAATTTTTATGAAATTTATAACTAAGATAATTCTAATACAAAGTGGACACGAGATTTCATCTAAAATCAATCAAGCATGAGAGAGTAAAAGGAGGCGTTACACTGTTTCCTCCTATGGAGGGTATCACTGCTCATAGAGAGCATTGTGGAGTGGATATGTGCTGCAGGGATGTGCAATTTTAGTTTGATGGCAGAGCATACATAATTAAGTTGTACTGCCTAGTCATGCCCATCCTGGGAACCATTCTGGATATGGATTGGTCGGGTAAATATGGGATGAAGGAATGGATTGATTGGTCAAGCATGGAAGGATCTGTTGTAGATCCTGATGGCGAGCGAGTTCATGAGTGTAATTTCAGAGAAGATTATACCGCTACCACCTGAGATAAAGACTGAGTCATCTGTGAGTTGACTCTTAATGTGGAATTGGTTACTATGGACTTCCATTGGAAATGTGCCCACTAGGTGGATGATCTTCCCTTGGAATTGCCATAGGTATCCAAGTAAGTCCTAAGGGAATGTACCCGATGCAGATTACCTTCCTTAGGCATTGGGTGAAGTCCTGGAAGAATGTGCCCACTTGGTGGATGATCTTTTCCAGGCAACATTGTGTGGAGCCTTGAGAGAATGTATCCACTGGGTGGATGATCTCTCTTAGGCAATGTGATATGGACACATATTGTTATATGTGTTATGTTTTATAATAGCCGTGAGGGTTGATATGTGATGTTAATTTTATGATGTGATGTCGGGCATCTCAGAATTGTTTCCCAGGCATGGGAAAGGACCAATGGAACGCCAAATTGGCAAAGCGTAAGTATTGGCTAATAGAGATTCTTCAGCCATGTGACGTATGCAGTTGGGGTATCAGTGGACCCCAATGATATAGAGGCTGTAATGTCTTGGGAGAGACCTAAGGACATACTTGAGATCTAGAGTTCCTTGAAAGAATAGATGACTATAACTCCAGTGGGGATCCTTCCTCACCTGAGTAAGGGTTAAGGCTTACTGTGACACTTCCAAGCGAGGGCTTGGATGAGTGCTGATGTAGGATAAGAAGGCTGCTGCCTAGGTTTTCAGGCAACTGAAGCCTCCTGATGAGTTTTATCCTACTCATGATCAAAGTTAGTGACTATGATGGGAGTTACTACCTGTATGATATCAGGTTAGTAGTGGTTGGTGACCATAAGAGTTACTGTACCTGTTGAGCAGATTAATGTTGTGTTAGACGGTTGAGTAGGAAGCATGTGAGTCTTACCTGCATGACGATCTCAGACCCTGAGCTAAAGGTACAGTGTAGTGGTATGCACCAAACTGAGACAGAGGGTGCTTGTAATCTTGATTTGAGGAAGATCAAGATTTATAAAGTTTGATATAGAGGGTTTGAGAGACCAGAACCAGCAGAATGCTGTAAGAATTATGATTGAGTAGCAAGAGGTCTCTCGAAAAGCCATGATTGGCATTGTTCTGACCGAGGCTCTTAAGGGCCAGTTCAATATTCATCCAGATGCCGCCAAGATGTATTAGAATCTGAAGAGATGGTTCTGGTGGCCAGGGATGAAGAGAGAGACATAGCTGAACATGTGGCTAAGTGTCTGGTGCGTCAGAGGGTAGAGATTGAACATCAGAGACTTTGGTCGGACACAGTTTTTCCACTCCTGGAGTAAAAATGGGGCAGCATTCCCATGGTATGTAGAAGGGACTGCTTAGAACCCAGACTGAATGTGATTTCATCTGGGTGATTGTGAAATTGATCGACTTTTTCTGCTCATCTCTTACCTATGGGGTTTGACGGCACTATGGAGACATTGGTTTAGCTGTATGATAAGAAGATGGTAAGATTATATGATATCTCGGATAATGTTATCTGAGATAGAGATCTGAAGTTCACCTCTAGGTCTTGGGGTGTTCTTCAGGAGGTTATGGGACCTAGCTTGGGCTTAGCACCGCCTACCATCCTCAAACGGACGGTCAGACAGGGAGGACCCTCCTCCAAAGTCTTGAGGAGAGATGGAGGACCTGTGCTTTGGGAGCAGAGTACCAGTTGGGATGGATACCTACCTCTGGTAGAGTATTATATGACAATAGTTACCCTGCTGGTGTGGGGCATGATAGTACCTTAAGAGGCGTGGTATGGCCGAAGGTACAAAAACTCCTGTGTATTGGACTGAGGTAGGTGAGAGGCAGATTTTGGGACCTGAGTTGGTTCAGGGGACTTCTGAACCGATCTCGATGATCGGAGACGAGTTGACGGGACCTCAGCGTCAACAGAAAAGTTATTGGTAGACATGGTTTTGAATTTTGCGGACAAAATTCATAAAAAGGGGGGAGAAATATAATAACCCCATCTCTGGGCGGCCAGAGCGAGGTCCTGCGCGGTTAGCGCCAGAGTCTTGCATGAGAAAACCATGTCTGGAGTGTGGCACGGGTAGCGTTGTTGGCGCCACAGACACTGACATGTTGTCGCGGTTAGCATCAGAGGTGGCGCGATCAGCGCCGGACCTCTGGCAGGCCAACTATAAAAGGCCATTCACGCGATTTTTGGAGGAAAAACACCGTTCTTCTTCCTCCTCTGACCCAGGCAGCCATGGATGAGCTTGGGAAGCTCCATAACTTCACCACACCTTACCTAAACACCTCCTAATCACCAATAAACATGAATAGAACCTTGTGTGAACCAAATTCCAGCTTGAGATTTGAGAGAAAACCGCATTCCCTGAGGAATCTCAGAGAGCTGAGTTCTGAGTAGGAAGAAGGTTGAAGTAAATGGAAGGTACTGGGATAGGTATGAACCTAAGTGCCTTTATATGAATTGTTCATGAGGCCAAATAAATGGTGAATATGCATTAATATGTCTTGTTTGGCCATGTTTGATAACTGCTGGTTTATGAACTTATAGAACAGTGAATTAACTAATATAGAGTCTTAGAAAGACTCTGAGGCCATGTCAGGGTGAGATAGATCCTGCTTAGGATCTATGAGCTACCTATGAAGTGGTTAGCCTGATAACCCTAAGCTAGATGACTGAGAGGTTATAGAAAGGAATTATGTTTCCTTTCATTTCAACGGTTGAGAACCGTTGTCAGATACCTGGTATAGTGGTTCTGATATTGACTGTGCTGTGTGAATTGCCAGAGGGCGAGACACGAGGGTGTCAGCAGCATGGACAACCAGTTGAAGAATGAGGATAAAGCACGGTCTTGCCACCTAGCTCATGGTTCTTTGGGGTGATTTCCTTGCTTGGATGTCACTATTTATTAACTCATGTACCTTGTGATGAAATGAACACTATGAGGGTGTTCTGTGTCTGATAAGATGTTAAGCACTGAGAGCAGTGCTATGTGAATACTTTGGGAAGTATCTCCCCTTAGTTGTATACCACTAGATGGTGGTTATGGTATGTATGTGATGTTGAGAGAAATGCCATTAGGGCATGTTGGCAATTGATGTTAGCTAAACACTGGGATAGTGTTATGCTTTGTATTGATTATGAGATGAATGTGATGATAATGCTGTGTGATGTGATTGTGTGAGAATTCTCTGGCCAGAGAATAAGGGACTATGGACCCCTTGGAAATGTGCCCTTGGTTGGATGATCTGCCTTGGGATAATCCATAGGCGTCCATGTAAATCCTGGGAGAATGTGCCCTTCATTGGATGATCTTTCTCAGGTATTGGGTGGGAAAAGTCCTGAGGAAATGTGCCTTTTAGTAGATGATCTTCCTCAGACATTGGACTAGTGTCCTGAGTTGAGTGGAGAGCCCTTAAATGGATGATCCTCCTCAGGCAGAGTACTGGTAGACATCTTGAGTGAGTGGAAAGCCCTTCCGTGGATGATCCTCGTCAGGTATTGGATAGGGTTTAGTGAAATTCTGGGGAATTGTACCTGTCGGATGAGCTTCTTAGGCAAAGGCAATAAGTCCTAAGATAAGGTACTTGTCAGATGATCATCCCCAGACGTTGGACAAAGTTAAAGAGAACCTATCCACTGGATAAGTGTCCTCTCAGTAGGTATGATGTGATACAGAAATGGTGGATATACATGTTATACATGTGAGATGAGGATAATGCTCATGGAGCTTGAGAGAGTCTATTTACTAGACAGACGATCTCTCAGTACATATGATGAGTGCATAGAACCATTATGCGTGCACGATACATAGTGTATGTGATATGGAACGAGAGAACTGAGATGGCTAGTGTTAGGCCAAATTGCTATTATATTATATGTCTGAAAGTGAACCAGGGGGAGGAAAGACCTCCAAGAACCCCGAGTTTACTGAGATTTTATCTCACCCCGTGTGGGGATTATGTTGCAGGGATAGCTGATAGCAGTGGTGATGAATCCCATGGTGGGAAGCCAGGAGAGTCAAGCACTGTATGCTGCTAGAGCTAGAGTTTGAGAGCTTTGAGGTTCCCTGTGGTGTATACCATACTGAGCGAGGTAGTTTCTGTCTCCTGTCATATCTATTTAGATATCTGCCTTGTCTTTTGTTATCTGGATCAATAAGGGCTAGGTTTAAATGGAATTGATTTATGTTTATGTTGTTGTACCATACATAATGTATCAAGAAATGCGATCCATATATGCTTCCGCAGTCGATTTGCTTTATTAAATAATTGTATGCTATTCTGATATTATAATAATGTTAATACACCGGGTGCACAGGGGTGTTACATCCTTCCACCAGAGGTGTCAAGATATGGCGTCCCCTTGTCCTATTTACAAATCCTTATACTATAGCGTTGTTTTCGCCCTGGCATATCAAGGTGCAATAAAATTTGTCACGTATCAGAGGTTGTCTCCTGGTATACGATGGGTTGTCCTTAGTTAGTGTTGCTACATGTGTTTGTCTTGTCTATCTGTGCGGTTCACTCGGCAACCCTTTTAGGGAGGACGGTCCACAGTCCCTTAAGTGCCAAGCTTGTTAAGGTACAAACACTTAAGGTGTTTCTTCTCTCATCCATCCGTAAAGTGCAGTTGGCCTCCCTTGTAGGGAGGACAATCCATATTCCCTTAAGTTCTAAAAGAACTTAAGTCATGGTCATGCATTACTATTTCAGCGTTAAGCATAGTCAGCTTCCCTGAGAGGGAGCGCGGTCCACAGTTTCTCAAGTTCTAAGCCAATTAAGGCATGAGAACTTAATTCACGGTCATGTGTTACTCTTTCATCCATCCGTTGAGCATAGTCGATCTTCTTGGGAGGGACAATGATTCACAGTGTTGAGTCCAAAACCCTTGGTGTTTTAATTATGACAAACCTTCTAAACACAAACCATAAGCCTTATGAGTTTATGCCTATTTATGAGCTTGCTTAAGTATATTAAGAAAAGATAGGTTCTATAAAGAACAAAAATAGAAGTCAAGGTTGTCATGAGTCACTCAAAAAGGATGATAAGCTTGAAAGCTCAAAAGAAGATTCAAGGTGTCCTCGGTTGTATACTACAATGAAGAAGTCAACATGCTCATTGGATGAAGAGAAAAACCTCAAGCCATGAGCAGTAATCAACAACTAAAAGACAATAAGAATGTTGCAGACATAAAGATTTGTACAATGAACATGTCATGTTGAACAAAAGTGTTGCAACGCACTCAGAATGGAATTTCATCAACATGATGAATTCATTCTGGAGATTGTATCTGGAGTTCCAAAAATACACTTGAGTTGTTCTCTATGCACATGGAAATCTTGAAGAAAGATACTCAATGAACAATTAGTGGTGAAATACAACCTTGATCATGGACAAAACTGAGCCTGAAGTTGAAGATGTTGGTCTGCCTTGATAGCTTCATATGCAAGCAATAATTTCACAACTGATTGAGCTACAGAAGTGAATTTGAGATTATCTCAGCGGTTGTGGAAAGCTAAGATAAAGATATACATCTTTCATGAAGATAGAGATGTCATTTTGTCCTCACAATATAACATAACTACAATGCTTTGAGGATTGCTTATGTTGTAGTGGTCCAAATAACATGAGACCAGTGCTAGAATGTCAAGGATAAAATTCTCTACAAGTCTCATGATGACATTGAAAGCCAGTTTGGTCATTCAAAGGGTCAAAGAATTAAAAAAAACAGTAGCAAACATAACATGCTACAACAAGCTCACACCATAATGTTTGGAATACAAGTCTATCATGTCATCTCATCAAAGTATTCCTATAAGAAAAACAATCAGTGGCTTTCTACTTACATCAAAGAACTCTCTCAAAGTTGAATATATGCAGAAAAGCTTTGTAAGTGAAAAGATATGCAAATGATACATATACAAAGAGCAGAACATAGAAAGTGTTCTGATGAGTTTAGAACAAGCTTGAAATAGATGTCTTAACTATGCTTTCAAGTAAGAAGCTTCAGAAGATTTGAAAGAATCCCATTTGTTGATGAATTTAGTGCTTCCCTTTGAAGATCTAAATCTTACCATGTTGTAAAGACATTAAGAAAGCCTTACACAGAAGATTTATCCAAGGGCACAAAGAGCAAACAAAATCATAATGAAGTTGCACTAGAGTCTACATCAGAATGATGAATATCTTGACTTTGAAGAGCTGAACATTAGAATGGATCAGAATGCACCTCAAAGATAACATTAGTTCTTCCAAATGCTGCCACACATTACAGGGGCACATCAGTGAAAATAATAGGAATACTTCACAACAACGAAGAGGGGGGGTGAATTGGTTGAACCTTGGTATTTTAAAATCAAATTCAAATTAGAGTTTCAGGATCATTATCACTTACAAAACCAAGAAACCTTTTACTCAATCAAATAGCTTAGCCCAAGAATTCAATAGATCAAAATAAAATCTGTTGAACAATGAATATGATTCAAATAATTAAAGATCAATAAATAAGATGAGATTAGAGATATAGAAATAAGAACACAAGCAATTTATACTGGTTCACTTCAAAACCTGAAGCTACATCCAGTTTCTTCTAATTCACACTGAATTAGAGTTCCATTATTATAAAATATTCTTACAAGCTTTTACAAGAATCTCCCCTTTATCAACCCTAGATAAAGAACAGAAATCTAAAACCCTATTAGACTTCTAAGGAGAAAGATTCAGAGAACACTACTCTAATCTTTGTGCTAGAGAACCCTTCTCTAGTCCCAAGCTATAAGAATCCTAATACAATAGCCAAATTCAACAAACTATGTAAACAAAATTACAATTAATGAGTTAAGGAAAGAAACAACCTGTTGATCCACTGAATGACATGCATATGAATGAACAACTCAGGTTGAAATACAAAAACAAACTCAGAAAATTCTTCTTCCTTAACCTTTGAAAGAAACTTCTTGCTTTTAGAATCACTCAAAAACCCATGAGTGTTTTAGTTGAAGCAAGAACTCATAGAACTCATAAAATCACTTTGAATGTGTTTAGAAAGCTTGTGTATTATCAGAATACAAAATTGATCAAGTTACAAAACAAGCTGAGCTTTGGTTCTATTTATAACAAACTTTTGTGACTATCAGTAATCGATTAAATGCGCCTAATAATCGATTAAAATGCTCATGTAATCGATTAAAACAACCTTGTAATCGATTAATGTGTTCTACAAATTTCTGGACATGAGCAACGAGCAAAATAATCGATTAATCCGTCTTGTAATCGATTAAGACAGCAAGCTTCAGATTATCAAAATACACTATGTAATCGATTACGATATTTGGTAATCGATTAAATCAGGAAGCTTTGTAAAACAGAATAAGCTGTGTAATCGATTATAACATTTGGTAATCGATTAAAACAAGAAGACCATATTTTCAATTAAGCCTGAGTAATCGATTACTATCTATTGGTAATCGATTAAAGTGTTTCAACAAAGCAGTGCATGTGAAAACAAAGGTTAAATAATTGATTATTTTGATAGGTAATTGTAACACTCTGAAATTTAAATAACTACAAATGTATGGGTCAAAATGTTTCTTACACAACTATTGGATGTGAGTGTTAGATTATGTGATATTTGATTGGTATATATTTAAATTATTTTTGTAAGCACTCAACTGAATATAACAAAATTTTGCCAATAACTGATACTCCAAGAAAATTTCATTACTGAGTAATATTTATAAATCTAAAGTAATATATATAATAAGAATACAACCTGACACTGGTTCTATTATATAGTAAAACTAATTCAAAACACTCTGTAACAAAAGAATACATCTTCAAACATATCATCTTCAAATAAAATCCTCTTCTTGTAAACAGTTAGTGGTCTCTCTTTGTTGTTCATCTGCTCGCCCGAATAAAATTGAGGTCATAGCAGGTGTCAACCACAGACACAAAATACAGGGTAAGTTTATGATAAACATAATTTAAGCAACAAAATATATTCAATATGCAGATATTTATAACAACATCCTCAAAATTTCTATATGATATATGATTCTCTTAAACTCTTATCATGATGCATGATTTTCTTGAACTCTTATTATTTGGTACCAACTGTCAAGATAGCCCCATCCCAGTGGTCCAGAACTGATCCGACCAATCAGGGTCTCCCGGTGTTGCACAGGTTCTCACCTACACTTCATGTGATCATCATGGGTGGCGTGATTCTTCCCCAAATGGTTCGTCCAGTTTGTCCATCAGTTTGAGGATGGTAAGCTGAACTCAGTTTCAACTTGGTTCCTAGAGCTCTATGTAAACTTTCCTAAAAATCTGGATGTAAATCTAGGATCTCTATCAGATACAATACTAGAAGGAACTCCATGCAATCTCACAATCTCACTTATGTACAAACTTGTCAGCTTTTCTAAAAAAATACCTGGTGTTAATGGGAACGAAATGAGCAGATTTAGTTAACCGATCTACTATAACCCATATGGAATCAAAACCTTTAGAACTCTTAGGTAAAGCTGTAACAAAATCCATGGATATGCTATCCCACTTCCATTGAGGTATATCTAAAGATTGTAACATACAAGAGGGTTTCTGATGTTCTATCTTAGATTTCTGGCAAATTAAACAAGAATATACATATTCACTTATTTCCTTCTTCATCTTTGGCCATCAGAACAAAACTTTTTAGATTTTGATACATTTTAGTGGCTCCTGGATGGATACTCAACTTACTCTTGTGTCCTTCCTCCAAAATTATTTTCTTAAGTTTAGGTTCATTAGGCACACAAATTCTTCCTTAATCTCAATATACCATCCGTTCCTATCTTAGATTCACTATTCCCTCCATTGGATATATTTTATAATATGGTTCTTAAGAAAGGATCAGATCTTTGCTTACTTCCTATTTCATTCAGAAATTCATTGGAAACTTGCAGGACTCCTAACTTTATGCTCACAGGTGTAGATTCACACATTAAACTAAGATCCCTAAACTGTTTTAACAGCTCCATTTCTCTGATCATCAATGCAGATATTATCAAAGATTTCCTACTTAAAGCATCCGCCACCTCATTGGCTTTTCCAGGATGATAACTAAACTCAAAGTTTCAAAAATTTCATCCATCTCCGCTGCCTCATATTTAATTCCTTTTGACTAAACAAATACTTTAAGCTCTTATGATCACTAAACACTTCAAACTTAGAACCAAAAAGGTAGTGCCTCCATATCTTAAGAGCAAACACTACAGCGGCTAACTCTAAATCATGGGTAGGGTAATTCATTTCATGCGTTTTGAGTTGTCTAAAAGCATAGGCCACTACTTGGCCATTCTACACATCAACATTTCTCCCAAACCCATCTTTGATGCATCACAATACACCTTGAAGGGTTCTCTAAGATTAGGCAAAACTAACACAGGTGTTGCCATCAGTTTTTCCTTAAGGGTTTGGAAACTATGCTCACACTGGGCATCCCATACCAAAAACTTGACCCTTACGAGTCAGTTTGGTCAAAGGTAAGGCTAACTCGGAGAAATCTTCTATGATTCTCTATTAATATCCTGCTAAACCCAGAAAACTTCTAATCTCAAACACAGACTTAGGACTCTCCCACTTTAGAACAACTTTTACCTTAGAAGGATCAACAAATATACAACCTTGGAATATCACATGTCCTAAGAAACTCAATTTCTCTAATCAAAACTCACACTTGGATAACTTAGCATAAAATTGTCAATACTTAAGGGACTGTAGCACAATCCTCAAATGCTCCTCATTCTCCTATCTAGTTTTAGAATATACCAAAATATCATCTATGAATACTTTTACAAAACTATCAAGATAGGGGTGAAAGATCCTATTCACATAATCCATAAACACACCAAGGGCATTAGTTACATCGAAGGGCATAACTAAATACTCGTAGTGACCATAACGGGTCCTAAAGGCAGTCTTTGAAATATCCTCAAACTTTCACATGGATCTGATGGTAACCTGACCTAAGGTCTATCTTGCTAAACACACGTGCTCCTACCAATTGATCCATAAGGTCATCTATTCTAGGAAAAGATACTTATTTTTAATCGTCACCTTATCCAACTAATGAAAGTCTACACATAACCTCATGGTCCCATCTTTCTTCTTTACTAGCAACACTGGAGCTCCCCATGG
Source organism: Glycine tomentella (assembly GCA_007407185.1). NCBI lineage: Eukaryota > Viridiplantae > Streptophyta > Magnoliopsida > Fabales > Fabaceae > Glycine > Glycine tomentella. The sequence continues at coordinate 101,246 of PYAF01004655.1, forward strand.
AAACACATTAGATCTCACAAACTACTTATCCAACAACTCTTTTAGTTGTTTCTTAAGCTCAACTAACTCTATAGGAGACATCCTATAAGGGCTATGGACATGGGTCCAGTGCCAGGTACCAAATCTATAGAAAACTTTATCTTTCTCTCAAGTAGTAAATCAGATATATCCTTAGGAAACACTTCTGTAATTTCTGTTTCAAGGGAAGGGTAATATGGTCATTTCTCTTCAAACATTTTTGTAATATCTATAGACAATCAAATCTCACATAATCTAACACTCACATCCAATAGCTGTGTAAGAAACATTTTGACCATACATTTGTAGTTATTGAAATTTCAAGGTGTTACAGTAATCGATTTCTTTGTTCATGAAAGTTTTTCCAGAATGAACCAAGAACAATTTAATCGATTATATCTTTAATGTAATCGATTACAACAGTATAAAAATAAATTTTTCCAAAAACCTTTAAGTCAAAATAAAACCTTAGTAAAGAATTAAAAGCTTTGTTTGATTTTCATGAAAACCACTTTGTTAAATCAATGAATGAATGATTGAATGTATGAATGCATGGATCAATCAGATTGTTTTCCTTTTACATGAAATTCCAAGTCTTCAAGCATGTTAAAAGCACAAAACTCTTCTTGTATCAAAGACTTCTAAACATCATGAAGCTCCTCCTGTGTCCAACAATCAGAAGACTGAGGTTGATAGGATCTCTTTTTCCATATGTTGTCACACACTGAGGGCAATCATGTTGAAAGTTGAAGCTGTCCATGAGAGGTTCTGATGTGAAGTTTCATAATAAAAGACTTAAAACACTACTCAGTCTAACATTAGACACAACACTAACACACCAACAATTGTACCTTCACTTTAATTCCATGAAGCAGTCTACTTCAAAATGCCTTGTGTTGTGAAGATGTGTTAAGGTTGATGAGGCTATACTACTTCCGAAAGGTATATCAGTTGATCTTCATCAAAAGGATCTTCTTCAAGTATAGGTCCTTTCTCAGCTAACCTCATAATAGCTATTATGATTTTACTTTAGAATGCTTATCAGAAAGGTTCCTCGGAATGGGAACCTCAGAATGACTACATCAAAATGATAAAGTGTTTGGATTGATAGACTTGAGTTATCTATGTAACATCCCAAAAATTTAAATATGTTAGTTAGAGATAAAAAGAGAAATTACAAAAATGCTTAAAGGGGAATGACCATATTACTCTTTCCCTTGATATGAGAATTACCATATTACCCTTAAAGTAGAAATTACAAAAATGCCCCTGGAGTAATATCAAATGACCAAAATACCCTTGGATATTTTGATTAGATATTTTGAATAGAAATTACAATAATACCCCTAAAGTGAGTAACAAACTACCAAAATACCTTTAGATATTTTGTAGAGACTTGAGGAAAATACCTCTAGGATGACAAATTACTAAATTACCCTTAGTAACAGATAAATATCACAATAAAACTAGGAGTACCTAGATTGGCCGAAAATTTATTATTAGGTAAGTCAGAAGATAGGTCTCTAAAATTTTACTACCCAATATAATAAATGCAAGTAAATAAACCTTACAGTAAAAATGAAAGAACATTGCATGAATATTTAAAGCTATCATGAGCTATAGTTTTAGACCATGTGATAATATGATGAGGAAAATTATCACATGAGAAACACCTATGATGGTAGAAGCTAATGGATTCAAGTGACAAGTTTAGAAGTGCTTAGAATATATTTAGTTATGATTAGTTAATTTAAGAAAAGAAACCAATCCTAACTGTGTAGGATTTTGGGCAAAGGCTTAAGATTTTAAATGTATGTCACATACGTAACTAGTATATGAATTGGAAGACACATGAAGTACACTAGATATATAAATTAAAAGAAACAAAAACATAAGACCAAGCAAGCTTATACGTGAGATTTTTCAGCAAAATGGACGTGAAAACATGTGTAGGTTAACGTGTAAGCTCTAGAACTTTGTATAAAAGATAATTTTGCAACCAAGCTTAGGAAAAATCAGATTTGGCTTTTTGAACACTCCATTCCGCGTGCATAGGCCAGCCAAGCTCAAAGGAATCTTGCTTCTTGCTTAGTAAGCATGCATTTAATGCATAAAATTAAAATATCTTAAGGTCATGATTACGTAGTTACTTTAGAACCAAACCAAAGACTAACTAAGTTACATCCTAACTAATTTCTTTACATCATAACTAAATATTTTCCTATAAATACCCCCTTGAATTAAAATTGTGCACAAACCATGCTATTCCCCTCAAACTTACGGCCAATTGCATTTTCTCTCTTCACTTTGCTTTCTCACTTCCTTCTTGATATAGAAACCATAGTCCTTCACTTCTATTGCCTTTTCACCTTTCCAAAGCATCAAATACTAGACAAGCCTTTCATTCTTTCAATAACATGAGGTGCAGCCAAATACTTGGAGGAATTAGAAGAAAAATTGTTTAAAGTAGGTGAAAGTTAGGTTTATTTATCATTTGATTCTTGAGATTATTCGTATGGTTGTAAGCTGAATTTTGGACTATTTTGAAATTTTCATATCTCCCTCTATACTTAACCAAACAAGATGTGATGTTTGACCATTCATTTTAAAGCTTAGGATGTCCTCTATGTTGTCCTAAAATATGGGACCAAACTAAGTTGTGAATCATTCCCAGAAATTATTTTAGCTCAAGCTGTCCGAAACTGTCCACACCCAAACAGCTTCTGCTATCCGTTTTACAAAATTTATTTCTCTCTCATTTCTTACTCAAATAAGGTGTATGATCTATGAAATTAAAGATCTAAATTTCAACTATAACATATATAAATTTCAGCTAAAACTAGAATTTTTACTGCTTGAAATCGTGAAAACACTAGGAGATGTTAGTGTGGAATTTTGAGACTTTTGGCAGATTTGAAGTTCTATTTTTAAAATATTATATCTAGAGTTTTATAATTCCAATTGAGACATGTGATACCTTTTTAGAAAGCTTAGGAAGTCTAGTTTAACATACTAAAAGATGAGAATTTAATGACTGCTATATGAGTATAGATTATAGGAAGAACCGAATCATATGTAGTATGAAATCTTGTTGTTATGATGCTTTTTGTTATGATTTTCTTTTGTGATGATGAAATCTTGATGTTTTGTGACATAATTGTATGACATGAGTTATGTAGCTTTGCATGTCATGTGCATTAAGAATGATAAAAAGATAAGACCTGAAGGGTGATACGGTTAAGCCGAACACGACCCTGATGGTGTCCAAAGGGTGATACGGTTAAGCCGAGCATGACCCTGAGGGAAAGACTAAAGAAAGATAATACCTGAAGGGTGATACAGTTAAGCTAAGCACGACCCTGATGGTACCCAATAGGTGATACAGTTAAGCCGAGCATGACCCTGCAGGAAAGACATATTGGCCTAAGGGTGATACAGTTAAGCTGAGCACGACCCTATGAGACCCCAAAGGGTGATACAGTTGAGCTAAGCACGACCCTGCAGGAGCAACCTAAGTCTAGTAATGAGCTCATTGTCTAGTTTAGGGTATTAAAGAGGAAAATAACAAGGGTAAGCTATGCATTGACATGATTGAAAATGATGCTTGCATTAATGATGAAGTATGAGATTATTTTTAAGTGTTTGTGAATAAAATGAATCTACTTCGGGTTATATGTTTATGAAATTAAAAATCAACTATAATTGTTCACATGTTTTCTTAATAAACCGAAGTAGCTGGAATGATGACGATGACACTGTATGATATGTAAATTTTCACGTACTGAGAATTCTTTGGAATTCTCACTATTTTAGTATGTTCTCGTGTCATTTCAGACAGGTAAATCGAAATGAGGAGCTACAAAGTGAGGACAAGTTGGAAGATTTCTTTTAATGTTGAAGACTTGTAGTATTTTGTTATATGCTTTGTAATATATGGACATTACTATTATTGTAGGGAATATTATTTACAAGTTATTACTAAGTTGTAATTTATTAAAGAAACCAAAAAGTCTCCACAGGCTCTATATAAGCGTAATTTTCTAAAATTGAGATAAGTTTTTCTCAATCGATTTTGGTTAAAAATTTTACGTTAGAAAAAGTTAAAATCTTCTAGTTACTTATTATGACCTAGGCATAATATAGTAATTGGAAGGATGTTACAATCTAAATTGTCATATCATGTTATCTTCATTAGTAGGAACCTACGTCAAAATAGGTCATTCTCAACAACATTAGAATGTGTTTCTAAGAGACAATTAGAAAGCTACTCAGAAATTGGTCATCTAAATGGAAACATTAGAATATAGACTGATAAGAAAAGAACTGGTAGCTGTAAAGATAAAAGCAATTTTTCTACTTCAAAAAGAAGTCACCTAACTATCATAACAATTAGATAATGACTAGTTTGACATGTAAGGCCTATAAAAGAACAAAGAATAACTATAAAACATGAGAAATAAGGTAGGAGATAACCTACACTAAGCAATAATATTCATCTCCTCTCCCCACTCCATATGCATTTTGAGCTCATAATAGTTGCAGCAAAAGTGCATACAACTTAGAGTTTCAAAGAAGATGCACCACAATGAGTGTTATAAAGATGTAAAAATCCCTTAAACATATTCTCCTAGTTTCTGATATGTATTTATCCCAAATTAACCATGTAGGTTAAGTTTGATTGTGAGAGAAGTGATAGGGAGAACCCATGTAATGTAGGTAGCTTAGAGAAAGTCTCTAAGAGTGTAGCTTGAAAAGGAGAAGGTAAATACTTGGATTACCTCTCCAAGACCATGTGTAGTGTCGTGGTCAAGATGGGTTGCTTCCCAAGAGTGAGGAGAGTGTTGTGGAAAGGAACACCTAGTGGGAGGTGAACGTTGCCTACCAAGAACGAGGGTGGTCCTGTGGTGAGATGTCTTCCCTTCCAAGAATTGAATTACTCTGTGGGTTAAGCCCACCTGAAGAGGTAAAGAATACTTGGTTTGTCTCTCCTATGACCAAGTGGGTGTCGTGGTTGAGTGGGTGATCTCCAAGCTAAGAGCAAGTGTGGTGATGTGGTGAAGAGATGTTGAAAGTTTGTGGCTGGCAAGGAAAGTCCAATAAGGGTGTTAGCAGTTGTAAAAATCCAACAATTGGCTGGTCCAACATATTGTTGGTTGTGTTAATGGAAAATCTCATCTTAAATGGTGAGGATTGGATATAGCCCAAGGTTAGGGTGAATCAATATAAATATTTATGTGTTGAATCTTTTTTTCCTTTCTTCTTTACATTATGTTATTTGTTGTCATATATACCACATTTGCATCAGAACATTTTAAGCATCGACTTTCATCAGAATGCATACTTAAGAAGATTTTCATAACAAGCATAAATGTTTGGTTAAATGGAATATCTTAACTAAATCATCTTTGTGATAACAAGATTTATTTTAAAGTTCAATCATATACATCAAAGTATGAAAGATTTTAGAAAACATGAAAATGATTTTGTGCATAAGAAGCTAGAAACATCATTCTGAATAATAGCTTTCTAAGTATGACATTCTACAACATTCTTAGTACTGCATTTGCATCACAACTATTTGAGTGTTGAATCATGATTACATAATTTGTGTTCATAACAACTAAGAGATACATTTATTAAAGTAATGAACTTTTGAACATGTGCAAATGTGAATTGACATTAAGTTCACATTATCATATCAAACATTTAACAATAAATGTTGTGATTGACTACTTAGAAAGCTTAGCTATCTAAGTGCTTGAACCTCTATGTTTTAGGAAAAGTTAGCAAAGTCCCAATTCAATCCCGTTTTTTGTGACATTCTGGTCACTTCACATAATCCTTCTAGTTTTAACCCTGTTAAGATGTGGGTACTTAAGTCATGGTTATGCGTTACTGTTAAGTCAAATACATTTATGTCTTAAAGACGAATCAAAACTCCTAATTATTTTGAATAAATGAAAATAAATACAAATAATAAAAGTTATGTTTGATACTCTATTAGGTCATGGTGTGTTTTTGAATGTGAAGTTTCAAACAATATCTTGTACAAACACAATTTGTTATAGCATTTAAGTGTTGTATTTAAGATCTTCATTCAATACTCTACGTTTGAGATTCTCTTATTGATAATTTCTATGCATACGTAAATGTTACATGTAAATCGCATAGCAATTATCTTCTTTTCCCTCTTTCAATGCTTCTTGTGTGAGTAAAACGTAGAAATTTAAATTCTTCTGAGCTTTTATCCAATATATGCTAAAATTAGTTGATTTATAGTGTGTTGGTTGTATTTTTTGTAGAGAGTGATACAATAGAGACATGGAAGATGGATTAAAGATCTGGAGTAGCTCACTCAGCACCCATATGCAGGCTCTGCGCGCCCATGCAGGCTCGCTCAGCGCACAAACGCAGGCTCAACATGCATATTCAAGCCGCCTCAATGCGAAAAGGATTGCCTCAGCGTGCAATCAATTTTGAAAAACTTGATAGTGCACATTTTGAAGTATAAAAAGGGAAAAACACTACCCACTTAGGGGGTTAGACAGAATAGGGCTAGGACACGAAAAAGAGGGAAAAACCCACTCACTTGGAGCCCCTTCCTCCATTTTTCCTCCATTTTCTTCCATTCTCTTTCATTCCCCTTGCTTCCCTTTTGTATTTTTTAGCCTCCCATGACGATGAGAGGCTAAATCATCCATTGTTGGGAGTTCAACAACCAAACACTGTTGATGTAATGATTCTAACTATCTATTTAATGTTATATTTGTATTATTGTTATTTTTCTGAGCTTTATTCATGTTAGTGGTTTGATCACCCATTTGCATGCTTTGTTTTAGGTTTTAATGCATTGGAAAGTGGTTATTCCCTTATGAACTGAAAAACACTTCTAAACAATATCATGTCTAGGGATAGAGTGGTTTTGTTTAACCTAGTTTATCTTCTCTAATCGTAATGCAAATCGGTTAACGTAACTCTTGAGGAATTAGGAGTGAAGTTAGGTGATTACTCTTCACATGAGGAATCATGGTTAGAGTAGTTTAGAAGGCGAAGGTAATGCGAGAATAATGTTGAATAGCGAAAAATATTTAATATTGCATCAAGAGTAGTTGCAGTAGGTTGAGCCCCAACATGTTCCGTACTCTCCATCAACCGACAACTCACCCCCAAGTGTTTATGTCTATCTCTTATTTGTGCTCTGCTTAATTATCTTTAATTATGTTGAATTTTATGTTTCCGCATTAGTGTTAGAAAACTAACAAATTTAAATCACTGTTCGCTTAAAATTAGAAATATATTAACTCTGAGCACAAGCAAAGTCCTCGTGGACTCGACACTCGGTCTTACCGTTTTTTTATTACTTGGATAATTCGGTCCACTTGCCAAACCATTATCACTTATGCACAAACATTCTCCTAGGATATGAAGAATAAATGAATTCCAAGATCTGAAAGTGTTGATCTTAATCAAAAGGCCATAACTAAAATAGTAATTATCAAAAGCCCTAAACTTCACAAATGGCCAGAACTAAAATAGTAATTATCAAAAGCCCTTCAACCTCCTTTATCTCAAAAATTGAAGTTAGTCACTCACCTATACTAAGAACCCAAGATAAGGGTAAAGCCCAAGCAATCAATATCTCTTATGAGTTTGACTCAAAAGCTACCATGACCTTAACACCCCATTATTCTAAAGGCATAGTGATTGGCTCTCCAAGGAATAAGATCTCAGTTAAGGTGGAGAAGACTGAAAATAAAATAAAGAGATTAGAATACAAAGCTCATGCTTTTTGGAGGAGAAGTTTGATAAAAGTTGGGATGGGAAGAAAGTCATGAATGAATGATATATTGATCTCTTAGAGATGGTCCTCAAATAGAATAGTTGGGACATTCTTTATTTTATGAAGAAGCAAGAATGGTCTAGGTTCTTTGAGATATATTGATCGAAGCCGTATTCAACCAAATTAATACAATTAAATGCAGTACTAGGAAGTAACCTAGGTCGTCTCTCAAGGATCGATTAATTGTGTTCAGGGACTAAAATATATTGGGGGTTTTTGACAGAATGTAAGATTATAGATGAAATTAAAATCGAAATATCAAAAGCAGTGATTAAAATGGCCAGGTCTGGAACAGA
>PYAF01004655.1:109499-130964 GCA_007407185.1 Glycine tomentella
GGCTGCATGGGCACAGTCCCCTAAAATATGCTAGTGACTGACCTAAAAACGCAAATGGGCCTCCTCTAACAATTCTGGCCCAATCACTAAAATAAAACGAAAATAATGCTGAAGCGGAAAATAATGCTGTTGAAGCGCTCCACTCTTCAAGTCCATGAATTAATTCCAAGCCCAATTAATTATTAAACTGCCCTGAAAAAAAAATAGGAATAATTAAACTTAGAAAATCCAAATTAATTAAAATCTAAATTATCGGTCCAATTAAATCCTAAATGAGAAACAATGCAAAATATAAACAATTAAGCACAAGTTAGGGATTAAAATGAGTACAGAAAGATGAGTAAATAGTGACAAATAGTGACTCATCATATATGAAATAGTCAATCCAAGGCTTGTGAGAGCCTTCTTTGCCACTATTAAAGTGGATAGAAACAACTTCACATTAAGGGCCACATTGAAGGGAACTGAGTTTTTGATCGCAAAATAACTTTTGGTTTATTTGTTGGTTATCCCTACTGATATTGAAAGGCTCTATGTTGATTCGTTAGAGGTCAAGGGGATCAAAAAGAAGAAGATTCATAGAAAATTTGGAGGACAAGGAGGAAGATTTGAAGTCAAAATCCCTAATTTCTTTTAAAAGGATGGTTAATTAGATCAACATGCTTTTTATGATGCCAAGGGCAGCTTCCAATAAGTAAATGACTATGATCTTTTTGTCGTTTATTGTCTTTGAAGGAAAATTCATCTCAGTCTCCCTTTTTTGATCATGAACTATATGTTCAAGGCTAAAAACCTATAAAGTCTACTTTCAGTATTCCTTATGGGATGCTGATGACACTGATTTTCAGACACTTTCGAGTGTCTATTGATGGAGAATCCAAAGATGATGAAATCCTTTCTTGGGGTGCCAAGAATGTGGTTTCCTTGAGGTTGAACCCTCAGCCTAGGATGGAGATTTCATGCATTTGTTCTAATGAGGAAGATGCTCAGAACAAGGAGAAAAAAAAGGAAAAGAAAGAAAAGAAGTAGAAGAAAAAGAAGAAGAAAAGATCATCACTCCTCCTTAGTGAACTAATCAGGAGTGGGTAGAGGCAAAAGTCTAAGGCTGGTTGGTGTCCTTTTTCCAAGTCAGGTGAGGTGAATGAGACCTTAGAGGAAGGTGTGGAAAAGGAAATTGTTTCTTCCCCAATTGTTGAAGCATTTGCCACAAAAAAAGAGATTCCTGAAGAGATGGAGAATACTATTGAAAAAGAAAGTCCTCTGGAGGCCCGAAACTCAGAAAAGTTGTTGAAGATCCTTTTGAGGATGCTCATATTAAAGTTGAGAAAGAAGAATCCGACTGCATGAGAAGGATGTATCAAAGGAAGACCCTTTTGAAGAACCATTAGAATATGGTTCCTATCATTTTAACTCAGAACACCATTCTGAGGAAAATAGAAGGATAAGGAAGACCATTTTGAGCCTCAAAATGAGTTATATGAAGCTGATGTAGGTGACCAAACATGCTTAGAATGAGAAACAAGGATCTCAAAAAGTTGAAAACATTCACTCTCCTAAGAGTGTGGTAACTGTTGGAGTGTTCTATATCTATGCAGTATTACCTCAATGTTGAGGATATTACTAATGTGTTGGCCAAGCTGAAGATTCTTGATCCCAACTTAGAGAAAGGAAGCACAAATCAGGAAGAAGAACCTTTTTCAGACGGTTGAAGAGGTTTCTACTACTCAAAAACACCAAAGGTTGGTGAGAGGACCCCAGTTGGGTCTATGAAAGATTCAATGTTCATGTAACGACCCGTATGCATCTGGTTCATTAACATTAAGTTATGGTTGTTAAGCACAGCAATTATCACAGATAATTAAAATGGAAGCAGTAAACAAAGTGACGTCATCACTTGTCATTAACAACACCCAAAGTACATCATATATGGTGAATTCTCATAATATACAACGTATATTTATCAAAACTGTACATGTTTCTCTTAGGTACAAAAGATAGGCATAAAACAAAAATATAGAGCCAACATGCTCTTAAACGCTATGCCTAAGGTTCTCACAGAACCTATCCCTGCTCGGGCCTCTTGCCCTGGGATCTCTCAGCAGCTCCCTGAGTATCACCTGCAAAACATAACCCCCAACAGAGGTGAGATAACAATCTCAGTAAACTCGGGGTCCATGGAGGTCTTTCCTCCCCCTGGTTCACTTTCATGGCATATAATATCAAAATTGGCATTTCAAACTGGTAATCACAGCTATCAAGCCATATTACCCCATGTACATAGCACATATACAAATATATATCAATGCCTGAGGAGGCTTCATCCACTATGTGGGCACATCTCACTTGGAGGCTTCATCCACTATGTGGGCACATCTCACAACAGGACTTTCATATACATAGTCTATTAAACATAATTCTACTGGCCAGAGAATCTCATCAATCACATATACAACACTATCACAGTGTTCAGCTCATCATATACATATTATCATAAAACAGTAATACACAATTTCAATATACATGCATCATGATATACAATAACCATCACTCTCTCAGAGTATGGTGGAACACAACAGTGGGAAACACTCCAAAGAACAAAGAGCTTACCTACTCTCAGTGCTACACCGGCTCTCCCGGCTTCGTGGTCACAACCACCAGCAATGTCTGTATCACGCCCTACACAAGGCACACAAACAACCAATCAATAACGGTCCTCAACCGTTATAATGAAAAGAAATGTCATTCATTTCCATTAAACCCTTTTGTTTCCTATCTTAAGGTTATCTTAACTAACCACCTTATAGGCGACTCACAGACCCTCAACAGGCCTAACCAAGCACTAGAGTCTCTCTAAAACTCTGCATAAGCCAATTCCATGTCTTAACCAGACCATATATCAATGATTATCAAATTCATCAAACTGGTTATATCAACACATTTTCACCGTTTATATGGTATCCTGAACCTATTTTATAAAGGAATCTAGGCTCATACGTATCATAATACCTTCCATTTAACCAACATTCATCATTCTCATACATATCTTAGAGTCAAAACCAACTTCATCAATAGTTATGATTCAAAGCTCAACATTCATAAGAACAGTCTCCTGAGCATAATTTTCTAAAGAACCCAAGTCTAATTCCAGCCCTATCACAAAAGGGTCACTATTCACCCCAAGAACAAATTCCCAAATCAATCGGTAAAACTTGAGTTTCTTACCTCTAAACAGTCGAGGAAGGCTGGAGGATCACTTCTCCTAGCTTTGGCGTCCTTCAATCGCCTTCTTTCCCTTTCAAACTCAGTATTTTCAAAGTTCCCTAGAGAACGGGATCTCTCTGATTGATGGTTTTTAGGGAAAAGTGATGAAGGATTCTAACTCAGAGGAGGATTTCCCACAAGTTTCATGTTGGGTAGAAGGTGTTTTGGCCAAAGGATGAAGATTTACGAGGCGCAATGGTTCATCAATGGAGGAATGGCGTTGGGAGAAGAAGAAGCAAGGATTTTGGGTCAAAACTCGTAAAATGACCCTTTTATAGAGGCCCTGCCCGAGGTCTCGTGCGAATCGCGCCACTTCTGGCGCTAATCGCGCCAAATTTCAGCATTTGTGGCACTAACCGCGCCAATCTGGCGCTAGTCTCGCCAAAATCCAGCATCTGTGGCGCTAACGGCACCAATCTAGCGCTACTGGTGCCAAATTCCAGTACCTGTGGCGCTACTCGCGCCAGAACTTCCATCGCTAAATCCGTCGCTAATTCCGTCGCTATAATTCCGTTGCTAATTACAAATCATACAACAAAAGTCTATATGAACTACCCGACCAAGCTAGTGAGTTGATCAGTGAGTTGTCATGGTGGCGAAAGTTGTCATGATATGGCGTTGGTGTACCCCACCATGATCACTTCTTATTGAGATAATTTTGTTGTTTTTCTCATTTTGAACAACTTTGGCTAATTTTCTAAAAGCACGGAACGCATCACTTTTGGATTTCAAGAACAAAGTCCAAGTATATCTAGAGTAATCATCAACAATCACAAGTTCATAATAATTGCTACCCAAACTCATAGTTCTAGAAGGTCCAAACAAATCAATGTGTAGCAATTCAAGTGGTCTAGAGGTGGAAACAACATTTTTGCTTTGAAAAGAGATTTTAGTTTGTTTACCTTTTTGACAAGTTCATCACAAAGTTTGTCCTTTTCAAATTTGAGTTTTGGCAAACCAAACACTAAGTCCTTTTTAATAAGCTTATTTATATGGTGCATGTTGATGTGGCTAACTCTCCTATGCCACAACCGAGATTCATCTAACGTACTCATTAAGCATGAAGTTTTGTGAAAGAATGCATGGTCAATAGAAAGCAGATAGATATTACCTTTCCTCTTACCTATATGAACTACTTCACCATTTTGGCCATCACAAATCATACAACAATTCTCATTGAATGAGATTTTAAAACCTTTGTCACAGAGTTGGCTTATGCTTAGAAGATTGTGCTTCAAACCATCCACATAGAAAACATTGCTAATCTTGGTATTGAAGCTATCTCCAATGTTGCCTTCACCAATTATCTTACCCTTGTTGTTATCTCCATAAGTGACAAAGCCTCCATCTTTAGGAACAAGATTTGTGAGCAATGACTTGTCACCCGTCATATGTCTTGAGCAACCACTATCAAGATACCACAAAGAAGTTCTTGCTCTAAGACATACCTGCAAAATTCAAATTAATTCATAGGAGGAGTTGCCCAATTGAGGTTGGGTCCAAAGGGGTTAGTGGCTTTCTTTTTCTTTTCAACCCAAATGCATTCACCATTTGGTACATAGAACCTTCTTGCAAAACATTTATAAGAAGTGTGTCTTCTCTCCATACAATAGTTACAAACAACAACTTTATAAGATTTTCTGAAGAAAACATTTTGATTGACTCTTGATCTCCTTTTATTCTTCTGTTTTGGGGTCACAAATATTGTCTTTTGGACATTTTTAGAACCCTTTTTATACCCCAATCCAGGAGTATCTCCAGCATGTTTTTGAGGTCTCAACATTTCATTCAAATCACATTTTCCCTTGTTGAGCTTTTGTAAGATATCAATCAAATCATTGTTCTTAGAAAGGAGCTGCATATATTTCTCTTCTCGGTTTATTCTATACTCATCAAAAACCTTTTGCAGCATTTCATATTTGTCAACACTTGTAGAGGAAGAGGCACATACACAACCATTTGATTTGTAACTTGAAACAAGTTTCTCATTTTCTTCTTTCAAGTTGCAAATTTCAGTTTGCAATTCTAAAATTTTTGCAAGATGTTCTTTGATATTCTCTTTAAGTCTATTATTAGATCTTGCAAGCTTTTGAGCCTTTTTGTGCATTTCCTGAAAAGCAAGAATAGCTTGATCAAGTTCAGAATTTACCTCATTTTCTTCATCTAAAAGATCATTATTATCTTCATTGACAATGGAGGTAAGGCACATGTTTGCTTCCTCAATTTCAGTGGAGGATTAAGAGGTTGTTGAATCATTGTCCTCCCAAGCTATATAGGCTCTTCCAGCTTTTCCATTCTTCTTCACTTTGTTGTCTCCTTGTTGCTTCTTCAAGTAGATTGAGCATTCAGTCTTAATGTGGCCAGGTTTCTCACATTCAAAGCATGTAAAGTTGTTGTCAATCTTCTTGTTATTGTTGTTGTTGTTCTTGGTGTTCCTTGAGAATTTTTTGCCCTTATTCTTGTTCAAGAATTTGCTGAACTTTTTTACTATTAAGTTCATGTTCTCTTCATCTTTCTCATCACTTGATTTCTCTTCTTTTTTAGCTCTTGTTGATGCATCTTTTAGCGCAATTCCTTTTCCTTTCTTTTCTGCATCTTCAACACACATTAATTGAGACATTTCTAATTCATATTCAAGTAACTTACCAAAAAGAGCAGCCATGGACATTTTGGAAAGATCCTTGGATTCCTTGATAGCTGTCACTTTTGGTTGCCAAGACCTAGTGAGGCATTTCAAGATCTTGATGTTTAATTCCTCAACATCAAAAGTCTTTCCAAGTCCCAAAAGATGTTTGAAAATGTGTGCGAATCTTGTTTGGAGCTGGGAAATGCTTTCATTTGTGTTCATCTTGAACATTTCATACTCATGAATCAATGAATGCTTCCTTGATCTTCTTACTTCTTCAGTGCCTTCATGAGTGATCTCTAGCATCTCCCACATTTCCTTAGCAGTTGTGCACCTAACTGTTCTGAAGAATTCATCAGAGGAAAGTGTAGAGGTTATCATATTTTTGGCCTTGAAATCATATTGAACAACCTTTTTCTCAACATCAGTCATCTCATCCCATTCTTTGGGAATCATGTCATTACCAACAATTTTGATAGGCAGCACAGGACCTTTCTCAATTGCATTCCAAGCACCCGGGTCATTAGATTGAATAAAGATCTTCATCTTATTTTTTCAAAAATTGAAATTCTCCCCTTCAAACAAAGGAGGTCTGTTTAAAGAAGCTCCTTCCTTGAATGTTATTTGTGAGGTATTCATTTTGAAAAAAGAAATAGTGATCTTGAGTAACTTTCAAGAACCAGGTCTTGATGCCAATTGTAAAGAATATGAATATCTCACACTTAACCAAGAGGGGGGTTAATTGGTTAAACCTTGGTATTTTAAAAATTCTTTAATCAAAATCAGAGTTCCTAGGATCTTTATCACTTTTCAAAACCAAGAAACTTTATTCAATCAAGTAGCTCAGCCCCAAGGAATTTAATGAATCAAAACTGATATAATTGGTCAAGCAATTTAATCAATAACATAATGAATATAATGAGTTAAGGGATAGAGAAGTAAGACACTCAGATTTATACTGGTTCACTTCAACACTAGAAGCTACATCCACTTTTCTTCCAACCAACATTAGGTTAGAGTTCCACTATTATAATTTTCTGTTCTTACAATCAATTACAATGTCTCCCTTTATCAACCCTAGATAAAGTATAGAAATCTAAAACCCTATTAGATTCTAAGAGACAAGAACCTGAGAACATTACTCAGTTCT
Source organism: Glycine tomentella (assembly GCA_007407185.1). Taxonomy (NCBI): domain Eukaryota; kingdom Viridiplantae; phylum Streptophyta; class Magnoliopsida; order Fabales; family Fabaceae; genus Glycine; species Glycine tomentella. The sequence goes on from PYAF01004655.1 coordinate 116,537, forward strand.
TTCACCTAGTGAACCCCTTCTCTAATTAAAAGCAAGAATCCAATAATAATAGCCAATTCACAAAGAAAATATGAAACAAAAATTACAACCAGATTAAGGAGAGAAACAACCTGATGATCCAATGATGCGATGCAAAATGAAGTTACCAGCTCAGGTTGAATGATTACAAATCAAAAAGCACAGCTTTCCTTAATCTTGAAAAGGATTCAAGCTCTAAGAATGACTCAAACACTCATGATGAAAGCACAATGGAGCAAGAAAGAATTTATCCCTTAGAAAACACTTAAGAATGCTCACAAGACTGTTTAAGCTCAGAAAATACGAATAGGTAATGTTCCACAAAGTTAGAAAAGCAGTTGAGCCATAGTCTTATTTATAACATCTTTTTGTAACTGCATGTAATCAATTAGATGAGCCTTGTAATTGATTAAAGTGTTCAACATAGTTTCTGGGCATGAGCAACGAGCAAAATAATCGATTATCCCGCACAGTAATCGATTAAGACAGGAAGCTGCAAAATATTAAAATGTACTATGTAATCGATTACTATCTTTGGTAATCGATTAAGGCAGGAGCTTGTAGCATTCCAAAATACACTGTGTAATCGATTACGAAATGTGGTAATCGATTATCTAATGCAAACTTACAAAATTCAGACACAAAGTGTAATCGATTACTAGAAATGGTAATCAATTAAAGCAGGGAGATGGCTTTTTCAAATAAGTCTGTGTAATCAATTACAATACATTGGTAATTGATTATCCCATAACAGCTTAAAATCATATATAGCTATGTAATCGATTACTACCCATTAATAATCGATTAAAGAGTTCAACAAGGCAGTTTATATAAAAACAAAGGTCAAATAATCGATTATTCCGATAGGTAATCGATTACATGGTTCTTGAAAGCTTTTCCAGAATGGACTAAGAACAAAATAATCGATTAAGTCTTTAATGTAATCGATTACAATAGTATAAAATACATTTTTCCAAAAACCTTTGAATCAAATTAAAAACTTAGTCAAATTACTAAAGCCTTGTGATTTTTATGAGTTCAATTAATTAGGATATAGATTAATATGAATGTAATGCATATAGATCACCAGACTTGCTTTTCTATTACACGTTTCACACTAATTAAACTTCAAGGCATCCATTGCATGTTGAAAGCTCAAAACCAAAGCTTGAATCAATTCCTTTGCATTCCTTAAGTAGCTCTCCCTGAATCTAACAGAGTGTGTGTTTGTGTGCAAGATATCAAGAATATCCCAAAGAATCACACCTCACTGCAGTCAAAAGGATCCTCAAATATCTCAAATCAACTTCAAAAGTTGGTCTTTGGTATCCTAAAGGTGCATCACTTAACATTGTTGGTTATTATGATTCTGATTTTGCAGGGTGCAAATTGGATAGAAAAAGCACTAGTGGAACTGGTCATCTACTAGGAAGTTCATTGATCTCATGGCATTGCAAGAAACAATCTTGTGTTGCTTTGTCAACAGCTAAAGCTGAGTACATCTCTACTAGAAGTTGTTGTGCTCAAAGTCTATGGTTAAAGCTACAATTGCAAGATTATGGTGTGGAATTAAAAGAAATACCTCTACTATGTGACAACACAAGTGCTATCAATATTTCCCAGAATCCAATAATGCACTCAAGGACCAAACATATTGAGATAAGGCATCATTTCCTAAGAGATCACATTCAAAAAGGTAATATCAAAATTGACTTCATTGATACTCATAATCAATGGCTAACATATTCACTAAACCTTTGGCTAGAGATAGAGTTTATACTCTTAGAAACATGCTAGGTATCCTTGATGAATCTAATCTTTACTAGCTTGATTGGTATGTGTTTATCTAATGTGAAATAGATTGTTTAATCAATCATCACATATGCTTAAAAACTCCAAGTTGTGCTGCATAATACACTGTTCATTCTGCTAAAATCTCTGTCATAATCAATTACCTATCAGATTAATCGATTAAAATCACTTAAAAAGCACTTCAGAATGAATTTTGAACTCATGTAATCGATTACAACATCGAGATAATCGATTGTTTGGCCTTCAAAAGTATTTCAAAAATGCCAAAGTTCACTAAAATAATCGATTACGCCTCGAATTAATCGATTACACATGGTCAAAAACCTTTTCAGAAGTAAAGTCTCACTGGAATAATCGATTACGGTGAGTGGTAATCGATTAAATTGACAAAAAATTTTGTAAAATTTGAATTCTTTCTGTAATAATCGATTATGTAGAGTTAATAATCGATTACAAATCATCTTCTTCAACTGAATCTCACTAAAATAATCGATTACTGGTCGAAATAATCAATTTGGTCAAGCAGAAAGTGATTTTGCTTATGAATTAATCGATTACAAGAGCATATAATCCATTATTCATGGAGTTACCGCAAAACCTGATAGTTTTTCTTGGAAATTATAACTGCCCAATTGACACCTAATTCAAATTTGAATCTTCTATGTCTTAATGTTAGTGGATTGATTTGTAGTAACTGTTCCTAATTTCAAATTTTGAATCTTTGGAGCCCAAATTTTCTATAAATACAACCCTTGTTGAAGGATAAAATCACACCTTTCTCATCTTCTTCCTTAAACACTGTTGTGTTCTTCTTCTCTCTGAGTTTAGAAACTCTTCCCAGATAGTCTCTCATTCCTTTCTAGCCATGTCTACCTCTAAGAGAGTCGAAACCTCCAAAAGAAAGGCTGGTGAAACCTCTAACCCTGCTGTCAATAGGTTAGACCACTGGTTTCCTGCTGTAAGAGACAAAATGACCTATCTTCAGTTCAATGCTACCAAATTAATTTGTTCCCCCAAATACCTTAAACTTGATTGGTTCATTAGAGAAGATTTTCAATTTCCTGCCTTCATTGAAACCCAGGGATTGAGAAAATTTGTTGAGATGAAGGGTACCTATTACCCTGAATTAGTGAAGGTGTTCTACACCTGTGCTAAGTGTTCTATGGATGGGACCTTTAGGTCTCAAGTTAATGGAGTAGCCATGGAGATTACTCCTAAGGTTTGGGAAGCTATAGCTGGAATTTCCTTTGAAGGTGAAAGGAAATTCAAAGAAGAGGCTGAGGGGTACAATAGGGTGGAAACTTATAGGGGGATACTTCTTAATCCCCAAATGAGGCTGAAGCTTAGGCTAAGCACTGGCCCAATGCCTATAAGGATAGATTCATTCACTACATAATTACCTACATTCTAACTCCTGGAGCAACCAATCATGCCCAAACCACTGATGAAGACCTATAAATTGTGTATGGTCTCAAGAATTCCATTTAGATAAATTGGATTCTTATTCTGGAGAAATTATGCTTAAATCAAAGTGGTTAATGAACTACCCTTTTCCATACCCGGTTCTTGTTTCCAGGTTTATAGACTACTTTAATATTGATGTTTTTAATGAGGTTGTTGACAACACAAACTCAAGCATAAACCTCATCAAAGATAAGCATCTTACCAAGCTAGGGATGGTCAAGACTCCTCAAGGATGACAAATGGCTGGCCAACATGTCCCTGCTGCTGGAAATGAAGAAGAAGAAGAAAAAGCTGAAGATGAAGGCCCTGCTCAACCATCTTATAGTCCATTTGAATCTCTTATGATTCAAAAGATGGATGGCTTATTGTCCCTTCATCATGAGCACAGGACTGAAACTAACTCACCTTTGGAGGAGATCAAATCTAAGGTAGAAAGCATAAAAGCTAGGCTTGTGCTTGATGATTTTCCTAACTAAATTCAAGCTTCTTGTACTTTCTAACTGTTGATCTACTTTCTTTTAATGTTTTTCAATCTGATTAATGTGCTATTTTTTTCTTCTTTCCAATTAATGAATTTGCATTTGCTTCTCTTACTTGATGTGCTATCTTTTGATTTTGAAAAGCCAAATAGGGGGAGTAAAAGTTGATTGGAAACTAAGAAACTAACTCTGTTATGCTCTGTTTTATGTTGCATTTTTTTTTAAACTTGATGAATGATGAAATTCACTAAGTGAGGGGGAGCAAACTAAGTTACAGAAGCTAACTAAAACAAGTAAATGATTAATGGTTAAACCAACAGATTTCTTAACACTTGTTCTTAGCAAAAAAGATGATTTGTTTTTAGGATTGATAAAGTTCAAACAAAGTTCAAGTATTCTATCTTTGCTCATCCTTCAAAGCACTGCAAATCCCTAACACATGGTCAATCAATATTTGGCATGTTCAAAGCCAAAAAGGGGGAGATTGTTGGATATAGGGGGAGCAACAAGAAGAATGAAGCTTATTGACTTAGAAGTGTTTTGAGCTTTTCACATGCCTTGAAGATTGAAATCCAAATCCAAGTGTATTAGAAGCAAATCTGTTGATCCTTGCATTTGCATACATATAGTCATTATGCTTAGGAGTTCTTGTTTAATCAAGAATCAAAGCTATTTTGAAAAAGATCTTAAAGGGTAAAGTTTGCGGAAAAATATAAATTCACTATTTTAATCGATTACCCATCATATTAATCGATTATATTGTTCATGTTTGAAATTGGAAAAGCTTTGACAAACGGTTTAATCGATTACATCACGGATTAATCGATTATATGGCTTGTATTTACAACTAGAAAAGCTTTAATGTACATATTAATCGATTATGCATTTCTTGTAATTGATTACATAGTGTAATTCAAATATAATACATTTCTACTTTAATCGATTACCATTTATTGTAATCAATTACACAAGCTATCTTGAAATTCATGTTTTCACTAAATTAATCAATTACCATCATTTGCAATCGATTACTTAGGCTATTTTGAAAAAGCCTACTTTGCTGCCTTTATCGATTACTATTATTCATAATTGATTACACAGGCTATTTTTGTTATAAAACTTCATTGTGTTAATCGATTACAGCTCGGTTTAATCGATTATATTGTTCGTTATGAAACCCCGAAATCTGCCTTAAACACTTTAATCGATTAATTGGTAATTTAATCGATTACATAGCTTGTTTTAATTGATTATTGGGCACGTTTAATCGATTACAGGTTGTTACAAGACTTTGTGATAAATAAAAAGAAGGCTTGGCTTGCAAAAAAAAAATAAGAATACTTCAAAATTTCTGAATACACACAAGCCTTCATAAAGTTCTAAAGTATTTTTTTGAGTTTACTTACTTCTTGTCCAACTCTTTAATCTTCATGGGTATTGAATGATTTCTTGGGAAAGATATTTCTAAAGTGTAAAGGAGAGCATGTTCTGAAAGTTTATTTCTGCATTCAACCTTGGTTGGTAATTCATTTGCATTCATTTTCAATGGATCATCAGGTTGCTTTTCTCCTTAATCTTTGAGTGTAATTTCGATTATACAATTTCTGTTATTTGGTGCTATTGTAAAGGTTCTTTGAAGCTTGTTTTAGAGTAGTGTTCTCTAGGGAAGAACAGAGTAGTGTTCTCTTGTTCTTGATCTTTAGGAGTCTAATAGGATTTTAGATTTCTATTCTTTATCTAGTGTTGATAAAGAGAGATTGTTATAAAGCTTGTAAGAACATAATTTTATAATAGTAGAACTCTAATCTAGTGTTGATTAGAAGAAACTAGATGTAACTTCTCTTGAGAAGTGAACCAGTATAAATTGCTTGTGTTGATTTTCTTATCTTTATCTTTTCAAGTAATCTTGTTCATTTGTTCTTGGTAGTTTTATCATTTGAGCTATTGATTTCTTGGGCTGAGCAATTTGATTGATTAAAAGCATTCTTGGTTTAAAAGTGATTAAGATCCTTTAACTCTGATTTGATAAATAATTGTTTAAAAAAAGACCAAGTTTAAACCAATTCACCCCCCTCTTGGTTATTGTGGGTATTCCTATTGTTTTCAGCCCTGGCTTTGATCATGGTGTCAAATCCATCACCAGCTAGTGAACTTACCAATCAAAATGAAAGGAGAAAAAAAATGCTGAAAGGAAAGGAGAAAACAAAATGAACTCACTCAATTGTAAAAGTGAGTAAATCAACTTTGAGGTAAATTAGAAATTTTTAAGCTAATTTTCAGGATAACTAAAATTAGAAAATTTTACTGTTATCATATTTATATCTATTAACTGGCTTGAAGCACAAATCTCAAAAGATGAGGAGCCCTCCAGCAAATGATGTAAAGGCAAAATGGTAAACCCCACAGAATCAAAGTTAGAACAAAGAACTTAACAAACTAACCCACCAAGTTGAAAGACCAAACAAGCATCTGACGAAATACAAATGGAAACACAAGTACTCATTGAATATAGAGCAACAATTGACAGTAAGCACATGTCATAGAATCACTTGACTTAAAGCTTAAGTTGTTTATCAACTAATCAAAAGGCCAAGGATAAGTTTATTAATTTTTTAAAAAATAAAATAAAATTAGTGGCTTATATATATCATCTGCACTAAGTAAATAGAATATCTAATTAATGAAAATCATAATGCTTACTGCTTCAGTGCAACCAAACAAAAGACTAACTAATGACTTCCACTGGAGAAATGCGTCGAGCGATTGCCCTGTCTACACCATTGCAAAATGTCACATTGGATAGAACAGAATTTATAAAGAAACTATGTTTTGTCCATAATACCAAAGAGGCAACAAATGCAAACTGCAGTTCTCCAAGAAGCAAGTCTTCAGAACCTCCATAATCTTTTGCCAGTAGAGTTTCTAACAATTATGTGAGATAGCAAACGAAAAAAAATCACAAATCAGCAAACAATAACAGGTAATGATTTTAAGGTAAGAGTACTGATGGGTTGCTATTAAGTTTCATAAAGCCCCCTTCTACACTCAAAACCACAAACACAAAATCAAACATCCTTAGCTTCACCCTGTTAAAGATTCAATTCAATATTCTTTCAAGCACCAAGGATTTTTTGTGCTAATGTGTTCAATGGTCAGGAATACAATATAAAACATGTGATTCAACATAACATACACTAACAGAGTAACAGTAAAGCCAATTAGCAAACACACAATGACACAAAGAGGGCAAATTCCATTTTTAGTTCTCAAAGCACTTTTCACAAATACCATGTGCTCACTCACAAGTTTCAATCACTCTAATCCATACCCTTTTCCAAAAATCCATTCTTTTTCCCCCTCATAGCAACAATTTGAAACCCCTTGCCCCCCCAGACCAAAACCCCAAAAAATAACAAAAAAAAAGAAAAAAAATTAAAATGGAAAGCGTTCGTACATAGCCTTGAATGTGTCGAGGTGGTCGTCAGAGATAGGAAAGGTCGGCGGTCACGACAATAGTGTGGACGAGCAGGAGAGGGGAAGTCGTCGTAGATGCGGTCAGGACGAGGTCCCAAGGGAGCAAATCGATGACGACGACGCGGCAGATGAGGGTGGTAGGGGAGACTCTGGTGGCCAACAGTGGCATAGGAGGAGAGGTAGTGATGAAGCCCAGCCGAATGAGAGAGAAGAGAACTAGAGAAGGAATGTGATTTTGTATATATTATTAAAAAAAACTAAACTTTTGTGTCCACACGTGCGGACACTTACACAAGTGTAGGTCCGCCCCTGATAAGGTGTGTCCCTTCGGATTTTCATTGTCTTTCTTTTTCTCTCATTGATTTTATTTGGTATATTAAAAGAGAAGATATAGCTCAAAAATTTGTAACTTGTAGTCGGGTTCCCTTTTTTTTTCAATTTTTTTCTTTTCATAAGTGTCAGCACTACTACAAAAATTGCTTTTAACATCGTTAAGTTAACATCGATTATCTGGAAAACCGATGTTAATGATAACGCGGTGGCAAATTTGTAATTAATAGAACATGGTTAACATCGATTTTGTTAAAAAACTGGAAAATCGATGTTAACAGGAATACGTTAACATCGATTTTCCATGTTTTTAACAAAACCGATGTTAACAAGAATATGATAGCATCGATTTTTCAGGTTTTTAACAAAATCGATGTTAAAGTCTTCATGTTAACATCGGTTTTACAGGTTTTTAAGAAAATCGATGTTAACAGGAAGATGTAAACATCGGTTTTTCAATGAAAATCGATGTTGTTGTTAATATAAGACCTAATCCCCAAATTGAACATCCTTCTTCACCCTCACGCCTATCTCTCACTCTCAGTGTCGCCCTTCACTGCACCTACCACGGTCGCGGTCACCTGAATCGATCTCATTGTCGGTATCGGCTCACTCTCACTCTCACTCTAAGTCTTGGCTTTCACTGCGTGTACCTTAGGTGAGTCTTACGTCGCTTCCGGTCACCTGAATCGCTCTCATTGTCCGTGTCAGGCTCACTGTCATGGCGGTTCCACTGTGCTTCTCTCGTTGACAAGTTCTGGTGGCTCCCACAAGGTTAGCTACTTCCATTGACGAAACCATGAGCTTTTTTTCCTGTACTTCTGTAGTTACTTGAAATTAATTGTTTGTAGCTTCTTTTTTTGTTTACTAGCAAGCAAAACCATGAGCTAAGGGAACACCCTAAAATTTTGATAACTTAAAATATATTTGTGATGTATTCCTTGTATTATTTGAATTCTTTATTAATTAGGATTAGTTGAAATGTTATGTGAATTATCCATGTGCCATTGCTTGTATGTGGTATATGTCCACGTGGGGTGCATTGACTTGTTGGATAACCTTGCAAGGGTGGCTTTATGAATTAAGCATCCCAAGAGAGAAAGGGATTGTTTAAAATTCCGGTGCCTAGCTATCCATGGTCGGTGCATCGGTGAGCCCACATTAATGTGTTACGTATGTACATGGAGGTGTATGACGGGTTACCCTTGCGAGGAAGGATTTGTTCCTAGCCAAGTCATGCATTGATGATGTCCATGTTTCGTACTTCATTTGTATGTGTGGAAATAGAATGAAGGCACGCACGTACATGTGGGTTTCAGTGGGCTGAGAATGCAGACTAAGGGGTCATCAGGTTTGGAATTCCCTTGCGACGCCAGCTGATCACCAGGTGGGGGAATGACCAGTGCATGACAGGGTGGCCCTGATAGGCAGTGAATCATTTTTCCTATGAGAGGCTATTTCTGGGAGATGGTACTACATTGCATGTTGATGGATGAGTCAGCTGCATGCATCATTCTATGCATGATTGTTTGAATTATAAAATGCATTGGATGATTGGTTTGTTGAGTGTGTATTGGAATCATGGATTTTTCTTAATGATTGTGGTAGGTAATGTTGTTTCCTTCCCAATTGCTGCTATCTGATATTTGTTTTTTTTTTATATAATAAACTCACCCTTGCATTTGTTGTACCGTGTGGTTAGTACCTGTGATGATCGCGAATTTTTGTCCGGGGGAGCAGATGAACAGCAGTAGGTAACTTTGGAGGGAGATCTTCTTTTTGGTTGGAGCCGCCAAACCGACGTGATGACGTTGGATTTCTTTTTGGAGAAAGAGTTATGTTTTGTTAATCAAGTCTCTTTTAGCTAGTCTTTGGGTTTTTGTTGATATGTAATTTCAGGTATATATACATGTAAAGCTAAAGGAAGTTCGAACATGTTGATGACATGTACTGATTTAATATATATGTACAATGTGTTTAAATGATAATTGTATTATCGCAAAAAATTTACTATCATTTTCATAATCAAATTAATGAAGTTTTATTAAAAATTGAAATCTGCACGATTAAGAGTTAGTGATATCGTAGCGACGAGGCGGGTTGTTACATTAGTGGTATCAGAGCAGGTCGAACCTTTTTCGGTCGGTGAGTTGTGAGTCTACTATGTTTCTCAGTGCATTCTATGGTTTCTTGTTGGACGTTTGATATTTGAAGTAATTGACTGTTTTGTAGTTTTTGGGATTGTTATTGTTTGAGACTTGCACACATTGGTGTGATGCATAGGTTGTGGAGATTTCTTGGGGTGGTCATAACATGTTTGTAATTCTAATGTCTGTTATACCATAAGTTCCAATGCTTGGTCACGAGTTATCAGACTGGCCATCTGGATAATTTATGAAGTACAAAGGAACATTGTGTCAAGCAGTCAGGAATACAAATAGTAAATGATAAGTGTTAATGTCTTGAGGGAGAAGTGTTATAGATGATTGATTTCTCGAGGCATCAACCCTCCATAGTGATTAAGTGGGTGTAGAATTGTATTGTTCTTTTGTTGTTTAGATCCCTTCCATGCTTTCACTTCTTGGTGTACGCAAGAAGTGATGGTTGGTAGGAATGACTGTGCAATAGTTGATGTTCTCCAAGCTTTGGGGCTGAAGGTCAAGCTGTGACCTGAGAAACCTTCAATAGGGTATTTATGGAGAAATACTTTCCTGAAGTTGTTAGAAACAAGAACGAGATAGAATTCTTAAAGCTTAAGCAAGGGATTATGACTATGGCTAAGTATACAACTAAGTTCGAAGAGTTGGTGAGGTACTTTCCCCATTACCAAGGAAGATATGGGATTTTGTTACTTGTGTTATTCGACTCCGGTGTGACTTATTCTTTTATATTTTATTTGTGAATGGAGAAACTTAAACTTTTTTGTGTCTTCTTTGGGTGGTAAGCTTGTGGTTGAGACCCCAATTAGTGAGTCTATTTTGATTTCTGATGTGTGTTTGAGTTGTTTTGAAGAAATTGCTGATAGAAAATTTTGTGTTGATTTGACTTGTTTACCTCTCAGTCAAATTGATGTTATTTTGGGTATGGACTGGTTATCTTTCAACCATGTTTTGTTGAATTGTTTTGATAAAATTGTTGTGTTTGGTGATCCTGAAGTGAGTAATAATGGGATGTTAATCTCTACCAACCAAATTGTGTCATCTTTGAAAGAAAATGCTCAAGTGTACATGATTTTGTCTAACCTGGAAGTAGAGACCAAGGTTTCTTTAGGTGACCTCCTTGTTGTTAGAGAGTCTCTAGAAGTGTCTCCTAAGAATATATCCAGCCTATCGCTTGAGAGAGATAAAGTTTTCTATAGATTTGGTACCTGGTGCAGGACCCATATCCGTAGCTCCTTATAGGATGTCTACTATAGAGTTAGCTGGGCTTAAGAAACAACTAGAAGAGTTGTTGGATAAGCAATTTGTAAGACCCAATGTGTCTCTATGGGGAGCACCAGTGTTGTTAGTAAAGAAGAAAGATAGAACTATGAGGTTGTGTGTAGACTATCGTCGATTGAATAAGGTGATGATTAAGAACAAGTATCCTTTGCCTACAATAGATGACCTTATGGATTAGTTAGCAGGAGCTTGTGTGTTTAATAAGATAGATCTTTGGTCAGGTTACCATCAGATCTGTATGAAGTTTGAGGATATTTCAAAGACTACTTTCAAGACCCGTTATGGTCACTACGAGTATTTAGTTATGCCCTTTGGTGTGACTAATGCCCCTGGTGTGTTTATGGATTATATGAATAAGATTCTTTTCACCCCTATCTTGATAGTTTTGTAGTAGTATTCATAGATGATACTTTTGGTATACTCTAAGACTAGAGAGGAACATGAAAAACACTTGAGGATTGTGCTGCAAACCCTTAAGGATCGACAACTTTATGCGAAGTTGTCCAAGTGTGAGTTTTGTTTAGAGAAAGTAAGTTTCATATGACATGTGATATCCCAAGCTGGTATAGCTGTAGATCCTTCTAAGGTAGAAGTTGTTCTTAAGTGGGAAAGCCCCAAGTCTGTGTTTGAGATTAGGAGTTTTCTGGGTTTAGCAGGATACTACTGGAGATTCATAGAAGGTTTCTCCAAGTTTGCCTTGTCGTTGACCAAGCTAACTCGTAAGGGTCAAGTTTTTGTGTGGGATGACCAGTGTGAGCATAGTTTCCAAACTCTTAAGGAGAAACTGACGACAGCGCCTGTGTTAGTTTTGCCTAACCTAAGAGAACCCTTCGAGGTGTACTATGATGCATCAATGATGAGTTTAGGAGGAGTGTTGATGTAGAATGGCCAAGTAGTGGCCTATGCTTCTAGGCAACTCAAGACGTATGAAAGGAATTATCCTACCTATGATTAGGAGTTAGCTGCTGTAGTGTTTGCTCTTAAGATATGGAGACACTATCTTTTTGGCTCTAAGTTTGAAGTGTTTAGTGATCATAAAAGCCTTAAGTATCTGTTTAGTCAAAAATAGTTGAACATGCGTCAGAGGAGATGGTTAGAGTTTCTTAAGGATTATGATTTTGAGCTTAGCTATCATTCTGGCAAAGCTAATGTAGTGGTTGATGCTTTGAGTAGGAAATCCTTGCATATATCTGCTATGATGGTTAGGGAATTGGACCTCCTATAACAATTTAGAGACCTTAGCCTGGTGTGTGAGGTAACCCCTAATAGTGTGAGACTAGGAGCTTTGAAGATTACTAGCAGTTTGCTAGGAGAGATCAGAGAGGGCCAGAAAGTCAGATCCTTTTCTGAAGACTCAGTTAAAAGCCATAGTGGCAGGGAAAGATAGTAATTTTCAGGTGGGATCAGATCGAGTCTTGAGGTTTCAAGATAGAATCTGTGTCCCTAATGTACCTGAGCTTAGGAAGATGATCTTGGAGGAAGGACATATGAGCAATTTGAGCATCCACCCTGGTGCTACCAAGATGTATCAGGATTTTAAGAGAATATTTTGGTGGCCAAACATGAAGAAAGAGGTTAGTGAGTTTGTATATACATGTTTAGTCTGTCAGAAGGCTAAGATAGAACATCAGAGACCCTTAGGAAAGTTGCAACCCTTAGAAATACCCTATGGAAGTGGGACAGTATTTCCATCGATTTTGTGATAGGAATACCTAGAACCCCGAGAGGTTTAGATTCTATCTGGGTTTTTGTTGATAGATTGACCAAATCTACTCACTTTATCCTCATCAATATTAGGTTTTCCTTAGAAAAGTTGACCTCCTTGTATATTAATGAGATTGTCAGATTACATGGTGTGTCATCTAGCATAGTATCTGACAGAGATCCTAGATTCACCTCTATATTTTGGGAGAGTTTGAACAAAGCTTTGGGAACCAAGCTTAGGCTAAGTTTAGCCTATCACCTTCAAACTAATGGTTAGACTGAGCAGACCATTCAGTCTCTAGAGGACCTTTTGAGGGCATGTGTTTTAGAACAAAAGGACAGTTGGGAGAGTTTCCTGCCGTTCATAGAGTTTACCTATAATAATAGCTTTCATTCTACCATTGGCATGGCTCCCTATGAAGCTCTGTATGGTAGGAGGTGTAGAACACCCTTGTGTTGGCTAGAACCTGGTGAGAACCTCATTTTAGGACCTGAAGTGGTACAACAAACCACTGAAAAGGTCAAGTTGATCCAAAAGATAATGAGAACTGCTCAGAGTAGGCAGAAGAGTTACCAAGACAAGAGGAGGAAAGACATAGAATTTAAGGTTGGTGATCATGCATTCTTGGGAGTTACTCCGTGGACTAAGGTTGGCAGAGCATTGAAATCTCGAAAACTCACACCCCATTTTATTAGTCCCTTCCAGATTCTCAAAAGAGTTGGTTCTGTAGCATATCAAATTGCATTACCTCTGTCCCTTTCTAATCTTCACAATGTCTTTCATGTGTCCCAACTCCGTAAATATGTAAATGGTCCTTCTTATGCGGTGGAGTTAGATGATGTTCAAGTAAAGGAAAACTTAACATATGAAACAATGCCTTTGAGGATCGACGATCAGCGAATGAAGTACCTAAGAGGAAAAAAAATTCATTTGGTCAAGGTTGTAACACCCCAAAATTTTGGAATCACAGTCAATTACTAGGGTAAAATGTTGATCAGAGGCAGTATAAAAAGATTTAGGGAAAATGACGAAAATACCCCTGAACATTTTTAAAATCACTAAATTGCCCCTAGGTACTTTAACAAGATATTTTAAGGAGAAAATTTTATAAATACTCTTGGATGTTTGGAAAATCATCAGAATACCCTTAAGGTGATACTTACAGAGATATCCTGAACATTTTTTTTTTTGGAAATGACGATTATACCCCAAAGGTGGATGGTGAAATTACCAAAATACCCTTTAGGTTAAAAAATGACCAGATGACTTTAGAAATTTGTGGGAATCTCAGTATTGGATAAAATGCTTTTAGATAACAAATTATCAACATAGTTGGTGGCAGAGAACCATAAACAGTAATTTCTAGGAATTTTGGAAAATATCTTGAAAAGAGCTTAATATAGACTAACTCCGGTATCAGAAAATTATAAGAAAAAGTACGGACATAATCTATAGAATTTTCTCTTAATTATAGGATAAATAGACTTCTTTAAAAAGTTAGTTTAGCGATTTTACTAATTAAAAGCAAATTGGGACCAATAAGAAATTAGAATTTTGCTATTACATGTAATAAAAGGAAAATTTGTTGATTTGGTTCTCTAAGATCAAGCTTTGGCCGTATGATACAATATCAAGGGAGAAAAGCTTTAGAAACATTCAAGAATGGACACATGGAGAGTTAAGAAGCCTAGCCATTTCCATTGGTC
>PYAF01004655.1:164411-178305 GCA_007407185.1 Glycine tomentella
TCATACCATTTTTATATCAACTCATGAACCATCAAACACATGGTGGCTTTCACAGAAACACTCAGCAACACATACATAATTTTTATGAAAGCAACCAACCATGCAAATATAATTCAAATTCAACAACAAGGATTCAAGCCAACAACACTTAAACATATTTCATTCATTGTGACCAATTGTCAAACACATGGTAAGCAATATTTGTTTTAGAGAATACTTTAAAAGACAGCTATTTAAACCTTAATATTTATAAATTTCAACATAATTCCACTAAATATACATGTTTCCAACATAATCCTATCATAAATAAACAAGTTCAAGGATTTAGAAAGTATTTGTTCCAAAAACATATAACTTCCATTCCAATCACTTTCTTTAAAAATAGTCATAATATATACATAAGCTAAATCACTTAAATTCACCTATTAAGTTTAGATTCAAACTATTCATTCAAAATATCATTCTTTAACTAAAATCAAGTTACTTACTTTAATAATCATTTTGTTTAGAAATCTTTAACTCTTTATGGCATTTCCACAAACACTTAATCTACAAGGCTTAGTTATTCATGAAACCACATAAGATTCTTAACATAAATCATATCCAAACTTTGCTTATCATAAACTTCCCATACCTTGCCTTCCTAAAGCCTTTGAATAGCCTTCTTTACGCTCTTGGACAGCCTTCCTCCTAGTGCTTCTTCACGTGGGATTTTACAGTAATGGGCCTTAGTTTTTCTTTAGTTCTTTTTGAAAGGAATTTTGAAAACAATGGAATGGCATGGAGTAGGATTTTTGCACGGTTCACTCCCTTAGGACAGCCCAAAATTTCAGTTTCCTATCACCTTTTATAAGCTAGGTAAATTGGCTTTAAGGAAAAAATCTCAAAAGCCATGATTGCCTTGCTTTTTAGTTGGATTTCTTTCATTGGCCAAAGCTTTCTCACCTTACAAGTGTCCTATATCTTGATTCTTTTCAAGCTTTCTCCTCCTTTCTTGGTTTGCACGTGGAGTGTGCTTTGGTTTAGGGAAATTTGGGTTTTTCTTCATTCTTTATTCTTGACTTTTCCCCCAAAAACCCGTATTAGTAATATAATGATTCTGGATTCGTTAACCGTTGGATCTTCTTGAAATTTTAAACGGATACTCCTAACTCACATATCCAAGTTCTGACCGTTGGGATCTTTGAAATAATACTTAGAAATGTCCACGTGTTCTGTCAAAGGGAGCAAAATAAAATTTGCTTCAAATATCTCTTAAGCATTTATGTCTAGCTTTCTACTTGGACCAATAGGAATTTTCAAGCTTTTTAGCCTTCCATGTGGACAATCTTGAAGCTTCTTAAAGTTTTATCCTTTGATCTTAGATCACACGGCCAAAGCTTGTATTAGGAATTCAAATCAACCAATTTTTCTATCAATTACATGTAATAACTTTACTTGAATTCTTATTGGTCTATTTTGCTTTGAATTATTCAAATTACTAAACTACTTATTTAGAAAACTTATTCCTCCCATAATTAAGAGAAAACTCCATAGACTATGTCCATCCTTCTCTTTATGATTTTTGGATATTCGAGTTAGTATAGATTAAACTCTTTTTAACCTATCTTCCAAAATTCGTAGAAATTCTATTTTAGGGTTCTCTGCCTCCAATCTTGCTGATAATTTGTTATCTAAAAGTATTTTATCCAATATTCATGTTTCCACAAATTTCTGAAGCCATCTTGGTCATTTTTGACCTAAGGGTATTTTGGTTATTTACCACCCTAGGAACCTAACTGTCATTTCTGAAATTGTTCAAGGATATTTTGGTAATTTCTCCTAGTAAATATCTTACTAAAATATCTAAGGATACATTGGTTATTTCCACAATTGTCCAAGGCAAAATTGTCATTTTCACCCTAGGGACATAAGTGTCATTTCTGAAATTGTTCAGGACATTTCTGTAATTGTCACTCTAAGGGTATTCTTGGTCATTTCTAAAATGTCTAGGACGTTTTTGTCATTTTGTCCTAAATTTTTCTACTGCCTCTTATTAACATTTTATTATAGTAATTGACTGTAGTTCCCAAAATTTTGGGGTGTTACATAGAGAGTGTCCTAAGCAACAAAACCAGATGGAACGGTTCACTCCTCGAGGTGGAGAATGTACTAAGTGTGGTAAGTACCATGGGAATAGACCCTGTCTAAAAGGTTAACTTGTATGTTATGGATGTGGGAAACCGGGCCACATGCTTAAGGATTGTAGACACACTAATCAACAAAATACTATTGGATCCCAACAATCTGGAAGACCTCAACAATCTGGCCGAGTGTTCACTATGAACATTGAAGAAGCAGAAGATATGAGGTACATATAGAAATTTGAATATATATATATATATATATATATATATATATATTGATTGCATGAAATATATAAAATTGTTAGTAATGATAGAATAATATAGAAGAAGTGAGATAGGTATTTTGATTTAAAATTCTATTGAAAGGATGAATATGGGGTTGGTTGAATTGGTTGATAGGAAATATGGTATTAAATTGTTAGTTTAGAGTTGTTAGAGATTTAGAATAATATAGCAAATTTTGAGGGAAAAATTTTCTTTTTAGGGGGGTGAAATGTAACATCCTCAAAATTATATCTTGAATTCTTATTTAATTGTGGAAGTATGATGATACTTGGATAAAAAAAAAATAGTTGAAGATAAATGACCATCTTGCCCTTCCCTTAAAACCATAAATTACAAAAATGCCCTTAAAGTTAAAATTACATAAATACCCCTGGGTATTTTTGAAAAATTACCAAAATGCCCCTAGATACTTTAGTTATATATTTTAAGGAGAAAAATTACATAAATGCCCTTGGATATTTTAGAAATGACAAGAATACCCTTAGATATTTTTGACTAGATATTTTATGGTGGAAATGACAAATATACCCCTAGGATGAATGATGAATTTACCATGATACCCTTCATGCCAGAAATGAACAGATACCCTTTGAGATTCTGTGAAATTTTCTCTCAATTGTAGGATGTTCAAATTTACCCAATAAAATGGTTTAGTAATTTTGATGGTCAGAAGAAGAATAGACCAATTGGAATTAAGATAAGGACAATCTTGTGCTTGAGGTCTGTATGGTACTCTGTAGAATTGGTTATAAGTTATTGAAGATAATTTTTAGAGATCTCTAGGATTCTATTATTTCACATTATTTAGATGAAAGAATTCAAATTAAATTTAACTTATACAAGGAATTACCATAAGTGGGAATTAGATTTTACTTTAGCATCAGAAATGATATGTAATGGCATAAAAGGAAGAAAAACTTGTCATCCTACCCCTAAAGCTTGAAGTTCACGTGTGGAATGATGTAGAAAAGGGGAGAAGATTTATGAATAAGCCACTTGTAAAGGCAAGCTTCATGAAGAAGACAAGTGGTGGACACTTGGAACATGTATACAAGATGAGAAGAAAAATCTTCTCTTATCTCCTTTGGTAGAACACGTGGACAGCTCTAGACATTCTTTCAACAATCCCAACGGTCAAAAGTTACATATGTGGGATAGTAGTGTACCTTTAAAATTTTAAAGAGATCCAACGGTTAACGAATCCAGAATTAAACTTTTACTAAAACAGATTTGGGATAAACTCAAGAATGAAAGAAAAAGCATAAAAACAACCTTCATTGGCAAGCTACTCCACGAAAATACAAGAACGAAGGAGAATTATTGAGAACCTTCAAGAGTTAGGACACTTGGATGAAGGTGAATCAATAGCCGTTATGATTTGGCCACTTGGAAAGTAAGACTATAATGACTTAGGAGATTTTTTAGCTTCCAACTACTATATAAAGGATGAAAGCTTTGAATTCATTTTCAAGACACTTCCTACATCTCTCTCTCACGTGAAACCCTCCCTTGAATCCCTTTCATTTCATTTTCATCTTTCTGTTTTCTAAGCCTAAAACAAGTAAGAAAGAAACTCCACCATCTTGACAAAATTTCATGAGAAATCTAGCAACCTTAGGAAGAGTTTTGATAAGCTTAGAAGAAGGATATCAAGGCTTCATCTCTAGAGGATTCTCCCAAGGAAGGAAGGAAGGAAGGAATCCATTTATCCATTCTATTTTCAAGATTTAAACTCACTTGAGGTAGGTGAAAGTTAGTATCATTTATCATTTGATTCTTGAGAAAATTCGTATGGCTGTAAGCTGAATTTTGGACTGTTTTGAAATTCCATATCTCCCTCTATACTTAACCAAACGAGATGTTTGACCACTCATTTTAAAGCTTGAGACGACGTCCTCTATGTTGTCCTAAAATATGGGATAAAACTAAATAGTGAATCATGCCCAGAATTTATTTTAACTCAAGCTGTCCGAAACTATTGTCCACACCCAAACAGCTTCTGCCATCTGTTTTGAAAAATTTATTTCTCCCTCATTTCTTATTCAAATTAGGTGTATGATATATGGAATTAAATATCTAGATGTCAACTATAACATATAAAAATTTCAGCTAAAATTAGATTGTTTACTGCTTGAAATCGTGAAAACACTAGGAGGTGTTAGTGTGGAATTTTGAGACTGTTGGTAGATTTGAAGTTCTACGTGTAAAATATTATATCTAGAGTTTTGTAACTCCAAGTGAGGGATGTGATACCTTTTTAGAAAGCTTAGGAAGTCTAGTTTAACATACTAAAAGATGGGAATTTAATGAATGTTAGATGAGTATAGATTATAGGAAGAACCGAATCATATGTAGTAAGAAATCTTGTTGTTATGATGTTCTTTGATATGATTTTCTTTTGTGATGATGAAATCTTGATGTTTTGTGACATAATTGTATGACATAAAGAAAGATAATACCTGAAGGGTGATACAGTTAAGCTGAGCACGACCTTGATGGTACCCAACGAGTGATACGGTTAAGCCGAGCACGACCCTGCGGGAAAGACATATTGACCCAAGGGTGATACAGTTAAGCTGAGTACGACCCTATGGGACCCCAAAGGGTGATACAGTTGAGCTGGGCACGACCGTGCGGGAGCAACCTAAGTCTATTAATGAGCTCATTGTCTAGTTTAGGGTATTAAAGAGGAAAATATCAAGGGTAAGCTATGCATTGACATGATTGAAAATGATGCTTGCATTAATTATGAAGTATGAAATTATTTTTAAGTGTTTGTGGATAAAATGAATCTACTTCGGGTTATATGTTTATGAAATTAAAAATCAACTAAAATTGTTCACATGTTTTCTTAACAAACTGAAGTAGCTGGAATGATGACGATGACACTGTATGATAAGTAAATTTTCACCTACTGGGAATTCTTTGGAATTCTCACTGTTTTAGTATATTCCCGTGTCATTCCAGACAGGTAAATCGAAAGGAGGAGCTGCAAAGTGAGGACAAGTTGGAAGATTTTTTTTAATGTTGTGGACTTGTAGTATTTTGTTATATGCTTTGTAATATATGAACATTACTATTATTGTAGGGAATATTATTTACAAGTTATTAGTAAGTTGTAATTTACTAAAGAGACCAAAAAGTCTCTACAGGCTCTATATATAAGTGTAACTCAATCGATTTTGGTTAAAAATTTTACGTTAGAAAAGTTAACATCTTCTAGTTACTTATTATGACCTAGGCATAATATAGTAATTGGAAGGATGTTACAATCTGAATGCACGGGTTTTATTCTGATAACCAACTGACATACAACTTTTTATAATACCCCTGAGATGATTTCATTTATGCATGACAACTCATTTATCTCAACATATCATTTCTCATCACTTTTCAATATCAACATAGTACACAACTCAACTTATTTCTCATACACCAAAATTATAAAACCACTTAAAATTCATATAGATTCATAAGACACCAAGCAACATGTTAACTTTATCAAAGTGTATAGAATCATTCAACAACACATAATCTTTGTGTATTTCCACTTCACAACGCTTAAGCCATCTTTTCATCTCATATTTTCTCATCACTTATCATTCTTAACTTGGTATATACATCAAAGTTTAATATATTTAGAGACACATGAAATAGGCTTATTCAACAACATATGCACCCTTTTCCAACAATCACATAAAACTTCATAAAACCATGCACCAACCACACGAATTCCACCACATAACCAATTTTATTTCTTTGAAACCTTTTATGTTCCATATAGTAAGAAAGCTTGGTTTTATAAAATACTTGAAAGAAAATTATATCTACTTTATTATTTCTTATAAAATTTAATATAATAGATATGATTCTAAAAAAATAAATATACAAGTCCAAGGAATCATAGAGTATTTCGACCAACATAAAATCTTGTAGTAAAATAATCCATTAAAAAGCTATAATTCTAAACCATTACTTTTCTACAAATAATCATAAAATAGATAGTTGTAAGTTACTTTAAATTTCTTTGGTTAAGTTAGATTTAAGATATTTATTCAATACTTATTTCTAAAACTAAGATCAATATTAATTAGTCACATAATCCTTCATGTAGCAACTCTTGAGTTCTTTGAGGTATTTCCACAAACACTTAGCATGCAAAGCTTAATTTCTTATGAAAACAAGTAAGAATCCTCATGTAATTAATATTGAAACTTGGCTTATCATAAACTTCCCCATACCTTGCTTTTCTTAAGCTTTTGGACAGCCTTGCTCTTGATCCTCCTAGTTCTTCACGTGGGAGTTTCTCTTGGTTAGTGGCTTTTGTTTTTGTCAAGCAAAGGTCAACAAAGATAGGATATTTGAAAAATGATGAAAGTGGAATGTTAAATGGAATGGAATATCACATAGCTTGCCTTCCAACCAGCCCATGATTTCGGTCCCCATCCTTTTATATGCTTGTTGGTCTTGATTTTAGTTACAAAATATCTTAACTAGCTTTCCATATGCTTTATTTTCATTGGCTAGCCATCCTTCTCCTTACAAGTGGCCATGTCTTGAAACTTCCACATTATTCAAATTGCACATAGCTTCTCCTTAGCCAGCCTTCAATATCGGTCCTTCCTTGGTTTAGTATTAATGAAGTGCAAAATATCTTCCTAAGCTATGATGTTTAGCTTTCCATGTGGACCAATGATAAGAATCCTTGTTTTTCTTCTCACCAAGTGTCCTCCTTCTTGTATTTTCTCAAGCTTTCCTTACTTTTCTTAATGTATACGTGCAAGCTTGGCTTGGAAAGCAATTTTCACCAATTTTCGTGGATGGGAGGATTTTGTGTTTTTCCTTCATTTTACCTCAAAACCCATTTTAGTAAAATATTAGTTTTGGATTCGTTAACTGTTGGATTTCCTTAAAATTTTAAAGGTACACTACTGTCCCATATATCTAACTTTTGACCGTTGGGATTTTTGAAATAATACCTAGAACTGTCTACGTGTCCAAAGGAGTCAAGAGGAAGTTTTCTTTAAAAAAAATCTTCTTAATTCATTATTACCTTACTTTACAATTGAACCAATGGCATGAATCCTAGCTTTCCCATCAACCAAGTGTCCCTTATCTTGATAATTTTACATCATTCTCATTTCCTTTCAAGTTGCACGTTGGATTCTAGGCTTGGGGTGCAAGTCTCATTTGTTTTCTTGCCTTTTAGGTTATTAGTTAGATAGCTTTATCTTAATTCTTATTGGTCCATCTTGCCTTGAATTATTAAAATTACTAAACTAACTTATTAGGAAGGTCTATTTCTTCTATAATTAAGAGAAAATTCTATAGATTGTGTCTCTCCTTTTTCCTAGGCTTTTCGGATGCTTGAGTTAGCCTAGATCGAGTTCTTTTCCAAAATATCCACCGAAATTCTTAGAAATTCTAATTTATGATTTCTTGTCATCCACTATGTTAATAATTTATGATCTAAAGGTATTTCATCCATTTTCCAGGTTTCCACAAAGTTTCTAAAATTA
Source organism: Glycine tomentella (assembly GCA_007407185.1). NCBI lineage: Eukaryota > Viridiplantae > Streptophyta > Magnoliopsida > Fabales > Fabaceae > Glycine > Glycine tomentella. Next base: position 172,342 of record PYAF01004655.1, read on the forward strand.
TCTGGTCTTTTTTGACTTAAAGGGCATTTTGGTAATTTTCAAAATATCCAGGGGCATTTTTGTCATTTTGACCTCAAGGGCGTTTCTGTCATTCTAATTTTAAGGAAAGGGTAATATGGTCTTTTTCCTTAACCATTTCACCTAAATTACTCAAATATAAACTATCAATTTACCTAAGACTTGCTTTAATATTTAACCGTAGTTCTGTAAATTTGGGGTGTTATAACTTTGCATCGTCATCACTAGATTTGTGGTTGCAGATTGTCAGTGACCATCATCATAGGTACTTACGAATGAGTTTATTATTTTTTGAGATTTTATATGTATACACGTGGTTTTGTAACTTGTTTTATGTGATTAATTACTAGTGCTTTATATATACAGTCAATGTTCATTATGAGTGAACCTTAGTTTCCCATTTGAGATTCATTACAGTGATTCTTTCGGACAGTTTGGATTAATCGTTGTATTCAATCTTGAATTATCAATTTGGACAGTTTGGGAAGAGTCATTTTTTTATAGTAGATTTATATGTACAGGTTGAGTTTGTTTTCTTCAATTTGATGAAATTTTGGTACAATTCATTTCACTTTGTTCTCCGGGTGCATACTTGAGTGTGGTGGAACTCATGTCACCTGTCGTGTACTTGGAGACCAATGCGACAACTTTCCATTGTTCGGGGGTGCAAAATGACAACTTCCCATTGTACATCAAGCATGAGGATATTTCTGAGATCATCCATGGTGGTCAATGTCTAAACATCTTTGTTATATAACTGTGGATTTTGCAAGTCACTTTCAATTGGCTACCGTTACATAACTATTTGTTTTATATCCATGCATAATTGACTTTATTTATAAAACAATAGGCATATGAATGACTTATGTCTGCAATTTGATCATGTCGATGTGTATGGATTTGTCGAGCCACGGTCCATACAGAGATCTGGGCAATCTCAATTTGAATTCGAGGACTATATCAAGAAATGGATGCAAAGTTCACAGAAAGATGTCTACCTTGCAGCGTACTTGAATGGGTAAGTAAAAATGTACACAAGAATTTAATTAATGTATGCAGTATAATAATTTATTTTTCTCCAATGCACTGAACATTGGCAACTGGTCGTTATATGTCCTAAGGCCAATGTTGTCATGTGGTTCTGTTCGTTGCACAACAAGCCTGATAACTACCTGAAATGAATTATTAACAGGTAGGTTGTAATTTGTAAGACATTTTTGTTATTATTTCTAACACGTGAATATGTTAATTGTACAATATGCATGCATGTTTCTCTTAAGCAGTGCTTTGAAAGGAGTCCATGACACTCAAGGAAATAAATCAAAGGCTACTACTAAATGGATTGCGCTTAAAGTAAGAATTTTAATAAATCATGGTTTATGTATTCAAAATAACTTCTATTACTATTTACAGTAATTTTTGTTTAACTTTGACCATGTTATTGAATTTAATGTAATAACTGGGACATGGTAACTGTCTAATTCAAAATTAATTTTATTTTTTTGACTTTTTTTTGTTTTATACTTATTAAATTATTTTTTATTATGTCATGCAGTATTTCATTGATGAAAGATCACTGGAAGCCGAGAGATTGAAGGCTATTAGGATTGAATGGACTACATTTTATCTTAAAGTTAGAGATGAAATATTAGGTTAGGTGGCTAAGGGATTTTTAAACAATTGTATAAACATTAAGTTAGGCAATCATTTTTATGTACATTGACACTATTGAATTATATATTTTATTGAAATATTATTTAATTGTATTGTATTCTGAAATTGGCTTGATGTTTGGTATTTCATTTGCAGGTTGAACTTGGGTAAAATAAAAAAAAACAAAGAAAATATTAAAAAATAATTATAAAAACAACATCGGTTAAAATCGATGTTAACTTACACTACAACATCGGTTTTCAATGAAAATCGATGTTGCTGTCATGTAACAACATCAGTTTTCATACGAAAATCGATGTTGTTACATATCAGCAACATCGGTTTCATTAGAAAATCAATGTTGCAGTGTAAGTTAACATCGGTTTTTGTTAGTGTAAGTTAATCTCGGTTTTTAACAAAAACCAATGTTGAAGTTCCAACTTTTACATTTTTTTACGTTTTATTTATTAGATAGCGACATCAATTTTTACTAAAAATCGATGTTGTATACTTTTTGTTAACATTAGTTTTCAAAACCGATGTCAACTTTCACCTTTCAATGTCTCCTGATTCAACCTCGATTCAAAACCGATGTGGAATGTCAAAAATAACGGATGTTGAATGTTGTTTTTCTAGTAGTACAGGTTGCTAGTATATTAATATGTATCTGTGAATGAAATTAAAGGAATTCATGTTGTCCACTTCTATTGAATTGAAAAAAATATAATGATCCTTTCATGTGTATTGTAAATATATGTTGTACAGTCCAAAATAGTAAAATGACACGTGACCATCTCATAAAGGTCACCGTACACATGGACACCCTCCACGTCAGTATTGCCGCATTAATAGGCGCTTATTCAACCTCCAAGTGTCAACCCGGACATACGTGTCCGGGTTCCTTATCAACATCGTTACAGGAGCACGAACATCGACCTTTTACAGGAGCACGGACACCAACAATATTATCTCCTCATTAATAGCATATCAAACATGCTAGGATATTCAAATAGGTGCAACCACCTTATCATATAATATCCCAACAAGTTATCTACTAATTGTTACTTATCTACAAGTAACAATATATCAATAAGGTACACATTATCTCCTATTTAAATTAGATAACTGCCTGCTATTATTTATTATTATCTTATCAACATATTATCTATAAGCAATGACCTAAGGCCCATACTCCACACTATAAATACAACCATCCAAGTTCTCTCCAACTCACTTCGAACTCAACGTTCATTCTAGACTTACTTACAATACTTGAATGCATTACTCAAGTTATGCTTTCTCTACATCTTAGGCCGAGTTCTCACACTCAATTATTCTTTAACAATTGATGTACTTACTTGAGCGCTGAAGTGTTTTTCCTTTGTTTTGCAGGTCCCTCCTCTAAGCAAAGCCAACTCACTTCCCGACAACACAGGATTTAGAGTCCACTTAGGCCACTCTAGCCCACACGTGGAATTTCCAGATTTTGGTAAGAACATTTGGCGCCCACCGTGGGGCCCAAGTAAAACTTACCTTGCGGTCTTGCATCCCAGACAAATCATCGGCAGAGGTCCATGGTCAGTACGCGCTCCAGCGTTAGACGTGACACCCCTGTCGATGTGTCTAACTCCTCGCAAACTACCATGACGAATGCCGACACCATGGTGCAACTCCAGAACCGCATAGCGGAGATGGAACGCAAATATCAGGTAGAGATCCAACAGTTGAAAGCTGACCGCGATCACCACGAAGCCCGACTGAGACATCCTCGGGAGGACAAACGTACTCCTACCACCAGAGACGAACAGACGCAAGGCGAATCACATCCTCAATAACCCCCGCAGCCTCGACAAACTGTCGACCCTCTAGGTATTCGCAGTTTAACACAAGACTACCAACCAGAGAGGCATAATGCACGACGTAACCCTCTACATTTAGAGAGGTATAATGGCCCCACCAACCCCAACGAACATCTCGATGCCTTCCTATCATAGGCAAATCTCTATTCAAACAACGATGCCATGTTATGTCAGGTTTTCCCTACATCTCTGAAAGGGGCAGCCCTAACATGGTATGGTAGCCCCCCTGAAAGGTCCATCGATAGTTTTGACACCATTGTCGAAAAGTTCAGCGCGCAATATGCAACCAGCCGGACTCACAGGTTGACATTCGCTGCACTAGCAACATTGCACCAAGCAGACGATGAACCTCTCCGCAGATTCATGGAATGGTTTGGACAAATGACTGTCCATATTCGAAACCTTAATCCCGAGGTAGCATTGCACTCCATGATGCTAGCCCTTCGGCCGACAAATTTGTAGACAGTCTATGCAAGAAACCCCCTTTTAGCATGAACAAAATATGCGAAAGAGCCAAGGGCTACATTCAGATGGAAAAGATGTCGAAGTTCAGAAATGAAGTTCGACAGGTTGGACAAAAGCGAGAGAAGCATGAGATATCCAACCAATTCGACTCTCATAGGGCTGACAAAAAGTGAAAGTTGCACAAGCCTCAACTTCTCCCAAGAGGACCCAGGTTTGAAAGATATACTCCCCTGATGGTCAACTAGACCACTATCATGGATGAAGCCTTCAATACGGAGGTACAGGTAACTTTTCCAGGTCCTGCAAAGTGAGGAAAAAATCACAACAAATATTGTCGCTACCATCGTGGCATCGGCCACAACACAAATGAATGTCTGACATTGAAAGATAAGATAGAAGAACTTATCGAAGCTGGAAACTTATCACTGTTTGTAAAAAGACCTGATAACTCTCCACAAGAAAACAGACAGGAGGGGCGACAGGGAGACCGATCCAGAAATAGAGGCAACGACAGAAGAAGAGACGATGCAAAAAACCAAGGGAGGCAGAGACAACCGCAACCTAGATGTGAGCATCAACCCCCTCGTCAACAAGAGGAGGAGCCCACTCAACATATTCGCGGTGTAATCCATACCATCGCAGGTGGCTTCTCCTATGGAGGAATGTCTAGCCAATCTCGAAAGAGACACTTGCATGCCATAAGAGACATAGACATAAACTATGTCAACGTTCCTCCACTACGAAGTCTACCTTCCATTACATTCACCAACGCAGAATTTGAGGGAATCAATCCTGTCAATCAAGACGACCCTATGGTTGTGTCTCTCATAATCGCCAATTTCAAGTCGACAAAAGTACTCATTGATCAAGGTAGCTCCGCTGATGTTCTATATCTGAAGACCTTCCAGAAGCTAGAGATCTCTTCAAGCTCCATAAAGCCTTATCCAGATCTACTACTTGGCTTCGCAGGAGAAAGAGTGGAAACCCTGGGCTATGTCAACCTAATGACCACTTTTGGTCAGGGTTCCTTATCAAGGAGCTTTACTATCAGGTATCACATTGTGGATGTCGATACATCCTAACTTGACCTGATATGTAGGAAAACATTGAACGAGTTGGGGGCTATCGTCTCTACCCCCCACTTGAAGATGAAATTTCATACCGTGACAGGGGAGATTGTCACTGTAAAGGCAGATCAAAAGCAAGCCATGTCGAAAGCCTTAAAGTGGTACCATATCCTCCCAACAGACAGTCAGACAGACATCGTACCACTTCGGGGGCATCACCTAGGTAATGAATATAGACAGAGAGTCTGCCCCTTATGCACTGACAGTGTACATAGCTCACCATGATGAAGCCTTCGACGTGGATCCATGTGATGGTAATATCGGCAAAGGACCAAAACCGATCGAAGAGCTAGTCAAGTTGCAACTCTGGACGAAACCCGAATAGTGCATTGTTGCGAAAACCGCACACTACGGCAAGTGCACCGCTCGTTTCGAGTAATAAAGTGGGTAAGTAGAGTATCGTTCTCCACAGGGATTGGGGTGAAATTCACATTAATATTCAGTCAATGCAATTGGAAAATAAAAAGAAATTATTTGTGAAGAATTGTTGTGTGTTGAATCTTTGAAAGTGAAAACAGACTATAAAGGAAATGCAGTAAATAAATTGGAGTGTTACCAATGGAAGAAACAATTGTGGTCAGGCACAATCCCCTTTGATTCCTACCTTTTTCACTTAAATGGTTACAACATTTAATTACTTAAATGATATATCTTTCCTATTTTCGTAAATCCTAATTTCTTAGCAATTTAGCCCTTTAACAAGAATCCTAATTCCTTAGTGATTCCTATCAAGCATATAAAAGACTATAACACACAAGTTGCTTATTTCTGATTGTTCAGAGAATAAATCTTTCCTGCTCTAGTTAATCCCTAATTCCTTAGTGAATTAACCCTCTAACCTG
>PYAF01004655.1:189323-207516 GCA_007407185.1 Glycine tomentella
TGTGAGTTTTGGCTGAAAATTCAGCCACCAATATCACCTATTGGTGAGTCTCTTAGATAAGTAAAACACTTTAAAACCTAACCTTCTTCCTCTCCATTGGTATGCCTAGCTTGCCTCCTTTGGTGTTTGTTGGTGGCATTCAAGAAGCGTTCTTGAGTCTTGACAAGAAGTGGTGTGGATCAACATTAGAGGGCTTGTACATTCAAGCCTATTCTTGATCATCAATTTCGAATATAAACAAGGTAACATCTATGTCCTAAAGAATGATTCTTGAATGGTATGTGTGTTTCCGCTTTGAAAATTTTGTTTTTTTTTCTTCTCACATGCCTACGGGCTTCAAGGCCCTATCTTACATTTTACTGGCTTGCCAACGTTGTCATGGTCAAAAAAGCAAGTGAAAAGTGGCGCATGTGCACAGATTTCACAGACCTCAACAAGGCATGTCCAAAGGATGCATATCCACTACCCAACATCGACAGACTGGTAGGCTTCCTGGTCGCATATTCTGGTTATAATCAAATTAGAATGCATGCTTTGGATGAAAAAAAGACAGCCTTCATTACTGAAGATGCCAACTACTACTACAAAGTTATGCCCTTTGGCCTCAAGAATGCAGGAGCTACATATCAGCGACTAATGGACTGCGTATTCAGAAAGCAGATTCGATGCAACATCGAGGTCTACGTAGATGATATGGTTGTCAAATCTCAAAGCATAGCCCAACATGTGGCAGACCTCGAAGAGATATTCGGTGAAGTTTGGAAGTACGACATACATCTCAATCCCGAAAAATGCACATTCGGGGTAGGCGGTGGCAAGTTCCTTGGCTTCATGATCAAACACCGAGGAATCAAAGCCAAACCAGACAAATGCTCATCCATCCTACAGATGCGTAGTCTGACCAGCATCAACGAAGTTCAGAAGCTGAATAGATAATTGGCGACTTTATCAAGATTCCTTCCGAAACTTGCCGAGAAAGCTAAACCTTTCTATGAGCTGCTCAATAAGACAGAGCCATTCCTATGAGATGATACATGTGAGCAAGTTGAGGAATTCAAAAAGACAATAGCTGCGCCACCTGTCTTGAGTCGACCTCGACAGGAAGCACCGTTGCTCTTAACCTCTCAGTTGCGGACGAAGCTGTCAGCTCGACACTCATCCAAGAAGAAGGGAAACATCAATTCCTTATCTACTTCACTAGCCGCATGCTATATGATGCCTAGAAGTGTTATCAAATGATTGAAAAGATAGCCTTGGCATTGGTCACCTCCGCTAGGCGGCTTCGACCTTATTTCCAAAGTCACCAAGTGATAGTTAAGACTAACTATCCAATCAAACACGTACTGCGGAAACCAGAACTAGCAGGCAGGATGGTAGCATGGTCAGTCGAACTGTCAGAATTCGATATTCGATATGAAACACGCAGCCTCATAAAGATACAATTCATGGCGAACTTCCTAGCAGAGTTTGCAGGAAACAACAAATCCACCCCTTACTAATGGAACCTTTACATGGACGGAGCATCCAATGTACAAGGAAGAGAAGCAGGCATCATACTTGAAGGACCCAATAATGTCTCACTGGAGCAAGCTCTCAAGCTCAACTTCAAGGCCTTAAACAACCAAGTCGAGTACGAGGCACTCATAGCGGGACTCAAACTCCCAAAAGAAGTCGGGGCTCAATGTCTAAGATGTTAGTCCGACTCACAGCTTGTCCAGGGACAAATATCATACAGCTATCATACATGTTAAATATCTTTCCTATACTTACTTACTATGCTGATGAATGAGTTAGACAGTGCATGATAGAAAGTAACTCAAATTGGAATTAAAAATTTTACATGTTGGTTGCTGCATAAAGTCTGAATTTTAGAATTCAAGTTGATATAATCGATTACTATTAATTCATAATCGATTATTTGCTCATCTGATGCTTCTAAAATAAAAGTCAAGGCTATTTTAATCGATTAAGTCATCGAAATAATCGATAACCTTCTACTTGAGTTTCTGATAAAAACATGTTCACTCTGGAGTAATCGATTAAGTCACCGAATTAATCAATTACATGAATCTCAAAATTGATTCCAAATTATGAACTGCTCTGTAATAATCGATTACTTAATCGAATTAATCGATTATTTTTGTCCTGTATATCTGAGGATTCTATTTCAACCTGTCTTAATCGATTATCTCCAATTATAATCGATTACACTTCTTCTTCTACAAGTCACCTGCACTGAAATAATCGATTATCCTGTATTATAATCGTTACTTCATTTCTCTAAACTGAAATTTTGATTGAAATAATCGATTACATAACAAAATAATCAATTGTTTAAGTTGTTACTACTAAAATCTGACAGTTTTTGAAACTGTCCAACTGCACTTAAACACGATTAATGAGAATCAAAGCCATAATGATAGTGCTTAAAGATCACAACAGCTATATTTTTGAAATATCAACTGTCCATTACACCAAATTGCCTATAAATAGAGATCATTAAGACTAGAACATCACACCCTCAAGTCTTGCTTTGTTTTGTGCTTTAAATTTTTTTTCTCTCACCTTTTAATTTCGTACTCTCTTCAAAATGTCCAAAAGAATCAAAACCTCAAAAAGAAAAGCACAAGCCCAACCTTCTAATCAAGCTGTGAGTAGGCTTGATCATTGGTTCACCAAAGATGCTGATAAAATGAACTATCTTCAGTTCAATGCAACAAAAATTCTCCGTCCTTCAAAATTCTTAAACCTAGCTTGGTTTACTGAACGAAGATTCAATTTTCCACATATGTTAGAGCAACAGAGCCTAACCAAGTTTGTTGAAATGCAAGACACCTTTTACCCTGATTTGGTAAAATTTTTCTACACTTGTTCCAAGATTTCTATGCATGGAACAATTCTAACTCAAGTCAGTGGTGTTGCAATGGAGATCACACCTGAAATCTGGAATGAAGTAGCTGGAATCTCCTTTGATGGAGAAAGAAGATTTGAAGAGGAAGTTGAAGGCTACAACAAGATGGAGACTTACAGAGGCATGCTTATTGATCCTCACATGAATATAAGGATGAGATTAGGCACTGGACCTATGATTCATGAGGATAGGCTCCTACATTACATAATTACCTACATCCTCACTCCAAGATCAACCAATCATGCTCAAGCTACTGATGATGATCTTGAAGTTGTCTATGGCTTGAAGAATGGAATCAAGTTGAACTGGATTCTTATCTTTCAAGAGATTATGCAAAAATCTTAAAGATTGGTAAACTACCTTTTTCCCTATGCTGTTTTGGTTTCAAGATTCATTGATTACTTTCAAGTGGATGTTTCAAATGAAGTCATGGATCATACCAACTCAAGCAACAGCCAGATTAAGGAGAAGCAGCTCACAAAGCTTGGTATGGTGAAGACACCATATGGCTGGCAAATGGCTGGCTAACCTATTCCTTTAGCTGAAGAAAGAGGAGAAGAAGGTGATGAGGAAGGAAATTAATAAGGAGATGCTGAGGAACAACATGAAGAACCTGTACCATCTGAGCCTCAATACTCATATTTTGAGTCATTAATGATACAAAAGATGGATGCTTTGTTTTCTTTGCATCATGAACAAAGAGATGAAGTGAACTCATCACTAGAAGAACTTAAGACTAGAGTTAAGAACATAGAATCCAAAGTTTTTAGAGATGAATCTAGGGATTCGAATTAGCTCTAGGTTAAGTTTGCAAGATTTATGTTTGCTTTTATGATATGTTTGTTTCATTTTTTTATGTTTATGATTAATGTATGTTTCTTTTCTTATATGAAAGTCTCTCTATTTCCTTTTCTATTTGGATGCTCAATGCTTATTTTTTTTAATTTGATATACCAAATAGGGGGAGTAGTAAGTAAAATGATGAAAATGCATGAAATGCTTAAAAGTAACTAATTTAGGGGGAGCTACTAATGCTACATATGATTGATATCTGAATTGATTAATGAATGTCTTTAAGTAAAAATCAAGTCAGATAATATACTTGATCTTTGCAAAAGCTGAGAAATTTTCAGGTTAAACATCTCTTCTTTAAAACATGTTTCATCAATTAAGTATTTGGCATGCTCAAATCAAAAAGGGGGAGATTGTTAGCTTTGAGGAAGCTGAAGTCATGGAATCAAGAAGAATGAAGAATACAAGTTTTGATGTTTCACATGCCCACTCAATTGATGGCATTTGTAATTTCCTTTTAAGCTTGGTTCAGTTGTTAAAGCTTTATAATCCTCATTAGGTTTAGTTAATTCATGCATTCATACATACATTTAATAAGATTTAATCATGTGGTAATAAGAAAATTAATAGAAATTCATTAAGGCAACTAAGAACTTTATCAAACAATTTCTCATTGTTTTAATCGATTATATGGATCAGTTAATCGATTACTATAATAGCGTTCTCTCTCTTTCCTTTAGCCCTTCTCTCTCTTTCCTTTCTTCCTTTTCTCTGCTTCTACCATTGATGAACTAGAGAAGCTTCTTAAACACTCAACCGTTGGCCAAAACCCTTCACACCCAACATGAAAGTTGAAAGGAATTACTCAATGAACTAGATTCCATCATCACTTTTCTCTGAAAACCATCAAACAGAGAGATCTAGTTCTCTAGGGAAATTCACAAAGTTTGATCCTGAGGAGAAAAGAAGGCATTTTAAGGACGTTCAAGGTTGGAAAAGCTGTTCTCTAGCCTTTTTTATGGATTTAGAGGTAAGAAACTCAAGTTTTACCGTTTGATTTGTGAAATTGTTCTTGGGATGAATAGTGACCACTTTGTGATAGGGATGGAATTAGGCTTGGGTTCTTTAGAAAACTATGCTCAGGAGGTTGTTCTAATGAATATTAAACATTGAAACATGATTTTTTATGAAGTTTGATTTTGACTTTGAGTTTGGTATGGGTAGGAAGAATGTTAAGTAAATGGAAGATATTATGATAGATATGAGCCTAAGTGTCGTTACAAAAGTTGTTCAGAAGGCCAAATAAACGGTGAAAATGTGTTGATATATCTGTTTTAGTCATGTTGGGAAATTGTTGATATATGACCTAGTAGATCATTGAATTGAGCTTATGCAGAGTCTGGGGGACTCTAAGATCTTGGTTAGACCAAGATAGATCCTATTGAGGGTATGTGAATCGCCTATAAGGTGGTTAGCTTTGATAACCCTAAGATAGAGAACAGAGAGGTTTTAATGGAAAGGAATAGCGTTTCCTTTCATTCTAACGGCTGAGGACCGTTATTGATTGATTGTTTTATGCCTTGTGTAAGGCGTGATAGTGATCTTGCTGGTGGTTGTGACCACGAAGCCGGGAAAGCCGGTGTAGCGCTGAGAGCAGGTAAGCTCTTTATTCTTGGGAGTGTTTCCCTTGCTTGTGTTCCACCACACCCGAGGGGGTGATGGTTAATGTATGTCATGTGTATTGAAATTGTGTGTTACAGTTTTATTGAGAACATGTATATGATATACACTGTGATGATGTGTTGTTGATTGATGAGTTTTCTCTGGCCAGTAGAATAGAGTACTATGGATTTTCGTTGGAAATGTACTTGTCACAGATGATCTTCTCTCGGAATTGCCATAGGTATCCAATGAAATCCTAAGGGAATGTACCTGTTCAGATGATCTTCCTTAGGCATTGAATTAAGTCCTAAGGTAATGTACCTATTCAGATGATCTTCCTTAGATATTGGATGGAGTCTTGGAGGATTGTACCACTGGGTGGATGATCTCTCTCAGACCATGTGGTATATGTGCATATCTATTATATTGTTTACCTGTGTTATGATATACATGTGATATGTTTTATGGGAGCTGTGATGGCTGGATTGTGTGTGTGATGCAAATTTTGATATTATATGCCATGGAAGTGAACCAGAGGGAGGAAAGACCTCCAAGGACCCTGAGTTTACTGAGATTGTTATCTCACCCCTGTTGGAGATCATGTTTTTGCAGGTGATGCTCGGGGAGCGGCTGATAGATCCCGGGGCAAGAGGCCCGAGTAGAGGGATATGGTTCTGAGGGAACCCTAGGCATAGATTAAAGAGCATGTTGGCTCTATTTTTTTTTGTTTTATGCCTATGTTTTGTACCTAAGTGAAACATGTACAGTTTTGATAAATATACTTTGTATATTATGAGAATTCACCATATATGATGTACAGTGGATGTTGTTAATAACGCTTGATGACATCATTTTGTTTACTGCTTCCATTTTAAGTATCTGTGATAATTGCTGCGCTTAACCGTAAATCAATGTTAATGAACCGGATGCATACGGGTCGTTACAATTACAGCATGTGCTGTATATGTTTTCTGGAAAATGCCTGATGAACATTTTAATCGATTACCACTGGCTCGTAATCGATTAAATAAGCTTAACACATATTTATTCTGTGATAATCGATTATGTCACGGAATAATCGATTACATAAGCTTCTGCATAATTTTACAAAGCATATTTATCTGGTTTAATCGATTACCAGGTGTTCATAATCGATTAAATAGGGGGATTGAATTCTCCATTGATTTGGTTCCAGGTGTGGGACCCATATCCATAGCTCCTTACCGCATGTCTCCTTTAGAGTTAAAGGAGCTGAAGATGCAGATTGAGGACTTGTTGTCCAAGAGGTTTATTAGACTGAGTGTGTCACCGTGGGGAGCACCGGTTCTTTTTGTGAAGAAAAAGGATGGAAGTATGCGGTTATGCGTGGACTACAGGCAACTGAATAAGGTTACTGTAAAGAATAAGTATCCTTTACCTCGGATTGATGATTTGCTCGATCAGTTGAGGGGTGCCTGTGTGTTCTCCAAGATAGATCTACGATCTGGATATCACCAGATTCGGATTAAGCCCGAGGACATACCGAAGACTGCCTTCAGGTAGAGATATGGTCATTATGAATATCATGTCATTCCCTTTGGTTTGACGAATGCCCCTGCAGTGTTCATAGACTATATGAACAGGGTATTCAAACTATTCCTAGATCAGTTTGTGGTGGTGTTTATTGATGATATACTGATCTACTCCAGGACAGAGGCGGAGCATACCGAGCACCTCAGGATTGTCCTGCAGACATTAAGAGATAATCAGCTGTATGCTAAGTTGTCTAAGTGTGAGTTTTGGTTTCTGGGCCATGTGATTTCTGTAGCTGGGGTAGCAGTTGATCCCAGTAAGATCGAGGCTTTGATGTCTTGGGAAAGGCCCAAGAATGTTTTAGAGGTCCATAGTTTCCTTAGTCTAGCAGGTTACTATCGGAGGTTCATTCAGGTGTTCTCACAGATGGTGTTACCTTTGACCCGCCTTACCAGGAAGGGTAGTCCATTTGTTTGGACTCATGAATGTGAAGAGTGTTTCCTGAGACTTAAGGAAAAGTTGACCACAGCTCCAGGTTTGACTCTTCCTGATCCTGAGAGTTGTTTTGAGGTTTATTGTGATGCTTCCTGTAACACCCCGAACGTGTTATCATTAACAATATTATAAGCGCGCTATTAGCGTTAATCTAACACAGTACGGAAGCGATATAATCATTTTTCTTGATATATTATGCATAGAATATAAAAACACACATAAAACAAGTCTCTGCTGATCCAGATAAAACATACATAACATAGGCAGAAACATAAAACAGACAGAGATCATCAGGAGGAAAACATCATCTTATACATAAAAGTCTGTACATATATACATACAACTGATAGTTCTCCCACATCAGTGGTTATACATCAACATATGTACAGTATAATGGTGTACACCCACACCATATCCCTATACAGGGTACAAGACAGAGTTTAAACTAAAGACTCTTCTAGTCTTCATCTGCAGCCAATAACCGTCCTGCAACTCATCTAGGGCCTCCTGCCCGGTGGTAACTCCTCTTCACAAGAAGTACCTGAAAACCACAACCCACAACAGGGGTGAGATAAACATCTCAGTAAGCTCAGGGTCCTGGGACATCCTCCCTTACCCTGATTTACCCCCAAGCACATAATAACAGAACATAACAAAGCCTAGGACACCGTCATAGCTATCATACATTCCCCAGTCCTCTGGGTACTAATCGGATGCTATCAGCATCAGAGGTAATCCACCTCATACTGGCTCTCTAGCCATCTGGCTCTCCAGCCATCGCAAACTCGTCTCACAGAAGTACAATCACATAAGTGTCTATCACAAGACACTTTCCATGCTAGAGAGGCACCGCCTCATTTATCAGAACAAGCATTGCCTGAGTCATCTACTCAGGACTTCACACACGTAATGCCTGAGGAATCCCTCAACTCAGGACTTCCGGAATCCAGATATGGCTCATCTAAGAGGCCTTAGGCTCTCATCCCCTCGGGAAGCCCTCTCTTAGAGATACAACATATCTGTCCACCGCCTGGCCTCACCAGGACTTCCATAACATATGCCTAAGGAAGAACATCCATAAATGGGCAATCACCTCCAGGACTTTCCATAACGCATGCCTGATAGATCATCTCCTACCGGAGGCATACCATTTCTCAGGACTTCCAAACACTGGCCTGAGAATAACTACTCAGGACTTTCAACATCTCTGCCTAAGGAGGAACCTCCATACAGGGCAATCCACCCTTAGGACTTAGCGGAGAGCAGTGGCACCTCCCAAGGAATCTCAGCTATTCCAGGGAGTCCCCAAACTCTTCCTCTGGCTAGGGAACCTCAACTAGCCCGATACTATCGCGGTATCCTATAGGTTCCACCACCTGCAACCTCAGGTGCAATTTCATTCTCACACTGTCTCAGTGTCTATCCTAGGTTTCCTCTTACATTCACATTTCTGGAACGGTCTGAGTTTCACTCCAAGCACCGTTCAATGAGCCTCTCAGGCTCACCGTATATATGTATGAAAACCATCACCCACTTGGGTGGCAAACCATAAATAAGGGAAAAACCCTAGAACAGTGAGCTTACCTGGCAAGCCGTGCCCAGCTCTAGCCTTATCTGATGGTCTGCGTCTCTGCTGCCTGTTGTGTCAAGCCCTACCAAGGCACACAACCGCATATTACAGAGCATACAAGCATATAAACACACATAAGCTCATCAGGCAGTCCACCACTGCCTCTGGAAAAGGAAGCTCAGTCCTTTCCAACACTCTAACTTAAGGTTCATCAGGCTCATCACACTAAGCCTTTCCAAAGACCCTCCATGGTCTATCTCAACTCAGCCATGGCTTCAGAGTCACCACAGACTCAACACAGCCATTCACAATCCACTTATTCAAGGATTTCCACAGGGCTTGAACAGTCTATCTCACAAGACACCGTCCTCATGGCCTCTCAGGCACACAAGCCCATCATCATGGCCCTTGCATGTCTCAAAACAAGTGACTCAGTCCAAGTCACACATGCATAGCCTAGAGCCAAAACCAACAGTCACCAAATCATAAACTGAAAGCTAATCCTTCCTCCTCTCATCATCCCGAACACACCTCTCAACTGGACCCAGAGCTAATTCTAGCCCTATCACAGATGGGTCACTATTCATCAAAAACCCTCAAATCAGAAAACAACCGGAGAGACTCGAGTTTCTTACCTCAGAACTGCCGAGGAAGGCCTCTGGGCTACTCTCCCTAGCCTTGGTGCACTGACCCACCGCCGTTCCTCGCCCAATCTCGAGTTCTCTGCAGCTTCTCAGAGAAGGGGTTTTCAATGAATAGGGAGGAAGGATTCTGGCTCTAGCTTGGTTTCTAGGAGGTTTGGATGGTCTAGGAGGTGTCTGGGGTCACAAAGCATGGCCATGGGAGCTTGGGAAGCCCTTCCATGGCTGCTGGAGGTCAGAGGAAGAAGAAAACCATTTCTTCTCCTCCAAAAACGCGACCCTCCTTTAAAACCAGTCTGCGCCATCCGCGCCAGCTGCAGAAACTCTGGCGCCATCAGCGCCACATCCACGCTATCAGCGGGAACCTGCCGAGCCTGTGGCGCGATCTGCGCCACACCCAGCGCCATCCGCGCCACACTCCAAACTCAGTTGGCGCCCCTAGCGCCAACTCTGGCGCTCCAAGTGTGGACCTCCAGAGGATCTCGCACCACCAGCGCGATCCTGGCGCCCCTGTCGCCACCTTCCAGAGAGTCTGGCGCTATCCGCGCCAGCCATGGCGCCAACCGCGCCACACCCCACACAGGGTTTTCTCAGCAGGACCTCTGGCGCTACCCGCGTGGACCACCACGCCATCCGCGCCAGGACTCAGGGTTATCACACTTCCAAGCAAGTACTTGGATGTGTAATGATGCCGGAGAAGAGAGTAGTTGTTTATGCATCCCGGCAGTTGAAGCCACATGAGGAGAATTATCCTACACATGATTTAGAGCTTGCAGTTATTGTCTTTGCTTTAAAAGTGTGGAGGCATTACTTTTATGGTGCTAAGTTAGTGGTGTTCAGTGACCACAGGAGCCTCAAGTATCTTTTTTATCAGAAAGAGTTGAATATGAGGCAGGGACGGTGGATGGAATTCCTCAAGGATTATGACTTTGAGTTGAAATATCATCCAGGCAAGGCGAATGTAGTTGCTGATGCCTTAAGCAGGAAGCATGTGAGTGTTTCCTGCATGATGATCTCAGACTGTGAGTTAATTGAGCAGTTTAGAGATATGCACCTGACTGTGACAGAGGGTGTTAGTGGTCTTGAGTTGAGAGAGACCAAGATTGGTAATGAGTTGATTCAGAGGATCCGGGAGGCCCAGAAGCAGGATGATGATGTGAGGGCCATGATTGGTCGACATAATGTTTCTTGGGAGACACATGACTTGGTGTTGTACCAAGATCGAATCATTGTGCCTAAGGGCGAGCTGGTGCATGCAGTTCTATCTGAGGCTCATAAGGGCCAATTCAGCATTCATCCGGGTGCCACCAAGATGTATCAGGACCTTAAGAGGAAGTTCTGGTGACCAGGGATGAAGAAAGACATAGCTGAGTATGTGACTAAATGTCTGGTGTGTCAGAAGGTGAAGATTGAGCATCAGAGACCGTCAGGCCTACTACAGCCGTTGCAGATTCTAGAGTGGAAATGGGATAGCATTTCCATGGATTTTGTAGTTGGACTACCGAGGACTCAGACTAGATGTGACTCCATCTGGGTAATTGTTGATAAGCTGACCAAGTCTACTCATTTCTTACCTGTTTGGACTGACTATACTGCAGAGAGGTTGGCTCAGCTATATGTCAGAGAGATTGTCAGACTGCATGGTAGTATTATCAGCGACAGAGATCCGAAGTTCACTTCTAGATTTTGGAGTGCGCTTCAGGAGGCTTTTGGGACTCAGCTGAGGCTTAGTACAACTTTCCATCCCCAGACCGATGGTCAGACAGAGAGGACTATCCAGACTCTGGAGGATATGTTGAGAGCTTGTACCTTAGAGCAAGGTACTAGATGGGATCGATACCTACCTCTGGTGGAGTTCTCGTATAATAATAGTTTTCATGCTAGTTTGGGCATGGCACCTTATGAGGCATTGTATGGCCGGAGGTGCAGGAATCCTGTATGTTGGACTGAGGTGGGTGAGAGACAGCTTCTTGGACTTGAGATGGTTCAGGAGACCACTGAGCAGATTCGTTTAATCAGAGATAAGCTATTGAAGGCTCAGAGTCGACAGAAAAGTTATTATGATCATAAACACAGGCCACTGTAGTTTGTTAAGGGCGACCATGTGATTCTGAGGTTGTCTCCAGTTACTGGGGTTGGACGGGCTTTGGGTGTAAGGAAGCTCAGTCCTAGGTTCATTGGTCCTTACCAGATACTTCAGAGAGTAGGACCAGTGGCCTACAGGCTAGCCTTGCCTCCCCAATTGTTAGGACTGCATGATGTGTTCCACGTGTCACAGTTGAGGAGGTATGTGCCAGATCCGTCGCACGTGGTGGAGCCTCACACCGTTCAGATCACGGAAAATCTGACTTATCCCACACGGCCTCTACAAATTCTGGATAGGATGGAAAAGAAGATTCGGAGTAGGACTATTCCCATAGTGAACGTTCAGTGGGAAGGGAGGACACATGAAGAGGAGACTTGGGAGCGAGAGCAGGAGCTGGTACAGCTATACCCCGAGTTACTTGACAGGTATGTCTTTGAATTTTGTGGACAAAATTCTTAAAAAGGTGGGGTGAATATAATAGCCTTCTTTCTCTTTCCTTTAGCCCTTCTCTCTCTTTCCTTTCTTCCTTTTCTCTGCTTCTGCCATTGATGAACTAGAGAAGCTTCTTAAACACTCAACCGTTGACCAAAACCCTTCACACCCAACATGAAAGTTGAAAGGAACTACTCAATGAGCTAAATTCCATCATCATTTTTCTCTAAAAACCATCAAACAGAGAGATCTAGTTCTCTAGGGAAATTCACAAAGTTTGATCCTGAGGTGAAAAGAAGGCATTTTAAGGACGTTCAAGCTTGGAAAAGCTGTTCTCTAGCCTTTCTTGTCGATTTAGAGGTAAGAAACTCAAGTTAGCTTTGATAACCCTAACATAGAGAATAGAGAGGTTTTAATGGAAAGGAATAGCGTTTCCTTTCATTCTAACAGCTGAGGACCGTTATTGATTGATTGTTTTATGCCTTGTGTAGGGCGTGATAGTGATCTTGCTGGTGGTTGTGACCACAAAGCTGGAAGAGCCGGTGTAGCGCTGAGACCAGGTAAGCTCTTTGTTCTTGGGAGTGTTTCCCTTGCTTGTGTTCCACCACACCCGAGGGGGTGATGATTAATGTATACCATGTGTATTGAAATTGTGTGTTACTGTTTTATTGAGAACATGTATATGATATACACTGTGATGATGTGTTGTTGATTGATGAGTTTTCTCTGGCCAGTAGAATAGAGTACTATGGATTTCCGTTGGAAATGTACCTGTCACAGATGATCTTTTATCGGAATTGCCATAGGTATCCAATGAGGTCCTAAGGGAATGTACCTGTTTAGATGATCTTCCTTAGGCATTGAATTAAGTCCTAAGGTAATGTACCTATTCAGATGATCTTCCTTAGGTATTGGATGGAGTCTTGGAGGATTATACCACTGGGTGGATGATCTCTCTCAGACCATGTGGTATATGTGCATATCGATTATATTGTTCACCTGTGTTATGATATACATGTGATATGATTTATGGGAGCTGTGATGGCTGGATTGTGTGTGTGTTGCAAATTTTGATACTATATGCCATGGAAGTGAACCAGGGGGAGGAATGACCTCCAAGGACCCTGAGTTTACTGAGATTGTTATCTCACCCCTGTTGGGGATCATGTTTTTGCAGGTGATGCTCAGGGAGCGGCTGATAGATCCCAGGACAAGAGGCCCGAGTAGAGGGATATGGTTCTGAAGGAACCCTAGGCATAGATTGAAGAGCATGTTGGCTCTATTTTTTTTTTTTTGTTTTATGCCTATGTTTTGTACCTAAGTGAAACATGTACAGTTTTGATAAATATACTTTGTATATTATGAGAATTCACCATATATGATGTACAGTTGATGTTGTTAATGACGCTTGATGACATCATTTTGTTTACTGCTTCCATTTTAAGTATCTGTGATAATTGCTGCGCTTAACCGTAAATCAATGTTAATGAACCAGATGCATACATGTCGTTACAATTACAGCATGTGCTGTATATGTTTTCTGGAAAATGCCTTATGAACATTTTAATTGATTACCACTGGCTCGTAATCGATTAAATAAGCTTAACACAAATTTAGAAACTTTCTGTGATAATCGATTATGTAACAGAATAATCGATTACATAAGCTTCTGCATTATTTTACAAAGCATTTTTATCTGGTTTAATCGATTACCAGGTGTTCGTAATCGATTAAATATGCATTAACATGTTTTTAGCCTGGTCTGTGTTAATTGATTAAAAGGGATCTTAATCGATTACACATGTGTATTAGAAAACTTAGTTCATCTGGAATAACCGATTACAAGATGACTTAATCAATTATTTTGTTCGTGACGAATTTCCAGATTCCTGATGAACACTTTAATCGATTATCTGGTTAAAATAATCGATTACCAAAGCTAAAATATTCGATTACATTAACGAAATACTCGATTACAGTTAGTTAAATCTGTATTTTTTATAAATAGAACAGTCTGGTCTATGATTGTACAATAATTGAAAAAGAATAGACTCATGCAAACCTTGAGAAAAACACTTTCTACTGTTCTCAAAATCAACAAGGCTAAGTTTAGAGAGAAAATCAAAGATTCAAAGTGTCATGGAGAGTTACATGTGATGTGTGTCACAATTCATATTGTTTGAAGTTGCTCAAGCTATTGATTAAAGAAATCATCAAAAAAGAGTATTGATCATCAATTACATACATTCTCAGGTTGTTTGAATAATTTATTTCATTGAATTAGCTGAGGATTATAAGGTGATATCTTTCTTGAACCTTTAGCTTGGTTTTTTTGTCTGATATTTGTTTTGTATTTGAGTGTTTGTACATATAACATTTGTATTCTTTAAAGCTTTTTCTAGAAAGGATTTCTAGAGGGAAGAACAGAGAGGGGATCTTTGGTTCTTGGTCTTTTAAAAAGTCTATAGGAAGTAGATTTTGAATTTTACCTAGGGTGGGTAAGAGAGGTCATTGTAAGCTTGTAAATAACTAATATTTGTTATAGTAGAACTCTGACCAAGTGTTGGTTGGAAGAAAAACTAGATGTAGCCTCCAGGGTTGAGAGGTGAACCAGTATAAATGTAACACCCTGAAATTTCAAAAACTATGGTCAAAATATTATATGAATTATTCTTGCACAACTATTGATGTGAGTATTAGGTTATGAGAGATTTGATGGTCTATATTTAAATTATTTGGGTGAAATATTAATTAGAGACCTTACAAAAATGTTTGAGGAGAAATGACCATATTGCCTTTCCTTTAAAATAGAAATTACAAAAAATGCCCTTAGATATTTTGGTAAGATATTTTAAGGTAGAAATTACAAAAATACCCTTGGATATCCTGGAAAATTATAATCATGCCCCTAGAGTGACAAATTACCATAATACACTTAAGGCTAAAATTACCAAAGTATCCTTTGATGACAAATTACCAAAATACTTTGTGACAGAAAGCTTCAGAATAGAATTTCTATGACTTTTATATGGTGATAAAATTCTATTCAGGAAAATTTAGGTAGCAGAAAAGTATAGAAAAATGATAAGTAGAATCTGGGAAATTTTCTTCCAATGAATGCCATGTGTGAAGCTATCTTTAAATTGAATTCTTCTTCATAAAAGGTGACATGTGGATACAAGGAAAACCACATAATTTTCTTCTCTTTAAGAAAATGAAAACATGATAAATAGAAAAATATCTTAAGCTTCATAAATTAAAATGATAAGATACAATCATGAAGGCTTAAGAAACATCTAGTCACTTGTAAGCCACCATTAATGAAGGGATAAGAAGCCATCATGCTTTGGGAATTATTTATACAAAGTAGTATGGGACAGTCAGAATTAAAATAAAGAACAACTTTATATGTAAAGTTTATATAACATTCTGTATAGACTACTTATGGGCAAATTATATTGTAATTAAAGTTAGTCTCTAGAAAACTTTAGAATTACATTATTCAATATTATCTTTAGGTAGAAGAATTCAAATAGAACTTGACTTCCTCTTAGAAAATGCCAAGTATAAGGTAAAAATAAAATTAGATTATTTTTCTTCATTTGCAAAATAACATGATATATGTATAAATGAAAGGAAAATAAAAATCTCCCTTGGCTTAGACATTGTCCATGTGAAAAGCAAGGAAGATGGGAGAAGATTCATGAATTTGGACAAGTGTAAGGTCACTTGTAAAGTGGTGGACACCTGTCTTGGACATTTGTAAGGAAATCATTAAAGCTTGGGAGATATTTTCACAAAGTAAAAGAATAAGGATGAATTTAGTTAGAATCTAATGGAATGAAGGGAAACTAAGTTAAGATGGAACTAAATGAAGGTAATTAGTTAGAAAGGGTAAAAAAGTCCTTGAATATTATATCAATTTCCAACCACTATATAAAGGAAGGGGGGTCCAAAGTGAAAGTCATTTTCCAACCACCCTTCTACAAGGAAGCTACACGTGAACTACCCCTTCATATCCCTTTCATTTCACTTTCGTCCTCTCTTTTTCAAAGACTAAAGCAAACAGAATAAGACCCCACCTTTTGGAGAAATCACGTGGGAGAGCTAGCCAATTAGGAAGAGAAAAACAAGCTTTCTAAGAGATTACAAGGTATTTATATGGAACCTTTATGATAAAGATAGTTTAAGTGTTGTTTGTGTTTGAATAAGTGTTTGTAGTTCATGTGTTGTTGAGTGTTTTCATGAATCTCTATGAAGTTCATGTGTTGCTGAGTGTTTCTATGAATCTCTATACATAACTGATATGTAGAATTTCTGAGTAAAAGTATGTAAGACAGTGATTGAGGACTGATGTTGAAAATACATATGAAAAGAGTTATGTATTAAGTGAATCGGTTTCATGTGTCTCATGTGCATAAGAGTTGCCTCACAGAGGAGGTGTATATAAGAGTTACCTCAGAGAGGAGGTATAAGAGTTGCCTCAAAGAGGAGGTGTGTCAGATAGCTATAGGAACTGAGTTCGAGCGTTCAGATAAGAGAAGTCTGAGCTGGGGGGACTTGGCAATGGGGAAATCACGCTACCCATGATGATCACATGAGTGTGGGTGAGAATCCTATTGCAACACTGTGAGACCCTGACTGATCATTTCAGTTCTGTGCCACTGGGATGAGGCTATCTTGACTATTGGTACCAAATAATAAGAGTTCAAGAGAATCATGCATCATGATAAGAGTCTAAAAGAATCATGCATCTTTAAGGATGTTCTTATTTGCATATGAATATATTTTATTTACTTAAATTATGTTTATCATAAACTTACCTATATTTTTGTGTATGTGGTTTGAAACGACCGCTTCTACTTCGCTTTATTTCGTATTTATTTTATTCGTTACGGTTTTTTTTTTTTAAATTTCCGAAAAAGAAAGGATAGCCCAAATTCATTTTTATTGAGTTTGAAAACGATTTTAAGAAATATGAAAGTTTACGCGTTATCTAAATGACGTAGTTCATGACGTTCACATATTCATACCATACAGTCCCTTATTACAAATTAACAGTCCAATACATAAACAGTCCATAATACAGATCAAAGTAGAGATCATCAACAAGCAAAGGATCATCACAAAGTCTTCATCATATCTTCTTGTGCAGCATTCATATCACTGTTCCTCTGCTCGCCCAAGAAATTTTGGGGTCATCACAGGTGTCAACCACCAGACACAAAATAGGGTAAGTCATGATAAACAAAATTTAAATACAAACAGATATAATGAACAAAATTTAAATATAAACAAACATAATAAATATACGTAAATGGTTATATAATAATACAGAGAATTTATCAAAACGTTACTAAGATTTAATTATCATCATTATCTCTTCTTCACACATACTTGTTACGAAATGTAAGAAAATGCATGCTCTTCTTATTATATGATATATGACTGAGATCTCAGGTTCTCAACGTCTCAATAATTGTGGCCACAGTCAGATAATCCCACCCTCACCTTAGTGGAACGAACTTATCCACCTAGTCAGGGTAGCCCAGTGGCGCGTAGGATTATCACCTCCACCCATGTGATCATCATGGTGGTGTGGTCCTCACTGTCTCAACTACCCCCAAGTTCAGACACCTCTGAACGTATGGACTCAGTTTAGTTATCTGACACACCTCCTCATGAGGTTTATCTTCACAAATTTTACCCCACCAGGTATATGCACATGATTCATGTATGAATACTCTTTTCATCTCATTTTTCTCATTATTTATCACTTATTTACTTAATGTCTCAATACACCAAAAGACTCACGGAATCCATTTTTTTTTCAGAACACACACCTCATTTTCAATCATCCAATAAAACTTCTCAAGGCCAAATAATACCACATGGCCATCACCCATCAATCTCATTTGAAACCTTTCACTTGTGACAAAATTAGAAAGTTATATCTCTTAATTGTAGTTAACAAAATTTATATAATTCATGATTCTATACTAATTTTATCACCATGATACATACATAAGAAATAAGTTAGATAAAATCATAACTTAAAGAACATAAAATATATACTATCTACAAAATAATCC
>PYAF01004655.1:207616-224368 GCA_007407185.1 Glycine tomentella
GCCAAGTCTTGCTTTCAAGAGCCCAAAGCTACAATATTTTCTTTTAAATCCAAGAAATAGCAAAATCCTATTTTCTTGTTAGTTAAATTTATAAAATGACTTAACTATCTTAATAAATAAGTCTTTTTAGCCCATAATTAAGAGAAAACTCCTAAAATTATTTTCATCCTTCTCATACAATTTTCTAATAATTTGAATAGCTTGAATTAAACTTTATTTCATAATATGTATTAAAATTCTGAAAATCTTAATAGATAGCGTATTATAATTTCTAATCATCCTAAATTATTGCCTCAAACCCATATTTAATAAATATAAAATATTGGGGTGTTACATGGTTGACACCTACTATGACCCCGATTTGGTTTGGGTGAGCAGAGGAATAGTAAAGAAGGATTGGCAGGCTGTTTTTGATGGAGGACTTTGTTGAAGATGTTTTGATTTAAGATGTTTTGTTGTAATAAATATTTTAGTTCTGTGTACTATGTAATAGACTCTATATCGGTTTGTATTGTATTTTACAGTATATTTTAGTTATAAATGAACCAGACGTATAAATCTTTTGAATATTAATTAATAGTAACCTCGGTTCAATAATTTTTAACAAGTTGACAAATTGATTTTTCATTAAAAATCAATAATAACAAGATGGTAAATTGAGGCATTACAATAAATCTTGTGTGATTTAAGATTTTTGTTAGTATTTCATTATATTCTTGAAGTACAAGCTTTGTTCATCTTACAACATTGGTCACAGCACAAGAGTGGTTTGATTGGTAAAAGAAATAGTTTTCCTAATTGGTTTTTAAAAGATATGATCCTTTTGAAAGTCTTCCGTTGTTACATATTTTGAAAGGAAATTTTAAAAACTCTTAGGTAAAACCAATTCACCCCCCCTCTTGGTTATTTGCATAAGTGTTCCTTATATTTTCACTCTCCACCTTTTCTTCCTTATTTCTCACATGAGAAACCTCCCTTTTAGGCTTGTCCTTCCAGCTAGAAGTTGTAGCCCCATTGGAGAATTTGGAAGCTTTTCTCCTCTTTAGTTGTTGTTCCACCCTTTGAGCTTTGTGGACTAGCTCCTCAATTGTAGCATATGAATGTAGCTCCATCACATCTTGAATTTCTCTATTCAAGCCATGAAGGAATCTAGCCATTGTTGCTTCTTGAACCTCCACAATTTCAGCCCTTATCATCATCAATTCCATTTCCTTGTAGTAATCATCAACACTTTTGTAACCTTGGAAATGTCTTTGAAGCTTGTTGTGGACTTCCTTTGCATAATAAGTGGGGACAAATATTCCTCTCAAGCATGTCTTCAAATCATCCTAAGAATTTACTCTTTGCCTCCTCCCTCTCCCTATATCCATTTTAATTTGGTTCCACCAAGTCAAAGCATAGCCACCAAACTCTAGAGTTGCTAGAGTAACTTTCTTTTCTTCCTTAAAGTATTGGCATGAGAAAATTTGTTCTACTTTCATCTCCCACTCAAAATATTCTTCGGGGTCATTATTGCCAAGGAATTTTGGAATTTTTATTTTCACTCCATTCAATCCTCCATTCCTCCCATCTCTTTCTTCTCTTCCTTCTCTCCTAAGCCTCAAATCATCCTCATCTCTATTTTGCCTTCTAGGATTGTATCTTCTATTTTCTCTTCTATTGTTTTCTCTGCCATCCTCCCTCTCATTCCTCTCATCCTAATAATTTCTTCCATGAGAGGAAGCATACTCACTCACCCTCCTATTACAATGAGCCTCTCCATCCACACTACCATTTGGACTACTCCTTCTTTGAGTCTTCCTTTGAAACTCCCCAAACTTTGCATCTATTTTAATTTGGAAGTCTTCCATTTTTTTTTTGTCATAGCTTTCATCAACCTAGAGGACCTAGGTGACAAAGACTCTCCTCCACTTGAACTTATCCTTCAAAAAAATGGTTAGCAAAAACACAAGTATATAAAGAAATTCTCACCACTCTCTAAGTGTTTGTCACTCTCACTCGTGTTTGCACACTTTTTAGGCTTTTTCTATAATGTTTTCCCTTGCCTTTTTCCACTCTTATTCCTCTCTATATTTCTTAAGCAAAAACTTCTAATCAAATCAAGCTTCTTTACTATAGTGAAATAGGAAATGATTCTAGGCTAGACTCAAGAGTCCAAGAACAAGAAAACTCTAAGACAAAACCTTGAAAATTTAAGAGACCAGCAACAAAAGAAATTTTTTTTGGAAAAACACAACTCAAATTGGAAATTAATGAGACAACTCAAGGAATACTATGGTTGTACCAAACTACACAAGGAGGTTATGCTAAGTAAATTCAATTGCTAGAAGCCAAATTTCCTAAAATTTGCATGTCATACAAGTTCATGTAGTTTTGTGGTTCAAAGGAAATTTCAACTTGTAGCTTTTGTGACTTTGATTTGCTTCTAAATTCTGTTTTTCTTTCACTTTTTACCACTTGATGCATTTTCTTTTTTGTTTTTGATTGTTTCTTTCACAATTTTTGTAAGCTTTTGTTTTCTCTTTTTGCACAAGTTCAAAATTTCTTAAGGAAATTCAATGAATCACTAAAAACAATGTATAACAATTGTAAAATTTGTTTCTAACATTTCAATTCAGTTTAGACATGAGAGTAGAATCAAAATAAGTGGTCATAAAACACAAAAACACTACAAACAAAAATTGACAAAAATCAAGACTAGAAAATTAGGAAAATATCAAGAACAAATGAAGAACATGAAGACCTGAAATCACATGAAACTTGAAGGAAACACTAAGGTTTTGTGGCTGAACACACAACAAGCCAAAACAACCAAGAATCAAAAGAAAAAAAACAAGAAACAAGGACTGAAATGGAATTTTCATTTTTGGGTTTGGTGCAGATTATTACCTTTGAAAAACTTTTAAAACTGAACTTGAAGAAGAATTCCACAAGGATTAGGCTCTAGATACCACATGATGTAAATGAATGGAGTCATTTACATGAAATTTCCCAAATCTACCTTGCAATAGAACCCACTCTTCAAGCAATCTTCAAGAACACCCAAATTCCAGCACTCTTTGGCAATTGGGGTTGTTTAGAAGTTTAGAATTGCAGAAAATGGAAGATGGAAGAAAGGTTAGGGATGAAGATGAAGACACCATGGAGAAGCTCTCCAATAAGTCTAGGAAGAATCACCATAATAGCATTGGGAAGCCATTGATAAGACTCAAGAAGTTCTTGAACAAGAACAAGAGAGAAAACTCTCACCATAATTTAGAAATTGTATTAATCATCCAAAGATCCTTACAATCAGTTTGTGAGTGGTTTATATAGACCACGAATTAACAAGCTAAATGACATTAAATGTAATGTAAATGCAAATTGAAATGAAGCCCAAATGTAGCTTGAAGTGCAAGCTTTCTTTAAAATGACCTTTGGCTTCGAAGTTTCGCGCTTCTTTAGAGTTTATTGATTTAATCGATTATTTCATCCATGTAATCGATTATTTAACCTAAATAATCGATTACTTGGTTTGGTAATCGATTATTTTTTTCTTATCTTTCCTGGAAACTGATATATGAACAAAATAATCGATTAATTTGACATGTAATCGATTAAAACAGAGCTATTTACATTTTTCAGGCTAATTTAATCGATTATAGGATGCTTTTAATCGATTACAGGTATCAAAAGATGTTATTAATCTGTTACAGGATGCTTTTAATCTGTTAAAATAGACAACACTCCTTTTGTGTTTCCACTACTTTTGTGGGCTTCTTTTTGCTTTTCCAAGAGATACAAGTTAGATTGCATATGATCTTGAAGTGATTGAGTCCTAGCTCTTTAGCTTGCATTGATCCTCCATCATCGGCCAAGACTTGGGTTTATGAGCCTTTTCGGCCTACCCGAGTCTGGAGCTTATGAACCATCGAAAAGCTTGTCTTGGGTTTTCGAGGTCGGCCAAGACTTGGGTTTATGAGCTTTTTCGGCCTACCCGAGTTTGGAGCTTATGAACCTTTGAAATCTCCCAAGACTATTATAGAGTACCAGGATGCATCCGCCTTGGATTTTTAATGGACTTGTCAAGGGTGTATCCAAGCAAGTACCCAGATATTATCCTGGGTTTTTGTCGAAGCTGGACCTAGGAGAATGATCTGGTTGTAGTTATTGAAATTAGTCACAATCATAGAATAAAGGATATATGCTTTATTAATATAACTTTTAATGTACATATTCCCTCCTTTATTCATCGGACGGGCCTCATTAAACCTTTTTCAAGTGAAAAACCCAAATGGCAAAAAAGGACTTGATTAGGAAAAAGAGTATGTTGTCCGGCCTTGATCTTCTTAGTTGAAGTAGAACTTTAAATAGTAGCATTCGAAGTTCTATTAGAATGTCTTTGCCATTAAGTTCCTGTAGCTTGTAGGTGCCGTTGTTCAGGTTGGTGATTACTCTGAACGGGCCTTCCCAGTTTGATCCAAGCTTCCCTGCTCGGGGATCCTTTTGGGCTTCACCCCTGACACGCCAGAATAAGTCGCCTATTTAAAGAGGGAGGAGACTCAACGGCTACTCCCGCGGGATTCTGAAACGTCCCCTAGAAGCCTGCGTCGTGATTGACCATGTTCCCACTACCGCATGATCTCTATAAACATGGTCACTCCTCGAGTGACACGTGCGTATAGGTAAGGGGAGTGGGTGGCACACGACTGCCAGCATTAATTAGGGTACAAACCCCATTTCCAAAGATCACATCAAACGGTCACAGATTGGCAGAAAATTCATCATCATCGATGTCTCATCTACCTGCCAAGTTCAGACTTATCCATTAAAGTCAAAAAGTCTACATTGGAAAGTCCAACACTCACAACCTGGACAACACTGTCCAGATTCAGGTTCATGAATCCAAACTAAAAAAATTAAAGTTTTGGTTGACCTATGAAGTTGTCAACCTTGACACACCCTCTCCACACTCAGGGGCTGACAATACTCATTATATTACTATGACACTGGACATTCTACTTCTATGCTCTTTCACCCTCATTCGCCCATAAATCGGCTCAGAGGCTGGGGGCTTATGTACAGTCCAAAATAGTAAAATGACACGTGGCCATCTCATAAAGGTCACCGTACATGTGGAAACCCTCCACATTAGCACTGCCGCACTAATAGGCGCTTACTTAGCCTCCAAGTGTCAACCCGGACATACGTGTCAGGGTTCCTTATCAACATCGCTACAAGAGCACGGAGGTCAACCTTCTACAGGAGCATGGACACCAACAATATTATCTCCTCATTAATAGCATATCAAACATGCCAGGATATTCAAATAGGTGCAACCACCTTATCATATAATATCCCAACAAATTATCTATTAATTGTTACTTATCTACAAGTAACAATATATTAATAAGGTACACATTATCTCCTATTTAAATTAGATAACTGTCTGCTATTATCTGTTATTATTTTATAAACAGATTATCTATAAGCAATGGCCCAAGACCTATACTCCACACTATAAATACAACCATCCAAGTTCTCTCCAACTCACTTCGAACTCAACGTTCAATCTAGACTTACTTACAATACTTGAATGTATTACTCAAGTTATTCTTTCTCTACATCTTAGGCTGAGTTCTCACACCAAGTTATTCTTTAACAATTGATGTACTTACTTAAGCATCAGAGTGTTTTTCCTTTGTTTTGCAGGTCCCTCCTCTAAGAAAAGCCTACTCACTTCTCGACGACACAGGAGTTGGAGTCCACTCAAGCCACTCTAACCCACACGTGGAATTTCCAGATTTTTGCAAGAATATATATGATCTGTCCTCATAAATGCTTTCTTCCTTGTATATTTTTAAGTCATTATTTGAATTTTCTTCCAATGTGTTTCACTCAATGATCTTTTGATTTACCTCAACCCTTCATGGAAGGACAAGTATTATTGAGACAATACTTATCTGTAGGGTTGAATTTGGGAACCAGAATATTAACAATCATGTTGATTAGACGCTTGGATCTTTCATAATTGAAACAATGGCAGAACCCCTTGAATTTGGAACATATAGATACAGGGATGATTGTTGGCAATGAATCAGTCACATATTTTCTTTATTTGCATTTCTTTTCTTATTTATACTTGTTATATTCTTTGTAATGCAATGGATAAAGTCACAATTGAAGACGGTATACGATCTCGAGAAGGGACTCTATATTGTCACACGTATACCCAGGTGACATTGTTACCTCTTCCTAGAATTTGTTAGATTTCAATTTTCCTCATTTGTGAAGAACATGCAAGTTGATGTGCTTTTCATATTCATCGAAAACATCTCAAAGAGAAACGTCTAAGCTCCAGAGCAACATTGATATTTACTTAGCATATTACAGCCCCTATTATGACAAAGAAAGGACCATTCTCTGGAATATGTAGAAATAGCTAGGCTCATTGATATTTGGTTGTTTCATTGATATTTGTAATCTAAAGGGGTGAGTAGTTAGATGGTTATGGTAAATTAGGTAGTTAATTAAATTTTACCCAGTATGTAAGTCCCACTATATCATTTCTCTTCTTTTTTTTTTTTTTAACTATTTCGTCAAATTGATATTGAATTTAATGTCTATATATTGATAGTGGAAAATTGGTTTATACGGTTATCTAATCACAAATTATCGTTTGGATTACTTCAAAATAATTATTTAAAAATTAACAAACTTATCATACATGAATTGTGATTGGATTATTGTGTAAATTTTTTTACATTATTAATGCATAATTCTTTTTACCATTGATATTTTCTTGATTTTAATTTCTCTTTATGTCTGGTGGGCTGCAGGGGTGAAAGGCCTTAACTATAGTCGGTGTAAATGTGTAGTTTGGTACGCATTTTTATTGGTTCAATTTTATGTAGTATTTTAATTGATGCACAAATGTTTTTAGTATTTTATGCAGCGAAGCTTCTTAATTTGAAACTTTTTACAATGTTATACTTGTATATTTATCTGGAACAGTGGCCAAAATGCCACAAATTTGAAAACAAATGCCCAGAATGCCATGCCTATGAAACTATTTTCCAGAATGCCACGTGGGCAATTTCGCTGGAAGCATGGGCGAAATAGTAAGCTGACGTGGCAAGCAACCATTGGACACGTAATTCACTGGTAAGGGTAGCGAATGACGTGGTCTGCCCAGCCTTTTTTTTTTTGGGCAGGACACGTGGCAAGCCTACATTTGTCATGTAATTCGCTTAAAAGGCCATTGAAATAGGCTAAAATTGACACGTGGCAGCTTCCTATTAATTTGGTGGAGGATACAGCAAAATGGGTGACCTATTTTGCTACATTGCACAGCGAATTTAGTCCTATTTATACACCCCCATTTCCAAATCACCACACATGTTCTGATCAAGTTTTTCACTCTTTGTCAAATTTCATTCCAAAATTTGTTCTTGTCTTAGTTTTTTTTAATTTACGCAAAATGAGTGCTACTAGAAATGGTTTAATAACCATTGTCTACTATAATGGGAGTAGATATGTTGGACCTAATGGTCAAGTTTTTGAAGGAGAAAGTAAAATGTTTCGTATGCCCCCAGGATGCAGCCATCGTGATTTGATGAAAATGATTTACAAGAAGTTGAGATTACAATGCGGACAATCTATGTCTCAATTGATTTCTAGATGTGCATCGGGCAACCTGGTGCAGTGGGTTACTGTGGATATTGTAGATGATGATGATGTAGCATTAGTTACAGATGCATGCATATCAGACGAAGCAAACCCAAGATTTATCAAATTGTATGCAGAATTAAATTGTGGTGGACAATTAAGCAGTCAACATTGTGTCCAGCCCATTGGGTCCATTGACATAAACAGAGAGTCGCTGGTGAATCCCGAAGATAGAGATGTATTCCAATCACCACCACTACCAATGCAACCAACCTAACAAATGGATTATGAAGATAGGGATATATCGCCCCCACCAGCACCAGCAAGTCAAGCAATGGAGAATGAAATGGTACCGGCCCACGACCCAGCTTGGCCTATGGACAGTTCTGAGGACAAGGTGGACGAAGGTGTTGTTCTAGACAGTAACTCATCGGATACAGACGTAGAAGGTGATTTTGATTGAGCTTTTCCAATTCCTTCTCCGGGCATTGTCGGAATGCAAGACCCACTTCCGATTCCAGGTATGGATGCACATTATTTTGTCAATCAGTAGTTTTTAAATTATTGCAGGTTTAATAGAACAATGTGTAATATGTCTCATGTTATAGGAGAGGGCACCGTTCCATTTTGGTCTGACATAAGGCATTACTCGAATATTAATTGGCTATACCCAGATCAAGAGTCTGGTGATATGCAAGGAGTGCAAATACCTAACTGGCAGATGGGTCAATAGCTATATAAGGACCAGGTGTTTGAGACCAAGCGAGACGTGCAATTGGCAATAAAACAATATTGTATGGCTGAGCATCGCACTATCGTAGTAGAAAAAAGTCATACAAAAAGACTTATAATGGTTTGTGAAAATCATTTTGACGGTTGTCCGTGGAGGATGAGGACATATAAAAAATAGTGACACTGAATGGGTTGTAGGCATATGGAACAACCAACACACATGTGACGGTCAGAATCTTTCTCAAGATCACAAGCAGCTCTCAAATTTAATGTTTGATGATCTTAGGTACGTCATATACATTAAATTGAAGTCCTGTTATTGCTTAAAATTTATTAATGTATTATTGTTTGATGAAATGTAGAAAGATTAGAGAGGATCGCAGTGTTAAAATTAGGTTAATTCAAGAAAGGATAACACAATGTTGGGATTTCATATATCCTACAAGAAGGCATGGAAGGCAAAGCAAAATGCCATTGTGAAGGTTTTCAGAGATTGGGATGAGTCCTATGCGTTTCTGCCAAGGTGGTTGGGTTACATGTTAAATTTTTCTCCTGGGTCTACGTACAAGCTGGATTTGAATGACCATTTTGTTGATGGCCAAGTCGATGGAAGTGCTAAGGTGTTCAGGAGGGTGTTCTGGATGTTCAAACAGTATTGCGATGCTTTCAATTATTGCAAACCAATTATAAGCATCGACGGAACCCATTTGAATGGGAAATATTGGGGAACACTGCTAATTGTAACATCAGTTGACAGAAACAATTATGTCCTTCCAATTGCATTTGAAATTGTTTCCGGGGAGAATATCGACAACTGGTCAAGTTTTTGGCACTTATTCAGATACACATTACGTAGAAAGAGGGATTTTGTCTTATTTCAGATCGCCATGCAGGCATAATTACCGTGGTAAACAATGTCAAACTGGGATGGCATCCACCAAGAGCATACCATGTTTATTGCATTTGCCATTTGGCTAGTAATTTTAATCACAAGTTCAGCAATGTCTTGTTGAAGAAACAACTGAAGAAATTAGGTATGTTTGTCCATTAGAAGACAATGTTTTTACATGCAGTTACTCTATTGATCTTATGTGTTGCTTTTTACATCGTGATTGTATATGCAGCTTATACAACCTCACGCTTAGATTTCGATGCCGGATTAGAAACATTTAAAGAATCAAGCCCTCAAATAGCAGCATCGGTTGATAATATCCCAAAGGAGAAGTAGAGTATAGCTTATAATGATCATGGAAGAAGGTTTGGTCACATGACAACCAGTCTTTCAGAGTGCTTTAACAAGGTACTTAAAGGAGACAGAAGCCTTCCTATTATGTCCCTTGTGTGGTTCACATACGCTCGATTAGTAGCATACTTTGTCGCACATAGTCAAGAGGCCCCTGAGGAGATGGCAAGGGGTAATCATTTCTCCAAATTAGCATGGCAAAAATATATGATGATGGTTAATAAATCAGCAACACACTACGTCACTTGTTTTGACTCAGTTAAGACAAGATTTGAGGTTCAAGAGACGTACAACATATGGACTCATATGGGCGGTAAAAAATGGTCGGTGTCGTTAGCTAAATGAAATTGTCAATGTGGCGAGTTCACTGCCTACAGGTTTCCGTGTAGTCATGTTATTGCAGCATGTCGATCCACACACCATGATCCCAGACAATATGCAGACCCTATATATAGTGTCGCGTATCAATGTCAAGTGTATTCACCGCAGTGGTATCCAATTGGAAATAAGGACTTCATACCACCAGCTGGACCACCCATTGTTATACCAGATATGGAGCTGAGACATAAAAAAGGAAGGCCAAAGAGTACGCGCATACACAATGAGATGGATTCGCATGAAGGGTCGACAACTCGTACAAGATGTGGTTATTGTAAAGTTGTGGGTCACAATAGGCGTAACTGTCCTTCACACATGCAGCATCATTGATGTACTACGTGGTTATCATTATATACTACACTTGCATTAAATAATAAACAAATAAAATAAAAAATAAGTAGTGTCCATTGTCCTGCATAATACATTAAACTAAAATAGTCTCTGATATAGTCCACCATAATCATGCGTAAAACAGCAAATTAAAATACAATTCAAGTCCATCGTACTTATATAAAAAAAGAAGTCAGTCATCTTGTCGGTGGTCTTCATGGTATCCTTCACAATGGCTCATGTATGCTCGAATGGTGATAGATTACATCGAAACCGTGCTCCCCTAACCGAATTTCTCCTAATGATGCAGTCAGGGTCATCATCACCATGGTCATCGTTATCTTCATGTCCCTCATCCATACCTCTAATATCTCTTCCATCGAATACAATGCAAAACTAGGATAATGTAGTAAGTTAGTCGGATGTGCCATATGAGTTGCCATACTTGGATCCTCATTTGACGTCGGAGCACTGGGCCTATAACAGTCCTCAAATTCTCTGATCCGTATGCGTACTGAAACCCAGCTGAACTAGGCCCAGCTGCATATATAGGATATGGATATGGGAATCCGGACTAAGGCATCGATGGTGCTGGAAACCAGGGGGGTACTGTGATCTAGGAACTTGATGTGATGGCCACCAATACTGCTGAGATAGGCCCGTCGGGTACCCTGGTGCGTATAACATGCTAGTAGGACGTGGAGGAAGAGGTGGTGCAAGCACGGGTGTGTCCACAACTGTCGGAGTAGAGTGGTGAAAGGGTAACCCCTCGTGTCGCACACGCTGGTTTCTGCGAATCACTGTAGGAGGGGCCTCGGCTGACGACGCATGGGTGGGGGTGCAGCATCTCCAGGATCTATTAGTCTATCTAAATCATCGCATGCGGACAGAAGTCGAATCGCCTCCTGGTAGATCTGGCTCATGTTTAATGACCCATGTGCCTCAGGTGAAACCATGTGGACAACTGTCTCGGCTTGATCTGTCTGTCCATCAGGTTTTATTAGTGAATAAAAATCTATATTAACTAGCAAAATACATCATAATATGTAACATGCATACCACATGTGCATTTAACGCAACCCTGCGGGTTATCCATCGACGGGTAACAGAGTAATACCACTGCATGTACTCACTATTCACAGATAGGTAGCCGTCTCTTCGCAGGGGGTGAACGTTCTGTAGCACAAGGGAATCTCTTTCGACCCATTGGGCAATGAAGAATGCGTGTCGCTCAATCCAAACAACTTCTGTCTTTCCCGTTATACTAATCGTCAGTAGCTCACTACAATAGATTGGGTCCTCTGGAATAGGCTGGTCAAACCCAAACGAACGTAATACTCTATCTGGCTGCTAGTACACAACAATCTCATAACAAATAAGTGAACAAACAACCAACCATCTCCGAGCCATGTCAACCTCCGGTGGATGGACAATGTCTACAAGGTCGTACGGCCTCCAACGTATGTCTCGGCGGCGCATGACATCAATATGATGTCGATATCTGTGAATGTTTATATACACGGTTTATCACGTATCGTATACATTAAACCTGTAACAACAAAATTACAACATTACGAACATATAGTCCCAATACAAACAAACGGTATAATACTAACATATAAAAAACAATACTTATGGCCATAGATCTCGTGGTCTAAGTCATCCTAATCTTCCACCGTTGGAAGGTTAGGAGAGATTGTCGGGAATCGCGTCCAAACCTACAACTGCAACAACAAAGTACATCCACCCATCTCACGACGTGATGCATGGATAGCTTTGCACAACTCCCTATATAAGGATGCAAGAACTGCAGAGCCCCAACTGAATGTTCTCGTGCGTTGGAAATCATCCAGATATAACAAGTAGTGAGCTGACACAAAGCTCGAAGCGGTGTCAACAAACAACATACCGCCTAAGATGCGTAATATCAATGCATGAGTGTATCTGCGACGTCCTACTTCTGTGCCGGCGTGGACCGTAGTATGCAACACCCTGAAATTTCAAAAACTATGGTCAAAATATTATATGAATTATTCTTGCATAGCTATTGATGTGAGTATTAGGTTATGAGAGATTTGATGGTCTATATTTAAATTATTTGGGTGAAATATTAATTAGAGACCTTACAAAAAATGTTTGAGGAGAAATGACCATATTGCCCTTCCCTTAAAATAGAAATTACAAAAATGCCTTTAGATATTTTGGTAAGATATTTTAAGGTGGAAATTACAAAAATACCCTTGGATATTTTGGAAAATTATAATCATGCCCCTAGAGTGACAAATTACCATAATACCCTTAAGGCTAAAATTACCAAAACACCCTTAGATACTTTGTGAAAACTTGATGAAATTACAAAGTATCCTTTGATGGCAAATTACCAAAATACTTTGTGACAGAAAGCTTCAAAATAGAATTTCTATGAATTTTATACGGTGATAACTTTGAAATTCTATTAAGGAAAATTAGGTAGTAGAAAAGTATAGAAAAATGATAAGTAGAATCTGGGGAATTTTCTTTTAATTGTAGGATGTATAGACTTATTCAAAGAGATGATTTAGTAATTTTGATGGTCACAAGTGGAACGGACTAATCAGAATTAAGATATAAGCAGTCTTGAATATAAGGTCTATGTAGCACTCTGTATAGACTACTTGTGAGCTATTTATACTGTAACTGAAGTCAATTTCTGGAAAACTCTAGAGTTTCATTATTTAATATTATCCTTTAGGTAGAAAAGTTCGAATTGAACTGGAACTCCTCCTATGAATGTCATGTGTAAAGCTAAGTTCAAATTGAATTTTACTTCTTCCTATGAAAGGCCATATGTGAAGACAACTTGGAATTGAATTCTTCTTCCTCATGAAAGGTGACATATGGACACAAGGAGAACCACACAACTTTCTACTCTTTAAAGGAAATAATAACATGATATAAAAGGAAGAAGAGACGATAAAAATATTCCCCTTAACTATGGTATTCACAAGAAGTAGAAGAAAAAGGGGAATAAGGTGGTTTGTCATATTTTAATTTGATAAGTCATGATAAGTAGAAAAATACCTTAAGATTCATCAATTAAAATGATAAGATACAATCATGAAGGCTTAAGAAATATCTAGCCACTTGTAAGCCACCATTGATGAAGGGATAAGAAGCCATCATAACCTTGAAAGACATATGTACAAGATGGCATGAAGAGAAGAAAATCTTCTCTTATTTCTTGATGCTTCAAGTGAAATAGGTAGAGAAATGGAGAAGATTCATGACAATGCCAGGTGGTGGGACACTTGTAAACGAAGTTTCATGACAATGCCAAGCGGAAGGACACTTGTAAAGAAATAGACAAGTGTAGGGACGCTTGTAAAGCAAGTCATCGTGACTTAGAAGATTTTTGTATAAAATTAAAAGAGTAATTATGAGTTTAGTTAGGATGGAATGGAATGAGAAGAAACTAAGTTAGGATGGAACTAGATGAGAGTAACTAGATAGAAAGGGTAGAAATGTCCTTAATATTTTATTATTTCTTAAACTCTATATAAAGGGAAGAGGGGAGCGTTAAGTGGAAGTCACATTCAAGACTCAACCCTTCTACATACTTCACGTGAACATCTCCTTCTCACATCCCTTTCATTTCACTTCCAACCTTTCCTTTGCAAAGCTTGAATCAAGTGAGAAAGAGACCCCATTTCCTTGAAGAACCACGTGTAGAAGCTAACACCATTAGGAAGAGATAGACAAGCTTCATAAGAGGTTATAAGGTATGTATAGGGAAGCTTTATGATAAAGATAGTTTAAGTGTTGTTTGTGTTTGAAGTTCATGTGTTGCTGAGTGTTTCTATGAATTTCTCTAAATTCCATGTGTTATTGAGTGTTTTTATGAATCTCTGTATATGAATGATATGTTGAGTTTCGATACATGAATAACAAGCTGAGTTCTGTACTTGATTTATAT
Source organism: Glycine tomentella (assembly GCA_007407185.1). Taxonomy (NCBI): domain Eukaryota; kingdom Viridiplantae; phylum Streptophyta; class Magnoliopsida; order Fabales; family Fabaceae; genus Glycine; species Glycine tomentella. The sequence continues at coordinate 221,899 of PYAF01004655.1, forward strand.
TGAATCTCTGAGTAAATTATGTGAGACAATGATTGGAGAATGATGTGGAAAATACATATAAGTTGATAAAATGAATGAGTCATGCATTAGTGAAACCATGTCATGTGTATCATAAGAGTTGTCTCAGAGAAGAGGTGTGTAAGATAGTTACAAGAACTGAGTCTATGCGTTCAGATAAGGGAAGTCTGAGCTAGGGGGTACTCTTGCAGTACGGAATCACATCACATGAAGTGTGAGTGAGAACCTAGGAAACACTGGGGTACTCTGACTGGTCAGATAAGTTCTGGACCACTGAGATGAGATTATCTTGACAATTGATACTACATGTTGATGTGTCTCATAAGAGTTGCCTCAAAATGGAGGTGTCCCTCAAAGAGGAGGTGTGTCAAATAGCTGCAGGAACTGAGCCCGTGCGTTCAGACATAAGGTGTCTAAGCTGGGGGTGACTCTTGCGGTGTGGAATCACACCATCCATGATGATCACATGAAGTGTGGGTGAGAACCTGTGCAACACCGGGAGACCCTGACTGGTCGGATAAGTTCTGTGCCACAGGGATGGGGCTATCTTGACAATTGGTACCAAATAATAAGAGTTTAAGAGAATCATGCATCATGATAAGAATCTAAGAGAATCATGCATCTTTGAAGATGTTGTTATGAATATCTGCATATTGAATATATTATGTTGCTTAAATTATGTTCATCATAAACTTACCCTGTATTTTGTGTCTGTGGTTGACACCTGTTATGACCTCGATTTCATTTGGGCGAGCAGATGAACAGCAAAGAGGGACCACTAGCTGTTTACAAGAAAATGATTTTGTTTGAAGATGATATGTTTGAAGATGCATTCTTTTGTTACAGAGTGTTTTGAATTAGTTGTACTATGTAATAAAACCAGTGTCAGTTTGTAATCTTATTATATGTTACTTCAGAATTATAAATATTACTCAATAATGGAAAATTGCGGTTTGGTATTTTTAAGCAAATCAAAAAGAATTTTCATTAAAAATCAATAATAACAAGATGGTAAATTGAGGCGTTACACATAATCAGCAAACTGGTCCCGTAAATAGTGAAGTCCGAACAAACCGTCGTGCAAATCCCGACCAGCAGCGGTTTCAACCCCTAACAAATCACCAATAATAGCCCAAAAGTTGTGTCGTCTGTGACGGCCAAAAACAACATGACCATCTGTCAAAAACCCCAAAAGATGATGTACATCCTCAAGGGTGATTGTCACCTCGCCCATCATCATATGAAACGTACGTGTCTCCGGCCGCCATCTCTCGACAAGCGCTGACATAAGGTGGTGGTCGATCTGAAGAAAAAAATTACACAACAGTAACATATACATTACAATACATTGAAAACAACAATTTGGAACTTTACAAAAATCTGAATATCCTTACCTCGTGATTGCGCAGATGCACAACGTGATAAAAACCTGCCTCTCTAAGCCACGACTGGATCTCCTCAGCTATAGCCAGGTGATTGTGTGTCGCAGCATGTCTAACATTAATAACACGATCCCGCATGGTTGGATCACCCTGGGAATTCCACACAGAAGTGGAATTATGTTTCTCCTGTAGTGTAAGGAGACTCCGTATGGATGGACCAGGGTCAATGATGCTCAACGCAGATTCAGGCGATTGGGTCGATGGAACATGTTCATCATGATCCATTACTCTATCGAAATTTTTTCAAACAAATTCAATATATTAATACACTAAAAAATTATAACATACACGTATTTTATAAATTATAAAATTATTATATGCATAACACACAGGTTACTAAGCTACTTAAATATAAATATTAAGATAACCACAACATGAAATAATTCAATTAACATAAACACAACTATTAACATAATATAAAATTTTATATTCTAAACATTGTTCATTTAAAATGATTATGTTCACTGTAACGTCTAAAATTTTTCGCTTGTTTTATACAGAAATTTATTTACCAAATCATTTTTCTTCATTTTTTTATTAAAACAAACTTCCAATGAAACTTCAAATAAAATAGTTGCCATTAAATATTTCTTAGTACAAAATAAAGTATCATACAGTCCATTACAATAATATTATTCAGATACAAACCATAATATAGTTCGAATACAGACCAACAACCAAAAATAGTCCAATACAAATTTCATGGCCTCAGTGACAATAGTACACCAAGCATGGAACACAAATCATCCAAGCTTCTCCATCACCATTTTAGCTTAATATTTCACTGTTCCTCTGCTCGCCCAACAGATTTGGGTCATCACAGGTGTCAACCACAGACACAAAATAGGGTAAGTATATGATAGACATAGTTAGATAAGATAACAGTAAAATAATACGTCATAAAATTAGATACATAACAGAGTTCATAATGGATGCATGATTCTTGATTTAAATGATGCATGACTGAGATCTCAGGTTATCACCAATTTCTCAACATATGGTACCATAAT
>PYAF01004656.1:34518-59982 GCA_007407185.1 Glycine tomentella
TGAGTCTTGACAAGAAGTGGTGTGGATCAACATTAGAGGGCTTGTATCTTCAAGCCTATTCTTGATCATCAATTTCGAATATAAACAAGGTAACATCTATGTCCTAAAGAATGATTCTTGAATGGTATGTGTGTTTCCGCTTTGAAAATTTTTGTTTTTCTTCTCACATGCCTTTGGGCTTCAAGGCCCAATCTTTCAGAAACATCCCCAAGGGACCAAGAACTTACCTGGCAAAGCTGAGGTCTGCAGTTCTCTCCCTGCTCCGTGGCCTACGCCACTGACACCCTCGGTGTCACGCCCTAACAAGGCATACAACACATATCACAACCCATTCAAGCATACAAAGCATCAACATATCAAGCAGTCCTCAACTGCCTCAATGAAAGGAACCTCAGTTCTTTCCATAAGCTTTAAGTCATCTAACCTATGGTTCATCATAGCCCAGCGTACACTAGGCCTCTCACAGACCCTCAGAGGTCTATCACAGTGTAATCATGGCATTAGAGTCACCACAAACTCAATACAAGCCAAATACAATGAGCTCAAAGCTCTCAACAGCCCAAAAACTCAGAATACACACAGGGCTTGAACGGTTCATATCACATACAAGACACCATTCATATGGCCTCTCAGGCACATCAAACCATCAATCAAGGCTCTTGCATGTCTCAATATCATCAAGTGACTCAACTCAAGCCACACATGCATAATCATAAAGCCAAGAACCAAAGTTCACCAAACTACAATATGAGAGCTAATCCTTCATCACCAAACCATTTTAAACACACTTTTCTACAGGACCCATGGCTAATTCTAGCCCCAGCTCAAGTGGGTCACTATTCACCCAATACCCCAATACACAAATCAACAGGAGAAACTCGAATTTCTTACCTCAGAAATGGTGAGGAAGGCCTCTGGACCTCTTCCCTTAGCCCGGGTGTCCGTGAATCGCCGTCATTCCTCGCCAAACTCGAGTTTTTCAACTTTCCCTTGAGAAAGGGACTTCTCAGCTTAAGGGGTTTTCAAGGGATTTGATGAAGGATTATGACTCACAACTTGTTCCTAGAAGGTTTAGTGTTTAAAAGAAGTGATTTGGGTCACTAAACAAGGCTCTATGGAGCTTGGAAGCTCATCAATGGAGGTGGGACGTTTAGAGGAAGAAGAAGAAAGGAAATGGCCCAAGAATTCGTAAATTGACCCTTATATACTGGGTCTGACAGACATGCCGCGCTGATCGCGCCAGCTGCCAGAGACCATGGCGCCATCCGCGCCAACTTCCAGAAACAATGACGCCAACCGCGCCACTCCCGCGCCAACAGCGCCGGACTCCAGAACTGTGGTGCCACTCGTGCCATCCCGGCACTAGTCGTGCCAACATCTAGTGGCATGACACTGATAGCGCCACACTGGTGCCACACCTCTGCACTGGTTTCTGCAGAAGAAATTTTGCAGAAAACCAGGGCTATCGGCGCCGATGCTCGCGCTGTCCGCGCCCGGACTTAGGGTTATTATACAACTGGTATGTGAGTACATCAAAATAGAATAGATCAATACAATTTTATTTGGGTACATATTTTTTTCTTAAAAAGAAAAAGAATACTGTGGAAGAGACAGTAAAAGGAATGGGTAAGAAAAGTCTTCCTATGAACACAATATATATATGTTGTGACATAGTGTACAATGTAGAAAGACTGAAAGACAAGGCCATGAAATAAAAAGAAACTATAGATAAGAGAACTATTGAGAATAAAAAAGAATCAATTTCAGATTGTCTTTATTATCATATCAGAATTATAGGAACAATATCTCCATAATTAATTACAATTAATCTATATAAAAAAGTATATGTTGTTTATCTATGAAGCATCGATATCGACACGACGTTTTCGATACGTTCCCGATACGGGACGTCGATACGTTACTTTAAAAATACTAATATTTCAATACGTTTCCGATACATCTTAATATTAAATAAAGTTTTTTTTTATATATAGTGTATTTCATATATAATACATCCTAATGCAAATTAAAGAGAATAAAAATACAATAAAACCTATTATAAATATTGTTAACATTATTCTTTGAATTAAATTTTATATTACATCTCAGTAGTCTTTTACCATTATGTCAATAACTTCCATTGACTAGCATTGACAAATTGTTATTGGCATAAGATATTAATTTTAATTAATTAAAAATACTGATAATAATGTGACATGTGTCCACGTTAATTAATTAATTAATGTATTTTAGTAAAAATCAGAGTGGCAAGAGTGATAATTGAGGGAAACATGGAGGTAAAAAAAGAGAGGGTAGCATTAGATGAAGTAAAGAAAGAGAGAGAAAGGAGTGAGTGGTTGGTTACCAAGGGGGAGAGAGAGAGAGAGAGAGAGAGAGAATGACCGGAGTGGTCATGAACTCATGGCTACCAAGGGCGGTGGATGCGGTGGCGGCGGGAAGCGAACGAGGTCGGCGCGAACCGTTGAGGAGAAAGAAGAGCAGCAGAACCAGCTGTTGCTGGTGACGCTTCCTTCCTTCAAGCGGTACCAACTTCTTCGACGACAAAACTACGGCGGAAGCAGAGGAGGAGCAAGCCTTTGATCTTGAACCTCACAACGGCAAAGGAGGAAGAACAGAGCAGTGGGCAGCGACGACCGACAACGGAGGAGGAAGAACAGAGCCACAACATAAAGTCGAATAGGTGAGAGCGCAAAGTCGAAACTTCGTTTTCGTTCTATTAGGGCAAAACAAATTAATTTAAAAAAATAGCCTTTGGAAATCTGATACGTAAAATGGAGTATCATACGTGTATCCGTATCGGACGTGTGTCCGATACTTGAAAAAAAAATTTACGTATCCGTGCTTTATAGCTGTGTATTATGACACAGTTTTCAGTCCAAATATCTCTAGTTTCTCTCATTTTTACAAGAACAAACCAAAATTCATAGTTACTTCACTTATTGGTAACCACCATCTTCCATATTTTTATGGCAGCATTATGGGCTGCAACCCTCCACCATTTATAATATTGCACTCAAGTAGAACCGGAGTGTGGGGTTTATATTGCCACCAATCTTTCCCTTGTGCTTCTCTCCACAATTTTCTGTCACTGTTTTTCCATTTTGTTTTTCATTTTTTAACTTGTTTATTTATTTTACTAAACCCTTTGCTTTCCAAAAATCTTGAAGTTTTATTTTTTCTGTTCTAATTTTCTTTACTTAAATACGAGCTTCAGTAACTTACAATATATTATAGAAATTGAAATCCACGTTTTGATTTATTTATTGAAATGAAGCCAAGAGGCATTGGATTTTGATTTGTCAAGCATAACAAGCAATACAGTAAGACTTTTGAATAGTCTCCATTGGTTTGAGGAGTTGCAGAAAGCATGCTCTAATGGGGAAAATTTCATTCCCTAATTCAACTTTAAATTCTAAAACCTCACCTGGGCTCGCCTCATCAAGACTCAACCAGCCAATGAACCTAGACCCAGGGGATTACACAAAATATGTTGGTCTATTAACCATCCAATAATAAACGGTGATCCAATATATCCAATTCATTAGTTTTTTGGGTGGAATGGTTGGATTTATGCTTTATGCATGGATGGGCCGTGGATATATGGATTTAATTGCCACCTGTAAAAAAATAATATGATGGAAAATCATGAACCTAAAATTTGTAACTTCTGTCCAAAACAATCGTGAATCATTTTCATGATTTGAAAAAGCAATCTCAAATTCATATGCATCCAAAACTATCAATTGCATTTCGAATCTTCTTTCCTTTCACATGTCACCGTGTCACTTTCACGCGTGCTGCTATCACCAATGTGTTAATCCTAAACTTAATCCAAGAGAGAAAACTGTACCAAATTTATTAAGTTTTAGTCAAACATGATATTTATCATTATAGGACAGTACTAAAATAGTTTGATTTCCATGTACTTTTCAATGTGACATCTAATTGTGGAAAACATTAATCTGCATTTTGCTCATCATGCTATCACATCGAAAATGTAAAGAGAAAGGAAGTAAAGAAAAAGAAGAAATGTACTCAAAAACAGAAAGCGAAGAATAGGGGTGTACCCAGGCAAACTGACAAGGTTATTTTCTGACACTGCCTAGTGCTTAAAAACTTCAAGTGAAAATCTGCCGCTTAGCATCCCAGGAGTGGCGAAAAGAACACAAGGACCAGGAGCATCTATCATAGACCTTTCAAATTTTTGAACTGCAACATGCAAACCAGATAAATGAGGCAGCAAACTTATCAAATGACACATCCATGCACAAAATAGCTAATCTTAATTTCAATATGTTTTCACATGAAATTTTCAATATGGATAGGTTTGAATAAGTTTTCTGTTTAAAAGTAGATCTCATATACGCCATATTAGCAAAATTTCACGTTTTCACATGATACTCCATTAGGACATCTAGTTTTTTTACTTCCAACTTTTACCGACTGACCTTGAAACCTCAATATAAATATGATTAGAGATGAAAGATAAAGGCCTAACGTAATAAAGGACACAATTTTCTCAATATTCTTCAACTTGCCCATCAAAGTTTGAGGACAAACAATCATGATGTAATATATATTAAAACACAATTAAAAGAAAAAATCTCACCAAAAATAGGCCAATTTCCTTGTTTGATTTTTTTTTTCTCTTTCAAAAATTATAATTTATCAACACCGTCTGTGAAAATATTGAAAATTCCATACCATTGAAAGTCTAGCTTAGGTATTATTGTGTTATATATGAATGTCATGCCTAGTAATCTGGTGGTGGACATGCTTTCTTATAAAACGTACAATGCAATTATTCAGTTCTAATCTTCTATGCAGAATTTACAGGTCCCCTCCTTTTTCTCACAATAACTATACGCTTTACCAACATCCCTTCTTACCCAGCTTTCTAATCATTAAAACTCAATCAGCCCCAAGCCCTCACTTTTGTGTCATCTGGAAATTAATGTTTTTAATCTTGAATTCCTTAATCATTGAGCAAATTGTTATAACTATTGAATATAGAGAACTGTAGTTTCTAAGTTGGGGATACTCCAATGTGAAGGCTCTGTGTCACAACATTACAGGATTGTAGCAAATATTTAATAAATAAATAAAAGAACTGCATGTCAATATATATAATTGATAGGTAGATTATTTGACATTATTTGTACAGATTTGTTGGCCCTTTAAACCAACATATCTTGCATGATTGTATAGCTGTAATTGTGTAATTATATCCTTAATTAGTTAGCCCAGCTGTAGGTTACCATTTATAAATTTTTAGCAAATTTCAAGGCTGACGTCCTCCACAAAAACGCGGACCTGTTCGCCTGGCAGCCATCTGACATGCTAGGAATTCATCCTGGTATCATATGCCACAAACTGGCCGTCTGTCTTAGGCCAAGCCGATATCACAGAAAATGAGGAAGATGGGAGACAAACGGCGCAAAGCGGTCAGAGAAGAGGTGGACAAGTTGCTCAAAGCCAAATTCATCAGGGAAGTCAAGTATTCCACCTGGCTCGCCAACGTTGTTATGGTAAAAAAGCCAACGACAAATGGCCAATGTGCACTAATTACACCGACCTCAACGAGGCGTGTTCCAAAGATGCGTACCCTTTGCCCAGCATCGATAGGCTGGTCGATCGGGTGTCCGGGTTCCAAGTGCTGCGCTTCCTGGATGCATATTCTGGGTATAACCATATCAAAATGCACGGCCCTGACGAAGAGAAAACTACATTCATCATTAAAGATGTCAATTTCTACTACAGGATCATGCCCTTTGGCCTAAAAAACGCAAGTGCTACATACCAACGGTTGATGGACTGGGTCTTCAAGCAGCAGATCAGACGAAATGTCGAGGTATATGTTAACGACATGGTCGTCAAATCTCAAAGTATAGCCCAACACGTGACAAACCTAGAGGAGGTTTTCGGAGAAATCTGCAAATACGACATGCACCTCAACCCAAAAATGTACTTTCGGGATCGGTGGTGGCAAGTTCCTATGTTTCATGATCATATACCGAGGAATAGAAGCCAATCCCAACAAGTGCATAGTTATACTAGAGATGGACAGCCCTACCAACGTCGTAGAGGTTCAAAAGCTAAACGACAGACTAACATCTCTGTTTAGGTTCCTCCCAAAGCTTGCCGAAAAAGCAAAACCTTTCTACAAGTTGCTCAGGAAAACCAAGCCTTTCTTGTGGGACCAAGCCTGCGAGCAAGCTTTCTTGGCCATCAAGACAACTATTGCCACGCTGCCCGTCTTGAGTCGACATAGACCAAGAGTGCCACTACTCCTTTATCTTTCTTTAGCTGACGAAGCTGTAAGCTCAACCCTCGTTCAAGAGGAAGGGAAATATCAACTTTCCATCTACTTCACCAGCCACATCCTTCATGATGCTGAGAAGCGATATTAGATGGTAGAGAAGATAACACTAACACTTGTCACCTCAACCTGACGCCTTCGGCCATACTTTCAAATTCACCAAGTGGTAGTCAAAACAAACTACCCCATCAAATAGGTGTTGTGAAAGCCTGAATTGCCAGGGAGGATGGTGGCATGGTCGGTATAACTGTCAGAGTTCGACCTCCAATATGAACCTTGTGGTCCCATAAAAATATAGTTCATGGCAGATTTCCTAGCAGAGTTCACTGGCAGTAACCAAATCACCCCTGACTAGTGGAACCACTATCTGGACGGAGCGTCCAACGTGAAAGGAAGTGGAGCAAGTATCATCCTTGAAAGGCTTGGCAATGTCACTTTAGAGCAAGCTCTCAAGTTCAATTTCAAAGCACCAAATAACCAAACTGAATACAAGGTTCTCAGAGAAGGCTTGAAGTTAGCAAAAGAAGTCAGAGCCAAAAAGCTAAGATGTTATATCTACTCATAACTTGTCTAAGGACAAGTGGCCAACAAATATCAAACAAAGGAGATGATACTCCTCTTGTACTATCACACTGCAAAAACGCTCATTGATAACTTTGAGTGTTTCAAAATGTATCACATATCTAGGAAAACAACATCAGGGCAAACTTGCTCTCCAAGCTGGCTAGCACCAAAAAGATCGGACATCTCAAGACTATCATCTAGGAAACACTCTAAACGCCCACCATAGACACCCAAGAAGTCATGACAGGAGAAGATGAGGAACCAAACTGGATGACCCTCTACAAGAATTTCCTAATTCAAGGGGCGTTACCGTCAAACGAAAGTGAAGCTCGACGCCTGAAAAGGAAGTTCAGCTACTACATCATCCTTGATGGCGAGTTGTTCAAAAAAGGGTTGACAGTACCCCTGCTCAAGTGCCTGGACAACCAGTAGGCAGTATATGTCATGCAAGAACTCCACGAAGGGATCTGCGGCCTTGACATAAGGGACGCTCCCTTGCAACCTAGGTGGTGCATGTAGGGTACTACTGGTCGACAGTCAAGGCCAATACTCTCGATTTCACTAGGAGGTGCAGATGATGCCAAGAGTTTTCTAATATCCTATGTACCCCTCCTAACGACCTCCACAGTCTGAACTCCCCTTGGCCTTTTTCCATGTGGGGAATGGACATTCTAGGGCCACTCACAAAAGCCCCAGGAGCAGTCAAATTCTTGGTAGTCGCCATAGATTACTTCACCAAATGGATTGAGGCAAGACCATTACGAGAAATATTTGCCAACGAGGTAGAAAAGTTTACCTAGAAACACCTCATATGCAGATATGGCTTCTTTTACGCCATTGTCACCGACAATGGTACTCAGTTTAAGGCTCAGACTTATGAATACTTTCTGACAAAGCTAGGCGTCAAGCACCTCGTGACTTATGTTGAACATCTCCAGACCAATAGTCAGGTGGTGGCAACAAACAGAGTTATCCTCAAGGCCCTACGTACAAGACTTGACAAGTCCAAGGGTCTATGGAAGGAAGAACTCCCCAATATACTTTGGTATTATCATTGTTCACCCCAGGTAGCTACTAACGAGACTCCTTTTCGACTCACCTATGGCATAGACGCCATGATCCCTGTTGAAGTCGACGAACCATCTACAAGGAAGATGTTGCTTCAAGAACAACACAATAAAGAAAATATGAGGATTGAACTAGAGACAAAGGACAAAGTCCAGAAATTGGCCAGAATAAAAGAAGAGGCCCCGAAGCTCCGCACAATAAGAAGATATAACACCAAGGTTCAACCTTGAACCTTGCAACCTGTCAACCTCGTATGACGAGTCCGAGGTGAAGCCCAAAAATATTCCCGGGCGGGAAAGCTTGGACCCAACTAGGAAGGCCAATTCAGGGTCATCATAAGCCTACTAGACAATGGAGCCTACCAGCTATAAGAACTAGATGGTAAAGAAATTCCAAGAACATGGAACGTTACCCATCTAAAGTTCTATTTCAGTTGACCTATTGCAAGACTGGATGATGTACTATTTTTCCTACTCGAGTTTTTTTGTCCCAAGAAAAAAATCTGGGTTTTGGCTTGAGAGGTTTTAACGAGGGACATCCGGGGAATAAAAGGGAATTTGTACTCAATTGCTACATTGAATAAAACATATCTCGCTTTAAATTTTATTTACTTATGTTTATCTCCAAAGGTTCGCAAAACCCAAGGCCCGCCCTTGGTGAACCTCGTCAAAATCCAGGACGGACAAGTTCCTGGTCGATCTAAAAAGGCTCGCAAACCCAAGGTCCACCCTTGGTGAGTCTCAGTCTCCAAAGGTTCGTAAAACCCAAGGTCTACTCTTGATGAACCTCGCCAAAACCCAGGACGGATGAGTTCTTGGTCTATCTCCAAAGGCTCGCAAAACCTAAGGTCCTCCTTTAGTGAGTCTCTATCTCCAAAGTTTCGCAAAACCCAAGGTCCACCCTTAGTGAACCTCATCAAAACCCAGGACGGAGGAGTTCCTGGTCGATCTCCAAAGGCTCACAAAATCCAAGGTCCGCCCTTGGCGAGTCTCGATCTCCAAAGGCTCGTTAAACCCGAGGTCTACCCTTGGTGAGTCTCGGTCTCCAAAGATTCACAAAATACCCAAGGTCTATCCTTGGTGAACCTCGCCAAAATCTAGGACAGACGAGTTCCTGGTCGGTCTCCAAAGGTTCGCAAAACCCAAGGTCTGTCCTTGTTGAACCTTGCCAAAACCCAAGAGGGATGAGTTCTTGGTTGGCCTCCAAGGGTTCACAAAACCCAAGGTCTGCCCTCGGTGAACCTCGCCAAAACCTAGGATGGATGAGTTTTTAGTTGATCTCCAAAGGCTCGACAAACCCAAGGTCTGTCCTTGGTGAGCCTCGCCAAAACCCAGGACAAACATGTCTTTTGTCCAAGGCTTAACAAACCCAAGGTCCACCCTTGGTGAGCTTCCCCATTATTAAGTTTCCCTTACGCAAAAACTCAAGGTATCCAAGGTCCACCCTTGACAAATTTTTGTACTTCTAAAATCTATCTTTACAAGAATACAAGAAACCCAAGGTTCACCCTTGGAGCACAAAGCCCGAGGCACACTCTTAGTAAGCCCACTCCTTTGGAACTACGACGAGAATAGTCAAAGTTTCAGTCATTTATCCTCAAACAAGAGGCAAAACGAGACACCATCCAACCTGGTGCACAAAAGGTTTGCCAAGACATCGCCAACCTTGTCGGACAGCTGGTGGTTCGACTTAACAGTCTCAACAAAGGCTATAATGGAGTTAGCCACCTTAGGATGTTCCACCCTCCAGATGCTGTGAGTAGTGGCGCTCCACTTGGCGACCTCGACCTCTAAGGACACCACTTTGCTCAGAGCCTCTTGGTGTCTCCGCTCATTTTCCTCTAGAATTGTCAAACGTCTTTGGAGAAAACCTTCACGAACTTAGTGGCATTATGAACCCCATCTAACCGGATGAGATTCTTATCAAAAGGCGACACCAAGCAAACCGAGGTCTTTTGTTCCGGCTTGTAGCCCATACTCTACAGTAAATTGGAATTGCACAAAGTGTAATTGGGGCGAGAAGAAGAGGAGGGCAAGGTTAACGCCATCACAACAGAGGGGGGAATCGAGGTAGATGAAGAGGAAGAAGATGACACCTCAAGATCACCAGTGACCATCGTGTCAACGCTTGGCAAGGGTGTAGTAATAATGGACGGAAGAGCCACGAAAGGGCCAGCCGATGGGAGGGACGGAAATAGTGGTCACAAAAACTGGGGATAAAGAAACGCCCTGGGCATGTGAGGAAGGAGGAGTTGTAGAAATAGGATCAACAATAGTAGCAGAAGTAGTAGTGGCCTGGGCGACCGATGATGCCAGGGGCAGACCCTCAGAAACAGCAGCAGGAGGGCCACCCGAACCAGGAAGTAGTCTGGCAGCCTGCCTCTACGTGTGGAGGCTAAGAGGGGCCCTCGACTTCTTCGGCCTGACGTCCTAGCACCCTCATCTCGCTTCCTCTTAGCCAAAATAGAGGAAAGGATGTTGGGGGAAGCCTCAACAATCTCAACACCAATAGGGCCAACCCTTGCACTGGTTCGACCCTCACCTCTAGCAGGACAATTGACACATGTGAAAACAATATGAACATACAAATTAACCAAGAGGGAGGTGAATTGGTTAAAACTTGACCTTTTAAATATATTGTAAGAATCAGAGTTATAAAATCGTCTCACAATTAAACTAAGAATGCTTCAATCAATCAAACCACCCAGCTCAAGAAAACAATTATAGAAACTTCTACTTGTTGAGTAATAAAGATTTCACCAAATAGTCTTAGATTAAGATAGCTAAATGAGAATAAAGAAAGTAATCAACATAAGAACTTATACTAGTTCACCCTTCAAAAGAGAAGCTGCACCCAGTTTCTTCTAACCGAAACTTTGATTACAGTTCCACTATCAACAAAATCTGTTCTTTACAACCTTACAAGAGATCACCCTTTATCAACCCTAGATAAAGAACTGAAATCTAAACACCCTTTAGACTTCTAATGATCAAGACATAAAGAAACTCTTCTCAACTCTTCCCTCTAGATAATCCTACTCTAGAAAAGCTTGAAGAATCTTTTTGTCATAGCAACTAAAAGTCTGAAATGTAAAAACGAATTACACCGAGAGTTTTATAAGAGAGATACAACCTTATGATCCAAGGAATCCAAATGCAAATGTTTACCAATATAAGATCAGGTTCAAAAAAGCAAGTTTCAGACCAAGCTCTCCAAGAAACTCCTTTGAAATCTTGTCCAAAAAGAATTATACCAATGATGAACGAAGATCTGGAATTGTAGGACAAGAGCTTTGTTACTCAGTGTATTTTCTCTCAGTTCAGAAGCCTTTTGAAAATCAGTGAAAATCTCAAATTGTAATGATCTATAAATCCAAAAGACTTAACAGCTTTATATAGTAAACTGTTGTAACTGAATGCAATCGATTAATACGTCCATGTAATCGATTATTTACCCTTAAGTAATCAATTAATTTGTTCTTGAGCTTTTTGGAAAAGATGCATGAACACAGTAATCGATTAATACGTCATGTAATCGACACAGAGTTTTTTCATTTCACAAAGTGCTTAGTAATCAATTACAAATAAATGGTAAGCGATTAACACAGGCATGACTTGTTCTATATTTGTACTGAGTAATCGATTACTTAATGCTTGTAATCTATTACTCTGTTCTTCAAGGCTCATGTAATAGATTACCAATTTGTAGTAATCGATTAAGGCAGTCAAAAAGAGTTTTTCCAAAAACTTGAACCCATGAGAACTTGGCTTTTATGCAATCATGAAATCTTAAAGCTTTTTCACAAACCATGTGCTTTTGTAAAACCATGAATGCAAGCCAATGAATGATGTTTATGGAATGCTATGGATCATAGGATAAAACTCTCATACATCTAAATATTACAAATTCCTTCAATTGAATGGCATGTTAAAAGCTAAAACTCGTCCAAGCTTCAGCATACATCATGATCCTTCTTTAAGCTCCCCCTGTATCTAACAACATGAAGGTGGCACAGCCCAACCAGCAAGTCCAACATGCTTCATTAAAGGCCTCTAGGGGAAATCACCCATTATACCTGCAAAATGACCAAAACACAACAAGTATTAATTTTGGCTAAACATCCCAGACACAAAGGAAGACATGGAAAAATAATTTACCGTCCAAGACAGCAAGAGGATCATCCACCAAGGGCAAAGACAAGATGGCTCGCATGTCCAACGAAGCTGGCAGTTGCTCCAATATCGCCTTGTTCACCCTCTATACAAGGGTCCATAGATCCTCGTCGAAAGACTGGAACCTGGTAGGATTAGACCGTCAATAGAACAGGAAGCGGGGCTCCCTGTCTCAGTTGAACCTTAGCGGTAACCCATCAGCCATGACGTCAGTGGCCCTAACCTTGAAAAAGTGGTTCTTAAAGCAGCGAAACATATTCGAGTCAAACTCAAACAGTTTCTTGGACACAATGTTCAAAGAAACCATCCTATTTTGCCTGTCAACTTCATCTTGAAGAAGTACAAGAACACCAACACACTGGGTCGGATGTTGAAGAAAGGGCACAGGATCGCAAAAGCCCTAACCATAGGCCAGCTATTGGGATGAAGCTGGGAAGGGGGCAACGTTCAAACCAGCACCTCAAAGAGGCACCGATACATGAAGAAGAAGGGCGGACAACCTGGCATTGCCCTAAAAAAAGGGAAATCATCACTCTCACAGGCATCAATGGCCACCTTGCAAGAGTCTTCGGGGTTGGCCAACCTAGGTTGACTTCAAAAAGCAGTGATAGTCACTGCAAAGCAGATTGAGAAACAATATTTGAGGACATCGTTCCTCGCCTACTCATAGCCAATGACGACTATAAGGGATGTCGGCAACCCAACATTATGGCTACGTCGCATGCGAGGGGAAGCCCTAACATCCCCTCCACCAATCTTTCTCGCACCCCTTGAAGCAGAAAAGGAAAGGATCGCGGTGATTGGAACGTGTTCCCCATCCTGGAGGGCAGCAGAAGGCTGCACCCTCTTGCGAAGACGGGAAGAACCTACCCCAACATTGGGAGAGTTTGCCCTCCTCTTCGAAGAAGAGGACTCGTTGTTAGAGGTTCTATGGCATGTCTCCTCCTCCAAGAAGTTGCCGATGGAGATGATCTCCCGATCTACCTGGGGTTGCTAAATTGAAGATCTAGAGTCACTATTGCCTATACCCACAGCGGAATCAGAAATGAAAGACAAAGACATGATCAAAAAGGGAAATACCTGGAAGGAAGAAAGAGAATTGAAGGGAGAAGGGGAAATCACGAAGCAAGGAAGGATCTAGAAGGGAGAGAGTCAGAAGTGCAAAAGTGGGGTGATAAAAAACACTGAACGTCCACTCCATTTAAGTGTAGGCATGACCCTTCAATAACTAGCGAGAGTTGAAATGATGCCCTAGAAATTCGTGCCACGATGCAACTCCAATCACCCACTAACCACGTTTATAGTACGTGCCTGTTCCATGAGTGACATGTACGCAAGAGTACTGCACGTGCGCCGCACTCGCCTGTGGCAAAGGACAAGCGAAACACTTGCCTTCAATGCATTCTCTAATGTTCAAATAAGAGCAAAGTTTTCCAATACAGATACTCCACTTGCCTGACATGTATGATCTCATTGCACAACAAAAAGCATATCCTCCCTGTACAACTTGATAACAACAGCTAGACAACACTTGTCCAGGATGGGGGGCTTGACAAACCTACAACTCTTTCACCTATTAAGATTATCACCATCGACACGAACAATATTTGTCCTTACTCGGGGGCTAGACAAACTTGCAGCCCTCCTAATTGTCAAGGCTACTACCTTCGACAACACACAATCTTCCTCGACACCGAACAACCTCTTTCGCCCGCAAGCTGGCTTACAGCTTACTGTCCAGGGTACATAAAATATACGTGGCAACTGACGTGGCGCCCCAGTGAATACGTCAACCCTCCATGTCAGCCCTTAGTACCCAGGCTGTTAAGCCAACAGGCTATCTCTAACACCTTATTATTCAAATATTAATAATAATGTTGTAACCTCTCTATCAAGTGGCATGTACTCAATTATCTACAAGGAATAGATTATCTATAAGGTACATATTTTCTATAAGACACAATTATCTGTAACTTGCAATTATCTATTAGTCATTATCTATAGGCTAATAATTATCTGCAAGGGTTGTTACACCACTGTAACAACCCCGACATACAAGGACCTGAGGCTCCCCCTCACTCTATAAGTACCAAGTTCCGTCTCACCCTTTCATTAACTCTTTTCTCCACTGACTCATGTTCTTTCTTGAGCGTCAGAGTCATTTGTTTGGAAGGTCCCCCCTCTTTCCCTCTTAACAAAGCGAACTTATTGTCCGATGTATGAGATCTAGAGCCTACCTCAGCTACGTCCACCTTGACGTGAGGTATTTCCAGATTTTGGTAAAAAGTACTTAATGTTTTTATTTGATTGAACATCTTATAAATGAATTTAGGAATTAACTTGCGCTTTGGATAAAATAATCTTGGTTAAGCCTCGCTAATTCTCGACCATTAATGTTGATTGCTTGTGTCAGTATGTCCAAGGGATTGGGTATTAGCCAAGTAGTTTAGAATCTGCGACTATGCAGGAGCTGGGGTAGAATACATTAGTGAATTGAGAATGAGCAAGAGAAATGAGTAGAGAATTGTGAAGTTACACTGGATCGAGCGAATTCCAAGTCCAAACCGAGACATTCATTCATCAACATCGACGTCACCATTCCTTCCCTAGTTACTCATAATATTTGAATAACATATAGATATCTTTTTAATTTTTAGTTTTAAAATTTTTATCTTTGATATCTATCAATAAATATAATAATTTAATCGATAGATTTATATTTAATTTTCATATTTTTCTTTCCATTTTATTTTCAAGTTTTTGTGTGTGTGTGTGTGTGAGTGTGTGTGTATATATATATACATATATATTATTTTTTATCTAATAGTAAATATATTTTAGATTACCTAATTAGTGTAGTTTTTTTTCCAGATTTTATTTTTATTTTATTTGAAAAAAATGTTCATTATGGGATAATTAGTTTTTTAATTTTCAGATTTTATTTATCTTCTAGTATATCAAATTTGAAAAAACTAAAAATAAATATATCTTTTATATTTTGTTATTTTTTTCCTTAATTAAAATGCTAACTATTCCTTACATCTACATATAATTTTTTATTTTCATATTATCTCATATAATTTTTTTTGAAAATTTTAATTAAAAATGTATCTTTTATTTTCTAATTTTTTATTTTTTAGTACTTAGGATATATATCTTTTATTTCTAGATTTTAATATTTACCTTTAGTTAATTTTTTGAAAATTTAATAATCTTTTTATATGTTTTATTTTCTATTTAAACTGACCACTCTACTCCCATCTATTTCAAGTTTCTATTTTATGCTTCCATGTTACGTACAAGAAGCAAAATGGTTGTTCTAATTCTTCTTGATCCTGAAATTTAAAACATTTTTCGAAAGCTAAAGAAAGAAGTTTCACATGCCAAGAAGAATCCTCTTCAAGCTTGTCTACCGAAACAACCGAAAAAGACAACAAAGGAATGGCGAAAGTATAGCAAACCATGGCGGAATTAGAAACCAGTCAAGGAACCAACGTGAGCCAACCCATTAGACCACCAAACACCCGGGACAACCAAATCAATTTCCCTCATGGGTCCACAACAACCTCAACCACAACGAATTCATGGGAGCAGGCACCGAGGACCTCCATGCTCATGTCACAAGATTTCTACAATTATGTGTATTAGTAAGGCTGCCAGGTACTAATAATGAACATATTAAACTATTACTCTTTCCATTCTCTTTGGGGGGAAGTGCAGTCGATTGGCTCAACTCGTACCCACATCATTCACTAATCACATGGGAGGAAGTCAAAGACAAATTTCTCAATCACTTCTTCCCCGAGTCTAGAGTTGAAATTATCAAATATCTAACTGAATCACCATTTGACACTTGGGAAAGATACAAAGCCCCCCTAAGGAGTTGCCCTTGTAATGGATACAACCAATTCATGCAAATTTCAATGTTCACGAAAGAAATCACCAACGATTGTAGGAGGATGATCAATACATCAACCAAAGGAAACTGCTGATTGAGCATTTTTAGTTTAATATTTTTCTATTCTTCTTAGCTTATTTGACTTCTCTTGGACTTTTATTTTCTCACTCTAACTCAGTTTTTGTCTTAGGCAAGCAAGTGGGCTTAATTGCTAATTGTTGCTTATTTTCGGATTTTTTGCTCACTTTTGACCTCTATCCTTGTGTAGGACCTAGAGGATTTCACAGAACTTCAAATGGATCATATGAGTAATCTTTGAAAAGATAAGGAAAAAATCTACAATTTTGTCAAAGATAAGTCAAGGCCAATTTTGTCATTTGGAGGGTTATTTTAGGCCTTGAAGTTAGAAACTCTGCACTTGAATTTGGGTTGCGAGTTGCACTTTTATTGGTATAATTAGCATAATTAATTAGATTAGATGGGCCTACTCATGGCCCATCCTTTCCTAATGACTCAGTCAATATATGCTAGTGCAATTAGTTAGTAAAAGGGACACTACATTTTAGAAAAAAATAGAATTTGTATTTTCTTTTAGAAGTTTTCAGAACTAAAACATTTTGTCTCAATGTTCTTCATTGTTCTGCTCTGTTCTTCATTTTCTTCTTCATTTTCATTTCTGTTCTTCCATTTTCGTGCACTAATTTCGTGGGTATACCATTGATGATGATTATTGAAGGCTAAACAATCAATAAATCCAAGGATCCATTCAAAGCAAGGAGAATTTGAGTTCTGGTTTGGTATTTCAATTTTTGTGTGAATGTTCACTTTCTTCTTCAATCCTCTATTCAATTTTCATGATTATGAATGTGTTTAGGATTGAAAACGGATTAGGTTATGGATTTATTTCCTAATTTCAAATTTTAATCACAGATTATTTGGATGATATTTCAATTAGGTTTGTGGTTTCAATTAATTTAGGAGTTAATTTGATTGAACTGCTTCTAATGAAATTGAATGAACATTCATAACAAGATCATTATCTGAGAACTATGATAATTCGCATTGCTTGGTTTGGTGAATTGGATTGATGTTCTTTAATCTATTTTATAATACCTATTATCAATCTTGTCAGTTTATACATTTTTCTGCAATTTTTATTCATCGCATGCAAATTGTTCAATAAAAATCCCCTATTGTTTATTAGTGAATTGAAGTTGGAACCAAATTGATTGTGTCTTTGAGTCAACCTAGGTTAATCCTGTGCTACAGAATTAGCATAGTTTATTTATTTTGAAGTGATACGACATCGGTTATCAAATACCTCATTTAAACCACCACTCAAGTGAAGGCCATAATTGAAGATTTGGCGGCTAGTGAGAGAACCATAGAAACAAAACAGTCAAATCCGCCAAAAGGTATGTATAAACTTAATGCTCAAGATAACCTTTTAGCTCTTCAACAAAAGATGCAAGTGCAAATAGAAGCAATGACTAAGGCAATCCAACAAATCCCACAACAACTCCAAAGAGCCATCTAAAAGAAACCCCAACAAGCGTTCATGTGTGAAGAATGTGGATGAGGCCATCAAGCATCAAAATGCACCGAGGTACCAACAGAGGAGGTTAACGACATAGGAGTACAACAACCACCGTACAATAACTTCCAACAAACTGGTTTCCAAAACATTAATGGAAATTGCAACCAAACGGGAGACAGCAAACCACAACAAAGACCAAATTTGTAGGACTGCACCGCAAAGTTGGAAGAAGCCTTGACCAAACTCATTGAAGTGGTCATCACCAACCGCAAAAACTCCGAAGCCATAATCAAAATCATGGAGACTCAAATAAGGAAATTGGCCAAACAATTACAAACCTCTTCAATTGGATTTTCTAGAGCCACCGAGGAGAACCCAAAGGGCCATTGTAAGGCTATTATCTCCACCATAGATGTGGCATGGGAGGTGAAGAAGAAGAAGAAGAAGAGGTAGAAGAAAAACACCATGTTAGAGGAAGACAGGAAAGCACAAGCCAACCCTTCAACCCAAGGTATGCAATCCTCACTTAATCCTCCATTGTTTGATTTTAGCAAGTTAAGCATCCATAAGCAAGGAGACAATGAGAGGATGGCCAAATTTGAGAAATACATGGAGATGTTACAAGGGAAGAAGGGGGAACCACCTATTGAAAAACTCACATAGGGCATGCTACATCAAGTAAGACCCATAAGACATTTGGAGGACAAGGGATGTTTTACCATCCCTATTAAATTGAGAAATCTCTCTATCGACCATGCACTACTTGACTTAGGCATGAGTTACAACCTCATGCCTCATTCTTTCTTAGAGAAGATTGGTTGCCTTAACCTAAAGCCCACCGACATGACTCTACAATTTGCCAATGGTTCTAAAACAAAAGCACTATGGAAAGCGGTAAACGTAACAATAAACTTAAATCATTTAACATTTACAACTAACTTTTTTTTTCACGGATATAGAAGAGGACCAGCAAGTTCCAATCATTCTAGGAAGATCCTTCGTAAGAACCGCGCATGTAATAGTCAATTTTGGTAAATGAGTCTACACACTTAGAGAGGGCAGGAAACAAATGTTATACTACATTTGAGGCATTGAATATTTTTCCAACAAATCAACTCACCATCAATACCACCATACAACACCTTGACAATCCACATGTCATATGTCAAGCTATTGACGTTAAAGAAGTGCTTACCAAGAGGCAACCTAGCATTCTAACTTCAACTTTTTCTTTTTGCATTTTAAATTCTTAGGATAGATTAAATTTAAATTTATTGCCTTTTAATTCTTAGTATAGGTTTTAATTTTATGTTTGAAGTTCAAAAAAAAAATTATCACTCAGTAGCATAGCACTAATTTGCATTTTTTAGTTTTGTTCATCATGTGTAGCATTATTAACAGACAACTCTTTTGGAGGTTCACATACTCACTGTCTAGGGAGGTGGTGAGACAACTCTTTTACTTTTTGTTAATTTCGCTTTCTTAGTTTAGTTGTTTAATATATGTGTGGTAGTTTACAAATATGTTTATTATTAGGAAGATAAGGAAACACAAGTGATTGAGATGCATCACCATTTTCTTACAAACCCACCATAAAATAAAATAAAAAATTGTGCTTAAATCATTCTTTGTGTGGTTGAACTCAAATGCTAAAAGTGACCATTGATTTTGCTAAATTAAGATGTGCAATGAGTTTGGCATGAAAAATTGAAAGCAAATAAAGAAACTTGTAGACCTAGCTTGGTGAGGGTGTGATCCTTATAATTATATAAATATATATTGAGAGACACTCTTATTTCACTCACAGTAGACTTTGACTGAATCTCTTGTAGATTGATTGCAATTGTATGCATTGAAATGATCAAGGTCATGTTTGCATGTTTAGCCAAGAGACAAGAGCCAAAAAGCCTATCCTACATTGTTTATCCCTTGCAGCTTACTTTGAGCTTAATTGATGTATTGTTTATCCCTTAACTTAAAGGATAGGAGAGCATAGGTCTAAGAATTGGGAAAGTCCTTAATTTTGGAGTTACAATTGACCTATAAGTTTAATCTAATATGAAATAAAATCCTAACACATCCCTAGTAATTTTTTGTTTCATGTCCTTTCCCTGACTTCACAAATGGTCCTTGCAGCAACCACTTTGTTTTGTCTTCCCTTATTAAAATTTGAAGACAACTTCTATAATTTTTCTAATAGACATGGTAAAAAAATCCTTTTCTCCCTAGTTTAATAAACTATAAACATCATTTAATGATCATAACCACAAAGACTCGAAATTAAAGAACATCACACATTGCAAACAACTTGCAAAATAGGGAAGTCACCTTATATGTCACAGATGTGTCTATATTTTTACCTTATCTTTGAAGGGATCCAACAGAGAGGTTGTTGAAAATTTTGTCTAGAGTAAAAAAAGACAAATTTCTTGAAAAACCAATGGGTATATTTTAAGTTATGCTCAAATTACTGAGACTGGTCTAGAGAACTTCAACCTCCAGCCAGTTTCACCATTCTCATGGCCCAAATGTTGGAAATTTACACTTCAGCACAAATTCTAAAAAAAAAAAAAAAATTGGCAGAGTCTCCTTTGTATTTAGAGCTCTGCTAAAATACAAATAGATCAAAAACTTAAAATTTCAACATGCATGCAATGAAGTATCATTATACCATGGTTTCCTCCTTCCAAAGGAAACCAAGGGTTGAGTCCATCAAGAAGGACCCCCCACTAACGAAAGGTTTAGCTGAAACACAAAAAAAGGAAGAGAGGAAGATGAAAGTTCCACACCTCCTTTGCACTAGCAAGGAACCACACCAAGAACCAAGTGCAAAATTTGATTTGGCTTCCTTCTCCTCCTTTTTAGGCATAGGAATATGCCATGCCAAGCAAAACTTTTCATAAATAGACCCCACCTATTTTATGAAACTAAAGCTTGGCCTATTATCTATCATAAGGTTTTTTTACAAGCCTGACTTAGCCTTTTTAAAAGCCTGGTATGGCCTATTAGCCAAAAGCCTTTTATTTAAATTGCTTAGTAAAACAAATGCAGTTCATTCTATATTATAAAATTTTAGTTTTTTTTTACATACACATATCAATGTTTGTATATGCAGTTCATTATTAATAAAAGAGTAATTAAATTAGACACAAGATGATCTAATTCAAGACACATTGATGGTACATACGTTCCTTATAATTATCCAAATAAATATATTATAAAAGGTATTCCTATACTAGTTACACTGCATATACAAATATGACCTACACGAATGTCCTCCCATCAAACAAAATCATTCTCAACTGCGACAAGTTGGCTTGTTGCCAAGGTATATCCAATTACCAAACCATGATCACCACAATATATGTTATTGCTAAACCCTGTTAATATATATCCATGAAGCCTATTTAAAAGACTTCACACCAAAGCCAGTTAATAAGTATTCCATAATAAAATAAACCAAGTAACTTTACTTAAGGTCTTCCAAAAGTAGAACAGGTATTAGAAGTTCGTGGATTGATTCAATATCGATGAACCTAGAAAAGAGAGTTGATACTTGGAATGGGCATATAACAAAAATTCTTGGCATTCCTTTGGGAATTCTTGATTGGTGCTGAGCTAACGATAGTGTAAAGTCGTATTTCTTTTGTTAATAAAATTCAAAAAGTTTATTGATCCTAGGGAGTTCACAATCAAAATAACCATAGAAAAAAGGTTTCATATTTTTTACTCGTAGATACAAAATTACAGATTTCCATTGTACAATAACATCAGAAGAAAATAGATGCAAAAATACATTTTAAGATCGAACCATTTTAAGAAAACATGAATGCAATTAACAAACTAACAAACAATTCAAAAAGGTTCAACATGTTCTTCGTTTCCCAAATGATTCTGATAAATTTCATGAGATTTATGCTAATAACCATCCCCTACATTCCTCCTATTAGATATTAACATAATTCAAACACACAAAATTCTACTACAAGAAATCATAATATAAAAACCATATTCTATCATACAAAATAACAAACATAACCTAAAATTAGCAAACACATTGAAATTAATAAGCACAACCTCATGTCTTAAATTTCCAAAAAAACCAAAAGTAGTACTGAAATAGGTCTTATGACCAAATGGTCAAAGTAATACCATACTAACAGTTTAATACCAAGCAACAAAAAAAAGACCTTAAGTTTGACAGTAAATCAGTTCTAGAGACAACAAAAAAGACACCACAAGAAAAATAGAAAGTTTCAAATCTTCAATGAACTTTCTCCATTTCCTTAATCCAACTACAAAAAAAAACATTATTGAACTAGGAAATACTTTTAATATAACTATGTTATTAAATGTAACTAAAAATAACAAGTTTCACCTTTGACTTTTTCTTCAAATTATACTTATGACGAAACCAATCCCCACCACAAATGAGTGCTTCCATAGATTCTCCATTCAATCTAGAACAATATTCATCAATAACTACCTCTAGCACTAAATGTAGACTCCGATGCGACAATTGAGATTGGAATAGCCAATATATCAACAACCATTCTTGACAACCTTATGTTTCATGTTTTATTCCTCCACCACTCCAAGTTATTGAATGAGTTATTGTTACCATCTTGAATGTAAACTTCTTCATCCAATAAGCTTGTAATTCTTATTTCAATGTAGGTACAACTTCCTTTGCATGCATTATGCTCAAAATATCATCAAATCCAGTCATGTATGAATAGTTAGCTTTAGTGACAGATGTTGAATTATTGTTGCCATGGTCTATTTCCTTAGAGGATGATTCTTCCAAGGTCACAGACATATATTCATCATATAATCATTCCAATGACTTTTGTACCTTTATTACATTCTCTTTAACAACACTCTCATACTTATAGATCAAGGGAAAACATATATTAACACTGTGAAATTTTTCCCTTAGATCTAAAACACATGCAATGGACTTAAGCAAATTAGACTATCCCCAATACTTGTCAAACTTCTTTTTCATTGAAGCTTTCATCTCTCTCATAAAAAGATCTTCATCCTTAGTTGCCTTATCATTTACCTTGTTCACTCTCCACACTTCAACAAGATACAAATTTGCAGTAGGATGTTCAGTTCTTGAGATTATGAGCAGCTAGATTAAACACTTCTAGAAGTTTACAAACTTTCTCAACTTTGTTCCAATCATCACGTGAATGTGCACAATCAGAGTGTGGCTCCCTTTCCTTGTAAGCTACAAAGGCAATCTTAAACCTTAAAGCAGTTGACAACATGTGATATGTTTAATTACATCTTATTGGACAATCAATAATCAACTTTCTATCTTTCAAATGCTTTTGCTCAACAACATCACAAAAATCCTTCAACCTTCCATCACTACGATTAGTATACTTCATACTTTCACATACACTGAAAATAAGTTTTAATCTTACCAAGTCCAACTTGCACTAGTAGATTCAATATGCGAGCACTACATCTAACCTGAAAAAAGCACCATCCAAAAATAACTCAGTGCTCAAAGATAAGTTCTCTTGCAAAGTATTCAATCATCAATCATTATAAGAGGCATTATCAAAAGATATTGAGAAAACTTTATTTTTAATATGCCAAGCCTTCAAGCATTTAAAATTTTCATCAGCCACATCAATTCCATGTCTTGGAGCAGGAATTTTTACGAAACTCAAAATACTGTTTTGAGGTTTCCACACCTCATTAATGAAATGGTCGGTGATCACCATATATTCAACTACTTGGTGGCTTGATTTCCACATATCTATTTTTAAGATAATCTTGCTCATATTTTTCAACAAATTCTTGAACTGCCTCTTCTTAGCCTCATATATTGCCGAACAATTATGTCTAGTTGTTTTACGAGTCATCTTCTAAAACTCTTATTTACATATTGGAACCCCCACATCAAAACTTCATCCTCAACTATACTTAAAGGATACTCATGAACCATAATAGCAATGACAATTATTTTTCTCATTTGCTCATTATTGTATTTAACTCCAGAGCTCATAAATGGATTGCAAGGATTAGAAGGTTGAAATGGAATGACAAATTGCTTGTTTTCTACAGCCATGTACATCTTCCTATGCATGCATATGTCAGAGTGTCTTTTCAAATTGATAGTGCTAGTCCCTTTCCCACCAATTACAAAAATTTTCTTTGCAATATTTGCAAACAGTTTTTACTAAACTTCCTGTTATTTTAACTTCATCAAAATCATTCCAAACAGTATATGTTTTTCGCCTTTTCCACTTAATCACTACATCTTTGTTTGCTCGATCTTGTTAACCCTATTATGTATTGATCTGATTAGTAAGTGGAGGGGTGGATGCAATGCATTCATTGTTCTCAAATTGGATAGCCATTCCTTGACCCTAAAACATAACATAATTATGACTATAAACATGAATTCAAGCTTCTAATTAATAAAATCAATACAATGCATATATAAATACATAAGTGATTGTCAAATGTCATGGTTAAAATACGTATGTTGAATTCAAGTAGAATGTTCTAAGAATAATGAGTAGAACAGAAGAATTGAAACTTAATAAGAAAACCAAATATAGAAATAACATGAGTCATATTTAATAGAACAATTTTATAAATATATGCCCTGTACTTTTGAAATGAATTGTATATAATAATCGTTGCTAACAAGAGGAGTAGAAATAATATAAAGATAACTACACAAGTTTGGATAAATCCAAGTTACCAATTGACATAAAAAACATAAAAAATAGAGCATTAATAAAAAAAATAAAGAC
Source organism: Glycine tomentella (assembly GCA_007407185.1). Lineage (NCBI taxonomy): Eukaryota > Viridiplantae > Streptophyta > Magnoliopsida > Fabales > Fabaceae > Glycine > Glycine tomentella. The sequence continues at coordinate 58,880 of PYAF01004656.1, forward strand.
AAACAATCGGTTACTATTAAGATATTTGTTGAAAAAATGTTATATTTTAGTAAGATAATATAACAAAAAATAAGGAAAAAGGAAAGTGCATAGTGAAATTGAAATAACTAACAAGAGGAGCAAAGTGAAACTTACAGTGAAATTGAACTCGAAGCAAGCTCCAAAGACGTGATCGAATACAAGTTGGTGATGCGCTTCTAGTGCACTTCGATGGCTACAATTGAAGGAAAATTAGATAGAGAAAATAGAAAGAAGAAAAGAAAAGGACGAATAAAATTAGTGTAACCAAATGAGAGCTGAGAAGGTGACAAGTGAGAACCCAAACAATGAGAATGTTGTTCCAGTGTGCTTTGATGGTTCAATCTGTAGCGAAGACGATTGTAACACCCCGTAGGCCTCCGGTGCGTTAACATTAATAATATCAGTTTAGCGCTTAGTCAACATAAAAATAATACTCAGCAGAAGCATAGAATCGTTTTTCTTGATTCATTATGTATGGAATAACAAAACTGTAAAGTACAATACAATCACACACTGATCCAGTTTCTCAAATCATATATCCAAAAGCCATACAACTAAATTATACAGGCAGATAACAGATATAAGACACTTATACTCAGGGAAATGGTACGTATCATATATAACAAAGTTTTGTACATATACATATCACTGTCCATAATCCACACCACACATTTCGTGGTGGTACAAAAGAATATCAGCCCTCCATGAGGGAGTACAGAACTATACATCAAAATAAAACTAAAAAGAGCCTCCCAGCTCCTACATCAAGCAGCCTAGTCTCAACTGGGCCTCCTGCCCTGAGACTGCTCGTCTCTGCCAGTAATATCACCTGAAATCATATAAGCCCCACACGGGGTGAGATAACATATCTCAGTAAGCTCAAGGTCCTTGGGAAATCATTCCCACCCTGGCCCACAGATTCACAGCACATAAACAGGTATATACATCTCATACATGGCCCACTGGCCTCAACATAACATAATCATCATCACAATCAGATCTATGACAGGAGGCAGAGCTCCTCAATGCCTGGCGGAGCTCCTCAACGCCACTGACGGAGCTCCTCAACGTCAGTCCTGTCA
>PYAF01004656.1:64867-79092 GCA_007407185.1 Glycine tomentella
TACTTCGAGTTATATGTTTATGAAATTAAAAATCAACTATAATTGTTCACATGTTTTCTTAATAAACCGAAGTAGCTGGAATGATGACGATGACATTATATGATAAGCAAATTTTCACCTACTGGGAATTCTTTGGAATTCTCACTGTTTTAGTATGTTCCCGTGTCATTCCAGACAGGTAAATCAAAAGGAGGAGCTATAGAGCGAGGACAAGTTAGAAGATTTCTTTTAATGTTGTGGACTTGTAGTATTTTGTTATATGCTTTGTAATATATGAACATTACTATTATTGTAGGGAATATTATTTACAAGTTATTACTAAGTTGTAATTTACTAAAGAGACCAAAAGTCTCTACAGGCTCTATACATATGCGCAACTCAATCGATTTTGGTTAAAAATTTTACATTAGAAAAGTTAACATCTTCTAGTTACTTATTATGACCTAGGCATAATATAGTAATTGGAAGGATGTTACATTAATAACACCTGGTATATAAATAACTTTGTCTAAGACTGCTTATAAATTTTAAATTTATATCCAAAGTTGAAGGACTTGAATTTTACCTTCAAATGTATTAATAGAAATAGAACAGTGCTGATGTGACTTCTTGTGATCCAACTTGGTTGTGTCTAACAACATGTGTAATTGGTCTCAAGATCTTTGATTGTTGAGGTAGAAGAAGTGGCCAGAGCTTGAGAATTTTGTTGGCATGTTTGAATTTTTCCAACAGGTTCATATGAAATGTTGTTGCTGAAAATTGTGTTAGCAAACTTGTTCATAAGGTTAACATGCATGCTAGCTACATCAATTGTTCTTTTTCCCCTGACTTTGTAAGACATTATTTCTTGATTAGGTATGTGCATTTGAAGATAGAGTGTCCTTATTCATTAGCGAAACATTATTACTGATAATCATTGATGAGATGTCAGATAAAGGGTTGGAATTTGAAATCTAGTTTCTAGTATCTAAGTAGAGGTTTCTAGTTGGTGTTGAATTAGAGTTAACTATCCAAAATGAAAATTGTGACAAACATAAGCTTTTAGCTCAATTAACAAAGGTTAAGAATTCCAAAGATATGAGAATCATACCAATGTTGACCTTATTTGAAAGTTGATCATTTTCATTTGATATTTGAGTTATGTTAACACGTTTCTGAATTAAAATTGATTTTCTTTTTAAATGCATTTTAGCTACTATGGGATTCTTGTTAAGATCTTTATCCATATTGTTGTAACATATAAAGAAGAACAAATGATAAATTGCAAAGAAATATAAATATGTGGATAAGTGAACTGAAGTGCCAACATTATAGGAAATAGGATGTTGATGAAGAGAATGTGCACTTATTGGGATAGAGTCCCCTCTTATGGATGAAGCTGATGTTAGCAATATACAAAATGAAAAAGAAAGTACTAACACAAATTGTTCTAGAGAGGGGAAGAATGTAAAGTTCCTTTATGGGAGTAGTGGGAAACAAGAAAGGTAAAAGTGCAACTGGAATACAATATAAGTTTTTATTTTTTTTTTCAAGACAAGTACAAAATACTATTTTATTTCTCTATCCAACAGCTTTAGTAATCATTAAGCCGTAGTAACACTTTTGTTGTCACATGTTGAAGCTTAAAAATAAAGGGATAAAGAAATTATCATTTACGTACCTATATAACCAATTTACTTTTTCCTATAAAAAATTAGAATTCAGATTAAAGTAATTTTTGTATAACTCATCTAATATTTTAAATTTTTCTTCTAATCATTTTGGATTCATGATTACATAACATTTTTATTTTAAAAATTTATGATTCATGAGTTTATGAGATTTCTATTTTTATGGAAAAATATGAAATGAAAAAGGATTTTTTAGCAAAGCAGTCCAAAAATAAATTTTCAATGAGGTTGTTGAATTAAATTTGATAATAAGTTGGTTTCTTCTAATTTTTTAAACCCAATAGATATCTCTTACAATATCATAACATTTCGATAGGTTATGTTTTTAAGCATAGTATTTGTAGGCTTGAAACTGAACTCCATGTGTTTTGTAACATGTTTTTAAATAAACTAAGCTGCATTGATTTTTAAAATAAATAGAGGTGGATGAAACTGAACTCCATTTGTTTTGTCAAGATTAGTCTTTGATACCAAATAGACTGTAGGTGTGATTGTTTTAAAATCAAAAGTCATTAAGAGTTAAAGATATGCAAACTTGTTTTGAAAGACTTGAAACTTGAGGAAATATCACAAAAAATAGTAACATCCTAAGTTCTAAGTCATTTGTATCTTGAAAGATACATGATTAGCAGGAGCAAAACATAGAAACATAAACTTGAGTGTAGTTCATAAGTACATATTGAACAAAGTATTGATAAGGCTATGCTACAGATCATCAATGGAGGTGTTTGCATCAGAAGGCATGGTATCTTCATCATCATGTATATTAACATGTCTGGTTTCAACTATTGTAGATGATGAAGCTGCTATAGCCGTTGTCATTTGATTTTGTTCCTAAATCATAGAAATAAAAGTGGTATTAATATGAGAGTGTTTGAAGACCTTGAGCTAATTTTCACATAAAAAAGAGTGAGTAGAGTTTTTAGCCATATCTTGCAACTAATTTAAATATAAGTTTGAGTTTAATTTTTCAAAATATAAGTACTACGAATAAGATAATATTTGTAAAAGTTGCTAACCTCATTGAATTGAGACATGTATTCATCAGTATGAGACATTCTCAACATTTCTCTGTTCAGACATATCTTAGAGACTAGTCATCATAATTGCTCACATTTGAAGTAGAGGTTATTGATCCACCATAACCTCTATCAATCAAGAACAACAACTTCATTTCAATAAAAGAATTAAATAGCTAAGGATACTCATCAGAAGTTGGATCCTTTATGACAATAAGATAAAGGAAGCAAAAATGTTATAATATATCTCAAATTCTTAGTGGAAAAAAGACAATTATTAGTAAGTGTGGACATTATTGGTGTACCTCTATACCAAGAATAACATCTTAACATGATTTTTTCAACAATTCATGTATAGTAGCATCTGGTAATTTAAAGCATTAGCAATTTGATCATACACTTGAACCTTGAGGGCGTACCGGCAAATATTATGAATGGGTGATTTAATTTCTTATCAACAACATATGTGTGTTGTGTGTATACATAGTTTAATGATTAAATATACTTATTATTGAGGGATTAATTTGTAGGAAGCTTCAATAAAAAATTATTGTGGATTGTTGATGTTTGAAATTCGCTCTCCATAAACAACCTCAAACCAATTGCCCTCCTTTACGAACCCCACAATTTGTGCCAAAACAACACAGAGGCCCCCTTCATATGTAAAAGGAATATTCTTGATTTAAGTACCAAGTTAAATGCAAACTTAAAATACAATATTTAGAAACGTATAAAATGTTTTTAGGAACAAGTAAATCATAATTTTCTTTTTCTTTTTTTCCCTATTATCTTTTGAACTCTTGTTCTTGTAATGTATTTATAAAAAAATTCTTATTCACATGATTTTTTTCTAGGCAGAACAAATTGTAAACTTGCATATCCAATCAGATGAAAATTGCCTATTGTTTTCCTACCATTAAATGTTTGAAATTTTTTTATCATTGTGTCACTGGCTCTTGGAAGACAGACATAGAGAATTTTTCTATTTATGTCCCAACCATGTTCAATTAAGCTGAGAAGTCAAGCAGATTGAAATTAAACAGAAAACTTCTTTATAAATATATTATCAATTTTGATCTTATGAGTTGATTGAGACTATTTTATTTATTCCACAATTGATCAATTTCAGGGATGTCAAGATTGAGTCCAATGTTAGTGATGGTTGGCAGATTTTCAATCACAACATCACTTACAGATGATAGATGATAGATTCAAATTGTGAGCAAATCACTTGAATTAACAAAGCATATCAAAATAAAAATAGTAGGATATGAATACGATGAAATAAAACTAACAAATCAACACAAGATCATAAGATCCGATCTTTGCGTACTGGATGGCTAAAATAGAAACACAACCACCATTGTTAGCAAAGAATTGTTTGACAATATTGACACATTCATTCGATAAAGCACGTTCAATTAAACCTCTGCATGATATAAGTTACAAAATAAGTGGATAAAACATAAATAATTGAATGTATTAAGAGTCTAAAGAAAAGAAATAATGAGAATAAATACATAATGTTTGTTAGTTCCAAGAAGATTCTCCTCACAGATTTCTAAATTTGAACTGAGTTCTTTCAGAAGAAATTGCAATTACCAATCCTGCCACATCTTAGATATGAAAGACAAGATATGAAGGACAAAATAATATGAATGGAAATAATATATTAATGTCTTAACATAAAAGACTGACCTACAGAGTGTGTTGCAATTGTTTTCAAGCTGAGGATGTCCTTAAGTGGCACGAGGGTAAGACCAATTGTTGTTAGTTTTTGACCCTCAATAAACGTAATAACATAATATTTGATTGGAAGCAACCTATATTCATGATTTGCGATTCTCTCAGTTGAAGAATTATTGGTCACATTGACTTTGTGAAACATATACCTCCCTCTACTAGTATATCTAAATAAAGTTGGTAAAACATACCCTCTCGGATTGAGACTAGGATCTTAGAAGCTTGTTGGTATACATACAAAGCATAAGTTAAGCATATATTACTAATAAATAATAAATGACTATCATGATAATGATTTGTTAAAAATTTCATATATTTGTTGGCTAAGTTAGTGAGTATATAAATGGACAGCCATATAAAGTATCAAATTGAAAATAAAAGCATTTATAATATACTCTTAATGAGTATATATATAGACAACCAAGAAATATCCATCAAACTCAAAATATAATAAGTAACATGTAAATAAAAAGTGCATAAAATACAAAATGACCTGATACGTGAATACTGACCTTAGAGTCAAATAGTATCATAAGCAAAAAAAGGGGCAGCTTTGTATCATCTTCCTTAATAGGAACAATCCAAATTTGTATGACTTGGGCTTTGACTGCCCAATAATGTAAACCTAGGTGCATATCCTTAACCTTGATTTGGCAAAGCTGAGAGGTCACAATTTTTGTTTGGAGGAAGAGAATGGTAAAAAAACTTCAACACAATAAATAAATAAATGTGAGGAAAAAATAGTCTTGGTGACTACTAGATGTATCATGAAACAAGGTGTTAGAAGAGAAAAAATAGTCTTGGCAACACAATGGTGCATGCAGAATGATTTGTATTAATAATATATAATATAACTTGTTGAATTGGTATATCTCAAAAAATGGTAATTAACAACGCCTAAATATGAGAATAATTGAATTGTTTATTAGAACGAATGTCTATTATTTAAAACACTCATAATTAATTTGGTTTGTGCTTAGTGCCATAATAAGTGTTTAGTGCCATTTAATTTGAATTGCAGCCATATTTAAAAATCTTACATAAACATGACTAAGCAGTTAGGCCAAAACTGACATTGTGATTAATTTCGTGAAAGAAAAATAATGTTTTTTTTCAAATGTTATGTAAACTTTATATTTTTAAATGTGATACTTTGTTCCAACATTGTAATTAATTAAAAATGATCATGACACTAAGAAATGTTAAGCAAACTACAAAGTTTAAGTACCAAAATATAAAATATTTTATCAATTACAAAATAATTAGGGAGGATACCCCAAAGAAGATTCTACTACAACTCCATGTCTCATTGTCTAATATAAAAAGATACATGCTAACCATCCTAGACTGATCATACATAGAACAAAACCACAAAAAAGGCTCTTTAAACCACTACATTCATCTGTTTGGTTGTATTTTGATAGCTTTGAGGAACATAGTTGAACCAAAGGTAAATCTACCAAGGCAACATCCTCAAATTGAGAATCCGATGATAATCTCTTTGTTGGTGTTATAGTTTGTAGCTCATCAGGATCATCAAAGTCAACAATTGCAAAGAATGTTTGCTGAAAATTTAGTTACAAATTAAAGCTCTAATGGGAGAAATAATTAGTGTTAACATTGTTAGTAAATGAATTACTTACATTGAGACTAATATCATCCAGCCTTTGTGTAAAAGAAAATGACTTTTTTGCCTGAGTGTTTGATACATCTTATAAAAATTAAAAATTTAAATAAATGTATTAGAATTGTGACATAATAGTTGAGATAAGTCTTATATAACATGAATAGTTTGCAGACATCTAACCTCGATAGTTCCATTTTTTTACAAAATTGAATTAATCATCTCTCGATCTTCATATAGTTCAGCATTCATATAGTTCAGCAATAGACTAACGATTGTTGCCATTTGGGCACAGTTTTCACTTTGAAAACCAAATGTTTATCAAATATGTTGTCTACGGCTTCAAACATAGACATTGGATCAAAATCACCTTCTTGCGTATAGTGTAATAGGAAATATTCATTTTCATGGAACACAATATATGAAAGTAACCAAGGTAAATATTCATAAATGATACACAATATAACACCACCGTATAGACATACCTATTAGTATATTAGTTAAAATATAACATAAAGAATGGTATGAAGTAAATATGCATTTTCATTTATACACTCTTGAATCAATTGTTTTTTATTGTCCTTATTAGATTGTTTAATCAATTGACTACATTCTTAATCCCACAACATAAAAGCTAAAGTGTGTTTCTGATATGCAACGCTAACTTCAAATATGAATTTGTTAAATACAGTAGGAATTATCATATTTTAGGTGCAACTGTTTACGCAACTATTGAGATGATAGTGTACAACAATGATTACTTGAGCATTGTGGTTGAATTTTCATATCGACAATTTGGACAAATATATGGTGATGTTTGTTCTTTAGCTTTCTTGCTACATTTTGAACAAACTTCGTAACCCCAACCATTAACGACTAGCAACTTCTTGATGGTTGCAACATTGACACACATTCCCTTGCTGTAAATTTACAAAAAAAAAAAATAACAATAGTTTTCAAGCAAATTATATTGGATGTATATAGATTTGTTGATAGCAACCTTTTTAACGTCACGAAGCTCACTTAAATGTTTCACTTTAGCATTGTGAAGAAGCCCCTCTTCTGAGCTAATTTGAGACTTTTGAGAAAGGTGAGTAATTCTCTGAGTGAATGAAATAATAGGGTTCTGACTTGAATCTAAAATGCATTTAGAATAATCAAATTATTATCTAAATTGTAACTATATACAATAAAGACATGAATATATAAAAAAAATAATGATTACATGCTACTATACAATGATGAATCCAACCTTAATTAGACACGACACAATGATGATTAAATATACCTTTTCTTGAAGTATAGAATCTCCTTGATGTTGTCATTAATGAAGACCCTTCACCATACTTGGACTTTTGTATTAAAAAAGGATACTTTGCATACTTTCCTAAAAAATAGATTAATGTACAGGTGTAAAGTTACTCATTAAAAAAAACTAAGAATGGATAAATGAATGACCAACACCAAATAGATAATACTGAATTTAATATTAGGGTAACAAACCTATAGATTATTTAATCTTGACCAAATGTAGCAAGATCACCACTAGCCCAGGTTGATTTTCATGCCTAATATATAGTCTCTAAATTGCATAGCATAAGATTGCCCCAAATTGCACATGACAGTAGCAACCCTAGCTCCCAAAACAAAGTAAATGAAAAATGTTCTGCACATTTAGGTAACACATAATAATATAGTATGGTCAATATAATTTACGTTTCATTCCTTAAAGATAAAACAACTTTCTTTGGGGTCATCCTCAAGTCCCCACTAGACAATTTTAGATACCTCAACAATGACATCTGTTAATTTGAAACATATAGAAAATGAGGATATCTAAAAAAATAGAAGATTCATATATGAAACACAATATAACACCACCATATACACATACGTGTTTGTATATCAACACAGGCATTACTACCATTAGTAATTGCCTCAAAGTTAGTAAAATGATAAATATTTTAAGGTATGTCTGGTATAACTTGTTCTTTGACAATTGTTCCACTAGCGAACCATAACTTGTAACGATAATTTGATGCCCTATAAGATCCATTGTTTAACTCTACATCAAAGTTTTGGACAATATAAGTGTGATCCTATTTCAATAGGGCTGTCCATTTTTCATTGTCCATCTTCTTTACACAAACAACTATTTTATCCCCTACCACAAACACAACAAACATAACACATTTACATTGTTTGAAGAATAAATAAAGGTTTAAAATTATACATTTTAGATGACATAATCAATTTATCACAATCACACCAAATCTGCAAACACAATTTAGATAGTTACAGTTTTTTCCATAAAGATCACTTCAATAGTTGTCTTTGCATATGTCTAATTGTTCCAAACATTGACTATTATGACAGCGAATTTCCAAGTCTCTTTTGAGTCATCAAACTCCTTAACAATGTTAAGTTTCCACAACATCATTAAGTCTTCCAAGCATCAAAAGCATACAAGTAAATGAAATTATATGCAATAAAAAATAACTTCAAAAGGAAATAAAAAGATATGCAGTAACAAAATATAATAAAAGCAAATGAAATGGTCTGTCGTAACAAAAATAATCATAAAAGCACAAAAATAGAGTAGGAAAACATCAAGTTAAGTTCTAATTTCAAATCAGAGTAGGAATAGACCAAGATAAAGATAAAGACTCGTGAGCACATTTTCATTTTTACACATCATAATGACCAAATAACAAAGTAACCAAACACAAGCATTTTGATTTATACGAATGAACTACGAAAAAACCAATATTGACCTCAACCTAATAGAGCGCTTATTGATCCTCTAACGATGGTCGCATTGGTACATGTGACTAGATGTTAGAGAGCGTTTCCCACTGAGTATATGGACATTCCCCCAACTCCCGACACAACTATCCTTCTAACTCTAACACAATCTCGCTACTTCATTTGTTTATTCCTTCCTTCCATCTAGTGCGTGTTGATCCTCATGAAGCTCCCAACCACACGTATAATCCATCATGCATACACAAACATATCACGAGAGGAAGGAAACTAACCCATTTTCCTCTCTAAGGTCACCATCTTCCCCAAGAGCTCACATCGACGGGAAGGTTTGGCACCTCGATGTCGGCTCTTCGCCACCTAGGGTTGTAGTATGTTCCAAGGGTTGCGTTGTTCACCCATTAAAGCGGTACGTGAGCTAGGTTCAGAACATCGTGAGACAATTCGGTTCATATCCGGTGTGGGCATTAGAGCATTGAGAGGATTAATATGACCCTTCAAGTGGAATGATCCACTTCACAACCCACATATCAAATCACTAAGTCATTACATGACATTCAAAGTAAATTTTGCCGAGGGTCAGACACCCCCAGACCAAATTGCAAAGCGTGATGTTCATAATCAAACATTATTAATAAGATCACATTCATAACATGCAATATGCTTTGCCAAGTGATCACACTCATTTGGTCTTACAACATATAACATAGAAATTTCCACAATTAACATCATAATACCTCAATCAAAGTAAACAACACATTCTCCAATCATTCATTTCATACTCATTCATACTTTATTCTTATTTGGAATTGTACATCATTGCTCACTTTGAAAATTAATTTCCCGTTGACATAGAAATCCATTTAGGACGAACCATATATGCATCTCAAGGTTTTCAAATGCAAGGAACTCAATTTTGGACTCAAAATTTCCTAAATCCACTTCCATTTGGCCCTAATACCCGAACATCCCTGCACTTATCATTAAAGTTCACAAAACTTGTTTTCTAATTTCCAAGAGTTGTAGAAATCCGTTTTATGCAAAATTTATATCAAAATATATGTTTGCAAACATGAGGAACTCATTTCCATGGTCAAAATATACAAAAACCAAGCACATAGGTACAGTTCATGCAAAAGCAAAAAGAGTTTTATCAAAAAAGAGCAAAACTTGAACTTGTGATTCCAAGAGCTATACTAACTCAAATAGGGTATATTTTATGTCTACCCCAAGGTTTTTGGATCTAATGAATTCAATTTTGAGGTCCATAAACACATATTCCAACCCCAACTTTAAAATTTTTGAAAACAGAGAGTTATTCATACATAACTTGCCGTAAATCAAAGTTTTATTTCCAAATGCTATACAACTCCAAATGAGACATATCATTATATACTTTCCTAGGTTTTTGGAGACAAGGAATTCATTTTTGTGCCTAGAATTCACAAATAATGCTTGTATCATTATAGGATCATAACATAGAGTTACGGATATCACATGAACACATACATAAGCACAACATAAATGAAGTTTAACTCCTCACAAATCAAATATAGGTTCCAAGAGACCAAGTAATCCTCCCTTACCTCTTGATTGGCACAAAGAAGCAAAGGAATGAGTATGAGGTGGATTGAATCCTTGAGGACTCCCTAGGACACAAACTTGAAAATGAGACAAAAGAGGAACATGAGGGTTCTAGTGAGTAGAGAAGAGAAGGATGAAGAAAACATAAGAGCTTAGAGACTCACCTAGAGCTCTCCTTCACAACACTCATACTTAACAAAGATAAAAAAGTGGGAGGAAAGCCATCTTCTCTCTTCAAAAATGTCATGAAGAAAGAATGAAGGGGTGAGTAGGCATGGCAACGGGGCGGGACAAGGGCGGGTATTGCATTTCTCATCCCCGCCCCCAACTTTAAAACCGATCCCCGACCCCGTCCCCGTTCTCCGTTGGGGTTAAAAATACATACATACCCATCCTCGTTCCTATTGGAGGTCGGGTTTCCTGGCCCCGCCCCGCCCCGCCCCGCTAATTGATTAAAATTTAAAAAACATTAGAAAAATAATATACTTGTCCAAAATATATGCAGAAATAGAGCAGGCAAGAAATTATCAAATTCTTGCACAATAGTACTACACTTGTCCAAACAATTATCAAATTCCTGCACAATACTACTAAACTTGCCCTGAGTTTCGAATAAGTTATATCATAGTTAGGTTGACAAGTCTATAAAACAATAGGCAAGAAATTAACCAAAATTCATATATATAGAGAAAAATGGCTCAGATATAAATCCTAAAAGATTAAACCTAGGATAAAATCAAACGATAAGTGATCCATGATTTTAGAAAGATGCAAGAAGTCAAGTTACAATTTCTACATGACAATGGAGGAATACAATTTAATAAGATAACTTATTATTTATCAAATTTAATTTTCACTATCCTCTGCATTTATAATTTGGATCAATCCGTGAAGCCCTGGAGATTGTTGTTGGCACTACTTCAATTGGTAGAAATGTTAACATGTAACAAGATGTGCACACACACAATTTAATGCTTGCATGAGTAAGAGAAGAAAGAATACTAAAAAATTATAGAGAAAGAATAACAGCATAACAATTTTGGTTCCAAGGCTCCTTATATCCCCTCTCATAAACAAAAAACAATCTTTTTTTACACTTGTCACAAACATGGCAACTGGACAAGCTTCTCTTTTTGCTTGCTAGTTTATTGCCATACTTGTTAGTTATTATGACTTTTTGATGCCGAGCTGAAAAAAGTAATTCATCAGTTGTAAGTAAATTTCTTTGAAATTGATTGAATCCTCAACATGCAACTTAGATTAATCATTGTCATTCTTCATATTAAATACTAAATATTTTTTAAAATTCTAAGCATCACATACCATACCATACACTTGAAATATGAGAAAAAGATTAATATTTTTCACAATTTTGCAATACAGGCTGATTACAAATTTACTAAGTGACTAATTTACAAGAAAAAATCTTGCTAACATGATTACAGGAAATAAAATAGAAATAAATTACAGGAAAACAAATCTGTACAAATAAAAGCAGAAACAGGGAAATTAAAAGGCTAAAATTAACAGATGTTATAACATATAAGTTTCATATACCACTTTGGTTACATTCATTGCCTGTTATTTCTATTGGCATATAAAATAGATTATAAATCATGGAATATGGAATCCTGTTTCCCAGGACAGAGACCTCTACAATAAGGTGAACTTTGTGTAATATAATTAAAGGGAGAAGTCTGTTGACTATGAACATAAAATAAATTTGATTTATATGGTACACAATGTGAGAAAATTTGAGAGACATTCTTCAAAAAGTCTTTAAATGAGGAAGCAATAGATGCAAATTTTGACATATACAAAAAAAGTAGAATTAAATCATTAACTTTAAGCTATATTTGGTAACTATCTAATTGATAAAGATAGTTGGGGCTAGGAAGGAAGAGAAGAAACATCAGTTCAGTTGCCTATCAATTTGTGTAAGCATGCAAGTTGGTGTTGTTTCCAACAACCCACAACTAAGTTGCTTAAATAAAATGTGTTTTCCTATTAAATATGTAGAACATAGTATTTGAAGAGTGAAGATAACCCAAAGCTTTGAACATAAGTTGTGAAACTCCTCAAATAACATGTTATCCTTATCTAGAAACTACTAACTTAACAAGTAAATTTACATTCTAATTCCAGCTAACATGCAAACAAACCCAAATATATAAAACCTATTAACAACTTAAAAGCACTCAACCAACATTGATTTTAGGATAGTGACTAATTAGTCAATTTTTGCTACTTAACAAACCATTTCTAAATTTTTTTTTCCTTCAATGAATTAAATCAATAGCTCCAAAATGAACTAAATAGAAGTTGTTTTGAGTATTCAAACCTTTGGGACCTAATGAAAATTAACTCACTAGGGTTTTGAGCAGCTTGGGCCATCTTCAAGCTCAAGATTTTTCTGGAAATGCGAAGTGCTTGCAAAGGTACTAAATTAAATACATAATGTTGATTTGAGGGGGAGTTACTTAAAGCCTAAAGAGATTTGAAGACAAGGAAGTGTTTAGGACTTTCAACATGTTTGAAGAATTGAAGAAAAGCTTGTGATCAAATGTAAAAGGAAGGAAGTTTTCTGATAATCCAAGTCATTGCATTCATATCATTCATAAGCTTAAGAATTAAATCACAAGGCATTAGGAAATTGTTTTGAATCTTGAAATAAACTAAGTGCTTTTGGAAAAATAGCATTTCACTGGTTTAATCGATTAATATCAGCAAAGAATCGATTATTTTGTTCTTGATGCTTTCTGGAAAATTCTCAAGAACAGTTTAATCGATTACACTATCGGATTAATCGATTATTTTAACTTAGTATATAAATATCTGCCTTAGTGTCCTTTTTAATCGATTACCACTGAGCTGTAATCGATTACATTACTCACACAGAAAATATCATCACTCTGGTGTAATCGATTACCATTTATTGTAATCGATTACTTAGTTCAATGCATGTTTTTCATAATGCCTGCTTTAATCGATTACACGTCGGGATAATCGGTTAAATTGCTCGTTGTTGTTACCCAGAATCTTTATGAACACTTTAATTGATTACAGGAGCGTGTGTAATCGATTACATATGCTAAATAATCGATTATAGGAGCGCATTTAATCGATTACAAGCGGTTACAAAAATCATTATAAATAGAACCCATGCTCAGCTGCTTTCCTAACTTTAGTAATTCGTATTCTGAGCATTCTAAGGCATTCTAAACATTTACAAAGTGATTTTTCTGGGTTCATTAAATTCTTGCTTCCTTGAAACTCATATGGGTATAAGGGATTGAGTGAAGCAAGATTTCTCTTTTCAAAGTTTAAGGAAAGCCATGTTCTGAGTTTGTTATTTGCATTCAACCTGGTAATTTCATTCTTATGCATATCATCTTTGGATCATTAGGTGATTTCTTTCCTTACTCTTTGAGTTTGTAATTCTCTGTTGAAATTGTATTTGCTTTTTTATTGTAAATTGGTTTCTTGCATGAAACTAGAGATAGTGTTTCTCTAGGGGTTGCTGAGTAGTGTTCTCAGTTTGGGTTTGGGTTCTAAGGGTCTAATAGTATTTTAGACTTCTGAACTTTATCTAGGGTTGATAAAGAGAAGCTTGTATTTTCTTGTAAGAATATTTTTTGCAATAGTGGAACTCTACTCTAGTGTTGAGTAGAAGAAAACTGGATGTAGCTTCATAGTGTTTGAAGTGAACCAGTATAATTCTTGTGTGTTCATTTACTTCTGCATATTTAATTGTCTCCTTTGTGAATTCTTGTTTACTCTTGGTTCTTGAAGCATTACATCTCTTGGGTTGATCTTTGGATA
>PYAF01004656.1:81623-129593 GCA_007407185.1 Glycine tomentella
GCCCTCTATGGTCTGAAACAAGCTCCAAGATCATGGTATGAAAGATTGAGTAAGTTTCTCCTTGATCAATCTTTTGAAAGGGGCAATGTTGACAAAACCTTGTTCATCAAAAGACAAATGGATGATATTTTATTGGTTCAAATTTATGTTGATGATATTATTTTTGGTTCAACTAATCAAAAAATTTGTAAAGAATTTTTTGCAGCTATGCAAAATGAGTTTGAGATGTCTATGATGGGAGAGTTAACATTCTTTCTAGGACTACAAGTTAAGCAATTGAAGAATGAAACTTTTCTCAATCAATCTAAGTATTGCTTTGAAGTGGTTAAGAAGTTTGAAATGGAGAAAAGCAAAGATGCTGCAACTCCTATGGCTACCTCAACCTATCTTGACAAAGATGAAAAAGGGAAGGAAGTGGATGAATCCAAGTATAGAGGAATGATTGGCTCATTACTCTACTTGACAGCTAGTAGACCAGATATCATGCTAAGTGTTTGCTTGTGTGCAAGATACCAAGCAAATCCAAAAGAGTCTCACCTTACAGCAGTCAAGAGGATCATCAAATATCTTAAGGCAACACCTAAAGTTGGGCTTTAGTATCCTAAAGGTGCATCTATAAACATTATTGGTTATTCAGATTCTAATTTTGCAAGATGTAAACTTGATAGGAAAAGCACTAGTGGAACTTGTCACCTCCTTGGAAGTTCACTTATTTCATGGCATTGCAAAAAACAAGCTTGTGTAGCTCTATCAACTACAGAAGCTGAGTATATTTCAGCTGGTAGTTGTTGTGCACAAAGCCTTTGGTTCAAGCAACAATTGCAAGACTATGGAGTTAATCTAAAGGAGATACCATTACTTTGTGATAACACAAGTGCAATAAACATGTCAAAGAATCCTGTGATGCACTCAAGAACCAAGCACATTGAGATTAGACATCATTTCATAAGAGATCATGTGCATAAAGGTAATATCAAGGTAGAATTTATTGATACACATCATCAACTTGCTGATATATTTACAAAACCTTTGCCTAAAGATAGATTTTACACTCTTAGAAACATGTTAGGGATCCTTGATGAAAACAACATTAGCTAGCTTGTTTGTTACATAAAATTCGTGTGCTATATAAATGCCAAATGTTACTTTGTTGTATGAAAAGCTGAATCATGCATAATGCTCTATTTTTTGCCCATCTGACTGAAATAATCGATTACCCTATGTATTAATCGATTAAATTCATTAAAAACTACTCTCAGTATGAAATTTATGCTTAAATAATCGATTACGTTAATATTGTAATCGATTATCCTTAAATAAGTCTGAAATAGTGCCACTCAGAAATAATCGATTACTCATCAGAATAATCGATTACTAGGCTTAAAACTCAAGTTAGAATTGATTGTGTCGCTGTAATAATCGATTACCACTACATTGTAATCGATTACACTCAAGTTTGCAAAATATTTGTCTGTCTGATATAATCGATTACCACTTGGGATAATCGATTACATATATTCTGATGTATGACTAACTGCTATTCTGATGTATATAATCGATTAAATGAATCATATAATCGATTACAAGTCATTCTCTACCTCTGGCTGATCTGAAATAATCGATTACACATGGATTTAATTGATTATTCATGTTGTTATGTGATTTATGACAGTTTTTCGGGGTATCTGAAACGCCTAAATCATCATTAACCTCCATTAACTGCCTATAACAGCTATATGTTTGAAAAATATGAACATTTAGTGTTTAATCCTTGCCTATATATAGTGATTTTGTGTTTCACCTCTTCCTTGCACCAACAATCCATTTTCTCAAGCCTTTCTATTATGAAAATTTCAAGCCTTTCTTTCTCCTTCATTGTTTGTGTCAATATGTCTGCCCCTAAGAGAGTTAGAACTGGAAAATGTAAGGTAGGAGAGTCTTCTAGTGCTCAACCTCAACCCCAACCCCAACCAGACCGCCTTAGTCTTTGGTTTACCAAAGAATCTGACAAAATGCATTATCTGCAATTTAATGCCACTAAACCCATAAGCTCACCCAAATACATAAGTCTTGACTGGTTTATCAAGGAAGGATTTGTCTTTCCTGCTCTTTTAGAAACCCAAGGTCTTAGGAGATTCATGGAAATGAAGGGTACTTACTACCCTGATCTTGTAAGAGTCTTTTATACTTGTGGAAAAGGCTCCATGGATGGTCAACATTTTAAATCCACTGTCAAAAGGGTGGAAATGCTTATCACCCCTAAGTTATGGGAAACAATAGCTGGGGTAATAAATGATGGGGAGAGGAAATTTGAGGAAACACCTGGGGGATACAGCAAAGTGGGGACCTATAGAGAATCCCTCACTGACCCAAACCAACCCATTAGGAACAGATTAAGCACTGGTCCTATGGCACCAGAAAATAGACTCCTCCACTATCTCATTACTTATATCTTAACCCCAAGGGAAACTAATCATGTCCAAGCTACAGATGAGGACCTACAATTAATGTATGGTCTCAAAATTCCATCCCTATGAACTGGGTGCTTACTTTTCAAGAAATAATGCCAAGAGACTTGTCAACTATCCTTTCCCATATCCTGTTTTTATCTCTAGATTCATTGATCACTTTGGGATTGATGTCTCTAATGAAGTGGTGGACAACACCAATTCTTCCAACAGCCTTATTCAGGAGAAGCATCTGTCCAATCTTGGACTATACAAGACCCCTGATGGCTGGGTGCTGGGTGGACAGCCTCAACAAGTGCTTCAGCAACAGGAACCCTTTGTTGCTGATAGTGAAGACCCTTTGGCTAATTCTAAAAGTGAATGTGCTACATCTCAACAACCACTTCACTCTCAATTTGAATCTCTCATGTTAGCCAAGATGAATGGGCTTCTTCAAATGCATCATGAGTTTAGAGCAGAAACTCAGGGCTCCTTCAGGGAAATCAATGCTAGTCTGGATGACATTGAAGCCACCCTTAGGATGGATGATTCAGATGACTTTTAGAGTCTTAGTTATTTTCGTACTCTGTTTTATTTGTTTTTAAGCTATGATATGTACCCAGTTTCTCATGAATCAATGAATTATTTTGTTTCTATTTACCTTATCCGCTGTGCTTTGCAATTTTTGTCTTTAACAAGCCAAATAGGGGGAGAAAAATTGAATTTAAGCATGCTCTGTAATCACCTCTGTTTGCCCCTATTTTTTACGCATTTTTTGAACTAAAAATTCAACTGCATAATCTGGAAAAATTAGGGGGAGTTAAAGACTCAAAGTGGTTGCAATGAACAAATGAATGTTGAGAATGAATGCTAAAGCTAGAAACAGATGTCTTTAACACTTGTTCTTCCAAAGGAATTTGAATTTTTCAGGTGTTAAGAAAGCTCAGAAAAATGGTATGAAAACTCCTCATTTAATCACAAGACCCAATGTTGTTCAATTTCAAATTTGGCATGTTTAAAGCCAAAAAGGGGGAAATTGTTGATTTGAGGGGGAGTTACTTGAAGCCTAAAAAGATTTGAAGACAAGGAAGTGTTTTGGACTTTCAACATGTTTGAAGAATTGAAGAAAAGCTTGTGATCAAATGTAAAAGGAAGGAAGTTTTCTGATGATCCAAGTTATTGCATTCATATCATTCATAAGCTTAAGAATTAAATCACAAGGCATTAGGAAATTGTTTTGAATCTTGAAATAACCTAAGTGTTTTTGGAAAAATAGCATTTCACTGGTTTAATCGATTAATATCAGCAAAGAATCAATTATTTTGTTCTTGATGCTTTCTGGAAAATTCTCAAGAACAGTTTAATCGATTACACTATCGGATTAATTGATTATTTTAACTTAGTATATACATAATCTGCCTTAGTGTCCTTTTTAATCGATTACCACTGAGCTGTAATCGATTACATTACTCACACAGAAAATATCATCACTCTGGTGTAATCGATTACCATTTATTGTAATCGATTACTTAGTTCAATGCATGTTTTTCATAATGCCTGCTTTAATCGATTACACGTCGGGATAATCGGTTAAATTGCTCGTTGTTGTTACCCAAAATCTTTATGAACACTTTAATCGATTACAGGAGCGTGTGTAATCGATTACATATGCTAAATAATGTATTACAGGAGCGCATTTAATCAATTACAAGCGGTTACAAAAATCATTATAAATAGAACCCATGCTCAGCTGCTTTCCTAACTTGAGTAATTCGTATTCTAAGCATTCTAAGGCATTCTAAACATTTACAAAGTGATTTTTTTGGGTTCATTAAATTCTTGCTTCCTTGAAACTCATATGGGTATAAGGGATTGAGTGAAGCAAGATTTCTCTTTTCAAAGTTTAAGGAAAGCCATGTTCTAAGTTTGTTATTTGCATTCAACTTGGTAATTTCATTCTTATGCATATCATCTTTGGATCATCAGGTGATTTCTTTCCTTACTCTATGAGTTTGTAATTCTCTGTTGAAATTGTATTTGCTTTTCTATTGTAGATTGGTTTCTTGCATGAAACTAGAGATAGTGTTTCTCTAGGGGTTGCTGAGTAGTGTTCTCAGTTTGGGTTTGGCTTCTAAGGGTCTAATAGTGTTTTAGACTTCTGAACTTTATCTAGGATTGATAAAGAGAAGCTTGTATTTTCTTGTAAGAATATTTTTTGCAATAGTGGAACTCTACTCTAGTGTTGAGTAGAAGAAAACTGGATGTAGCTTCATAGTGATTGAAGTGAACCAGTATAATTCTTGTGTGTTCATTTACTTCTGCATAATTAATTGTCTCCTTTGTGAATTCTTGTTTACTCTTGGTTCTTGAAGCATTACATCTCTTGGGTTGATCTTTGGATAAAGGTTCTTGGTTACTAAAGTGATAAAGATCCATTAAGGAAAAAAAAACTCTGATTTTGTTTAATAAATTTTTTAAATTACCAAGCCTAACCAATTCACCCCCCTCTTGGTTAACTGTGAAGTGTTCCTATATTTTACACATAATACATGATACGGGGCTCTGCCATATGAAATTAGAACCCCATATCCAACAAACATAGAGAGATAATTCAAAGAATCACAAAATTGCATTGGGATTCAGATTTAAGTGCTTACAACTTACAAGGATACCAAACCGAAATACAGTTTCGTGGATTCTATTTTTTGCCTCAAACCAAGTCAATATGAACAATCTGAGAACGAGAAGTTATGAGAACGAGAACGAGAAGTTGTGAGGTCGAGAATAAGAAGTTACAGATGATGCGTGAGCAGTGGTGTGAGAGAGAAGCTATGAGGTCGAGACTCAAGAACAAGAAATGAGAACTGAGAAATGGGTGAAGGTTTCGGGTTTCCTTCTTATATATATATATATACAAGGGTATTTTTGTAATTTAGTAGGGTGAAGGCGAGGGCAGGGGCGAGACTGATATCATCAATACCAAACCTGCCCTCGACCCCGAATTTATAATGTGGGGAAAATCCGACCCCGAACCCGAACCAGGTCAACTCGATTGTTCCCCGTCAAAATCAGGGCGGATTCGGGTGGGTACCCACGGTTCGGGCAGGTACCCACGGGTGTGGGTCCTGTTGCCATGCCTAGGGGTGAGCTTATCTTCTCCCTTTATAGGGACCCTTAAGTTATGAAGAGGCCCTAGATGTAAGTCATTATAGGGTTTTGTGACCTAACTACCCTTAATGACTCTAATCCTTCTACTCAGTTCTTCTAAGTTGATCCTAGGATAGTTAATTCACTTAATTAGACCTAACTAAATTAGAGTGAGTGAAAATTTAATTCTCCTCTTTCCTTATTAATTAAAGTAATTGTTTCTCACATCTAGATACACTTTCATTAATTAGTCTAAATCTCTTATTTTTAGCCTAAAGAGTCCCTATTTACAAAAATGTCATTAATGAGGGATTTCTCTTACTTTGACTTTTGTTGGTTAATAGTTTGGCCAAGGGTTTCTACACTCAAACCACTTTTTCCTAGACTT
Source organism: Glycine tomentella (assembly GCA_007407185.1). Classification (NCBI taxonomy): domain Eukaryota; kingdom Viridiplantae; phylum Streptophyta; class Magnoliopsida; order Fabales; family Fabaceae; genus Glycine; species Glycine tomentella. Next base: position 87,606 of record PYAF01004656.1, read on the forward strand.
AGTGCTTAAAATGTAGGTTACTTGACTATCCAAAGATAGTCTTATCTCTTATATTAATTATTTCACTAAAGATAATGCTACTACACTGTATATCAAAACAAACACAAGCTATTTTTACTCTGAACTTCTTAATCTAGAAATTTGGGATGTTACAAAAAGTTCATGTGTATTCTACAATCGGACATAATTCACTTAATCTTGATGGTTACCACAACGCAACTCTTCCCAACTTCTTGACCAACGTGTGCAAACAAATCAAACCAAGTAAATGGAAGAATGTTCAATGCACTAGCACCATAGGGGGAGGGAAGGAATGAGCGAATACCCAAACCTAGAGATTCAATTGCCATGAACGTTGTTGCTCGTGGTCTTTAGTCAAAGATTTACAACAATGTAAACCAACATCTAATTTACAAGCTCTGGAAGAAAAGGTGCCAACACAATGGTAACGTAGGTGTGGTATGACTATTGTGCATGTTATTTTAAGTTTAAGTTAAATTAAATATTAAGCAAATTACATTCCTTGTATTTTGCAGTTATTACTTTCGCTACCTGATGTGTTTATTGAAACATTTAGACCAAATTGCCCTTGTCTTCCTCATTATTCAAGCATCGTTTGAGTTCATTGCCCTTGCTCAAACAACTTTGCCTTCTTGACCTCTATAATGGTTACGACAACTCTAACCATTCTTAGTTTCTCTCACACACAGCCTTGAACTCTAACAAGAAATCCCTTTAAACAATTTTCAACCACCGCGAGAGTCTCTGCTTCAGCTTTCCACATGGCCCAATCATGCTCAATGCATCCACCAATCACAAAACCAAACACCTCAACGGCGTGTGGCTAGACTTGTCGCCAGCTGCAACAATGCTTCTGATGAGCACCAATAGTGCAAGCCTCACTTTGAAACAACTCCAACACGTGCTAAACCAACTTTGTCTCTCCGTTTTGCAAATCTTAGCAAAGCAATGTAGGGGGGACTTCTGATTTCGGGGTTAAGTGCCAAGGGTTTTTTCAACCTTACACTAAAAGTTAACTCTATGAGTTAGGTTAATAGAATTTGCAATGAGGTGTAAGAGTAATGTTGTCTAAGTCTAACTAATGAGTTAAATTAAACTCACACTACTAACTTTAAGAGGTGTGATGTTGATAGGATGAATGTAATTTGTTCTTAAATATTTAAAATCATGAATGTTAAAAATATTTAAAATTATAAATCAAGTCTAAAGGAGTAATGATATAAGACCCAAATGGAAGAAAAATTAAAATGTCCAAAAATAGTTAAAATTATAAAGTGCTTTTTTATATAATATTTTATGTTATTTTTATAAATGGATTGAAAATCTATTGCTTGTTTCATGTCTCCTTTTTTACATTTAAATTAGGTTAAATGCTAGTTTTTATCATTTATGTTTTAGTATAATTTTTTTTTTATTACATTAAATTTTTAAAGTTTCATTTTGGTCCTTAATATTTTTGAAGGGATTCGTTTTGGTCCTTTTTGCCTTAAATGCTAAATATGTTAGCAGAAAAGTGTGACATGTTTGTTAACATTGATTAGGATGATAATATGACATGTTAATTGAAATGACAATGTTTTAAATGATTACATTTTGGTCGTTTATGTTTTAAAATGGTCCCATTTTGGTAATTTAAGTTTTTAAATGGTTTCATTTTGGTCAATCAAGTTTGCAAAATGCTTCATTTTGGTCCTACTTGTATTATGTGATGTCAAAGTTCAATAAATGTAATTGAAGACACTACCAAAATTGTTTCAAGTTAGGTGTGTTTAATGTTGTAAAGTATTTATTACTTACATTTTTTTAGCATTACTAATTGACTTATGTACAGATGTGCATGTGAAAATCATTTTGAAGTTAGACATACTAGTCATGTGCATACATACATATAAATAAGTTAATTAGTGAAGCCAAAAAAATGAAAACACTAAAAACATTACAACATTCAATGTATAAACTCACCTAGTAAACTAGCATTATGTTGCAGTATATTTAATCTCAAATCTCTTCTTTGTCCTAGGTAAGACACAACCCTTGTGACAATTTTGGTAAAATATCATCAATTGCATTCCCTGGAACCTTACATCATATCCATATGTATTGTTAGGGCTAAATGTACCATTTCGCAAACTTGATGGACCAAAATGAAACATCAACATCAACAACACCCTTAATCCAAGCTAATTGGGATCGGTGGTAGATGAACTCAATGATAGATACGAGGACATTGAAAAAAAAGATAAAAGAAAAGAAGGGGGAAAGAAGGAGGGGGAGATGAAGAGAAAAAAGACTAAAAATTGACCATTTAGAACATAGAGATAACAATGGGTCTAACCCTTCACCAAGCTTATAGATTTCCTCCATTTCGTCCAAAGACATATCGTCCGCCAATTTATATCTCACTCTATTAAATCTTGTTTAACTACTTTTCCCTAGGTAAGTTTCGATCTACCTGGATAACAAACTTTTGTTCTTACAAGAGCATCCAAGGGTCGTCTCATTATGTGCCCTCAATTTATGTTCCCTCATATTTTCACTCATTGGTATAACTGCTACCTTTTGTCGAATATCTTCATTTTTAACTTATTCATCTTCGTATAACCACACATTCACCTTAACATCCTTATTTCTGCTACCTCTATTTTATGCTCATGTTGCCTATGTGTTAGCCATCATTCAACTCCATATAACATTGCAGGTCTTATAATTATTCTATAGAAGTTTCCTTTTAGCTTATGGGGAATTTTGCGGTCATACAACAACCCAGATGCACTTTGCCATTTCATCCACCCTGCTCTGATTCTATGATTTACATCCTCATCAATCTCTCCACCATTTTGCAAAATTGATCACAGGTATCTAAAAGCATCTTTCTTGGGTACCTCTTGACCAAGTAGATGCAAGGGTCTTGATCATCATCTGTTACCAGTGAAAACTCACATTTCATATACTCAGTCTTGCTCCAGCTTAACATGAGTCTTTTAGACTTCAAAGTGCTTCTCCATAATTCAAGTTTTCTATTAACACCGTCTTTGATCTCATCAGTAAGCACAATATCATATGCAAAAATCATACAGCACGACACTTTCTCTTGAATATATTTTGTTAGTTCATCCATTACTAAGGCAAAGAGATAAGGACTAAGAGCCGAACCTTGGTTTACACCTACCTTGATAGGAAAATAACTTGATGTTCCATTACAAGCTTTCACACACGTGGTAGCCCCATCATACATATCCTTGATTGCATTACATACTTTAATGGTATTTTTTTTTCTTCTCAAGAGTCCATCATAAAACTTTTCTTGGGACCCTATCATATGCATTCTCAAGATCTATGAAAACCATATGTAAGTCTTTTTCTTTTCTCGATACCTTTCCATTAATTATCACATCAAGAAAATGGCTTCCATGGTACATCTTCCTGACATAAATCCAAATTGATTTACAGAAACCATGGTCTCTCTCCTCAAGCGATGTTCAATAACTTTCTCCCATAAGTTCATAGTATGGCTCATAAGCTTAATGTCTCTATAGTTAGAACAATTTTGGATATCTTCCTTGTTTTCGTAAATAGGGACAATCATACTTTTCCTCAAAGCATCAGACATCTTATTTGTTTGAAGAATCTTATTGAAAACATTGGTTAGCTATTTTATTGTCACATCCCCCAGGCCTCTCCATACTTCAATAGGGACACCATCGGGTCCCAAAGCTTTATTATTCTTCATCCTCCTTAAAGCCTCCTTAACTTCATGTGTATTAATTTTGTGCACAAATCTTCTATTTATATCATCTTAAGTGTCCTCCAAGTCCACCTCACTTTTATCGTCATCCCCATTAAAATGTTTGTTAAAGTAGTTCATCAGTCTTCCAGTTACATCTTCATCTCTTACCAAAAGTTTTTGATTTTCATCCTTGATGCATCTAACTTGGGTAAGGCCTTTACTCTTCTTATCCCTCATTTTTGCAAGTTTGTATATACCTTTTTCACCATCCTTGCTCCCAAAATTTTTATACAAATAGGTGAAAACCTTGCCTCTAGCTTCCCACATTGCTTTCTTAGCATTTTTTCTCACTAATCTAAACTTTTGCAAGTTCTCATCATTGGGACTTTTATACAAAGATCTAAAACATTCCTTCTTCTGTTTAATTGCCTCCTGCACCTCTCTATTCCACCACCATGTTTCCTTTGTATGAAATTTGTTTCCTTTGCTTTCTCCCAGCACCTTCCTTTCCACATTTTGGATACACTTAGCCATCTCATTCTATATTTCATTTGTTTCTCCAACAGACTCTCATGGTCCTTCACGCAACATGTTTTCCTTGAACTCTATTTGTTTTTCCTCATTTAGCTTCCACCATCTTATCCTTAGGTTTTTAACCCTCTGCCTCATGTTAAATACTTTGTTGAACCAAACCTCTAGAACTACAAGCTTATGTTGTGTAACGACACACTCTTCAGGATTTGCAATCGATACAATAATTTCTACCTTCTCTTCTAGTCATAAAGAAATCAATTTGACTACGATTTTGGAAACTATGATAAGTGATAAGATGAGACTCCCTTTTTCATAAAAAGATGTTCGTGTAGCATCAAATCCTAGGCTAGTGCAACGTTCAAGATATCTTTTCCAGTCTCATTTCTCATCCCATAACCAAAACCTCCATGAATTCTATCAAAACCTCCACTGCTTTTACCAACATGGCCATTTAGGTCTGCTCCTAGGAAAATCTTCTCCTTTCATGGTATCCCTCTCAAAATCTCCTCCAAGTCTCCCAAAATTTGTTCTTATCATTTGATTGCAGTCCAACTAGGGGTGCATACACAATGAGGATATTTAAAATTAAATCATCCATTACAAGCTTAATCAGTATAATCATGTCGCATTTCCTTTTGATTTCAATAACTTTATCTCTGAAACTTCTATCGATCATAATTCCAACATAATTTTGACTCTTGTTGATACCTGTATACCACAACGTGAAACTGGTGCCATCCACTTCCTTGGCCTTTTCTCCAACCCACTTAATTTCTTGCAAACAAACAATATTCATTTTTCGTATGGCAAAAACATCTGCTAACTCCCCCAGCTTACCAGTTAAGGTTCCTATGTTTCAGCTTCCCAATTGAATCCTTAACCTCTGGGCGATGTTTTCCCGCCACGCTCGCCCATCTGAGTGTCGGGACCCTGACCTACTTGTCATAAAATCCGAGTGAAGACCTGGTGCCTTGCCTTGAGGCAAGGACCCTAGCTCACTTATCACTGCATCCCGGGACTAATGCAGTGCCTTGCCTTGTGGCAAAGGCTCTAGCCCATTTTTTCCTACACCCGGGGTCTGATGTAACGCATTGCTATGAAGGGTACGCCCTAACAAAATATCATAATGGTTCATCTCATAAAAATAGTTGTCTTTAATGGTCGGTTCGCAACAACTGACACCAACCCTCTTCCTTTATCTTGACTTGGGACAGACCATGCATGCAAGCACACATTGGCAGAGTTATAGACCAAAATGAAAATTTTAAAAATTTAAAGTACCAAAAATGAACCATGTTTAAACATAAAGAATTAAAATGAAACCATTAAATGACGTCATTTTAATTCATATGTTATATCATCCTAATCAGTGTTAACTGACATGTCACATTTTTCTGTTAGCATATAACATTTTAACAAAAAAGGGCCAAAAAAATCTTCAAAAATAATCATGACTAAAATGAGATTTTTAAAACTTAATGTATCAAAACAAAAAAAACACTAAAATATAAAGGATCAAAAGTAAAATTTAGCCTTTAAATTATAATGTGATATGTGATTACTTGAGATTAAATAATTGTGTGTATAATATAAGCACACAGGGAATATATTTATATCAATAAGTACATAAACTAATCTATCATATACAAGATGTGAGACTATTATATTATATGCATTGTAATACTCTAACACTCCTCCTCAAGCTGATGCATATATATTGGGAGCACTCAGCTTGTTACAAATATATTCAACTCGAGGACCTCTAAGACAAATATCTGATAGTGACTTCTCTATAAATTATCTGGGACATAAATGAGGCCAGTATATCTGGGACAAAGACAAGGGTCAGTGCATCTGAGACATAAACAAGGGCCAGTGCAACTGGGACAAAGACAAGGGTCAGTGCATCTGGGACATAAACAAGGGCCCGTGCAACTAGGACAAAGACAAGGGCCGGTGCAACTGGGACAAAGATGAGGGCCAGTGCAACTGGAACAAAGATGAGGGCCAGTGCATTTGGGAAAAGACAAGGACCAGTGTAATTGAGACAAAGACAAGGGCCAGTGCAACTCCGGTGACGTGAACAATGTTTCGGTGGAATGAAGAATAACTCCGACGATGTGAACGGTGTTTCTGGTGATGGTGGCCGAAACAAATGGAGAACAAGCAAAGGGGTCCACTGGGGACAATCAGTCTCCGGTGAAGCACGATCCCTCGTTATCCCTCAATTAGGCTCTGATACCAACTTGAGATTGAATAATTGTATGTATAATATGAGCACATAGGAAATATATTTATATCAATAAGTATAGAAACTAATCTATCATATATAAGATGTGAGACTATTATATTATATGAACTGTACTACTCTAACATGATTCAAAAATATCCCTATCTTGGTTAATTTTTTTGTGATGACTTTTTGTTTAGAGTGACATTTCAATGTATAAACTTAAAGTTTTTCATTTATTAACAAAATAATGAATACAAATCAAAAGTTAAATTTTAAAGAAATAAAAAAATGATAATATGTTAATAAAGAATATAAAAGTGAAAATGATCGATCGGTGAAAAATGATTACTGGATGATTGAGTGTATACTATTTCATGTGATAATATGTTTAGTTTGATAGATTTTCTCGTTGTGTTGCCTTTTATTTCTAATTTGTTATGCACTAGAATTCTGATCCTGTGTATTAGGATTTGAAAATTCTAAAAGATTGTAGAATCATATGCTTTTGTGTAGTCATTTTATTTATTTCTTATCAACTCTGTTTGAATGCGTTTTTTTTTTAGTTATATACAATGTATGTTGCTTGTGACCCTTTGAATATCTCATAAATTTTAATTTAATCAAAAAATTTATTTGTTTTAAAATAATTGATAAACAATAAATTATTCATCATATAAATTTGTAAAATTTTTATGGTGATTTCGAATAATACGAATACTTTTTAAAAACTATTAGTTGAATGTATTTCAAATGTAAACTTTTAGATGTTGTATATTTGAAAATAACATTTCTTATTATAGTTGTAAAATTAAACTAGCTTACTTTTGTTTCAATACATTATATTTTATAAGTTTTTATTCTAGTCTTTTATATTTTTGAAGGATGTTGTTTTGATTCTTTTGACTTAACGTTAAATACGTTGGTTCAAATAAATAATTAAAAAATTAAATATGAATAATAATATATATTTATATATTTTTTACTTTGAAAGAAAGTAAAAGAAAGAGAGAAAAGTTGACTTCTATTAGAAAAATTTAAATTTTCTTTTAATTTTTTTTCATTTCTCACTTTCTTTTTATTGTTTTTTTTTTCGAGTTTATTCCACTGTTCTGCACATCATTAGTAAAACATCATGAACATCCTTAACACTAAACAATGGATTAAAGCAAGGTAAACTAATTATCTTACAGTAGGGTCCTAATTTCCACTACTAGAAAAAGGTGTTTTTATGACGTTGATTTAACGTCGATTGATCCAAAATCATCTTAAAAATAAATGTGGAGGCTTTGAAAATAAATACAATAATTCTTAGAATATATATACACCCTTATATAGTGATCATCATGAAAATCTTTACTTTTAAGTTCTGCCTTTATGCATAAGATTATCCAAATAAAAAGAATATATATACACAAGAATCCACATTTATATGATAGTTATATTGAGACATTGACCATTGTGTATTATTTCAGAAATATCTTCATTCTTTATGTACAAGAGGATATCATCATTATATATCCAAAACACAGTTGTATCCCACAACACTTGCATAGGCTTGAGGAAAAGCTGCGGGATCGTCAATGTCATCTGGTATAGGGGGTGTCATCAAGTTCCATCCTATCTACAGGTTTTTTCGGTCCCTCTGATCCTTGATTATCATACACAATTAATAAACATAAGGCAATGACAGTCAACAGTTAATTTGTAAGAAATCCTTTTTAAATAATAACAAACACAACAAAAGGAAATATGTAACACCCTCATATTTCAATACATATGTGTGAATTTTCTTATAAGATTATTAATATGCATTTATAGTAAAAATGACAAAAATGTCCCTGGACATTTTTAAAATTACAAAAATACCCTTTAGCCCTGAAGAGGTCAAATAGCCTCAGTAATTTTATAAGACCCTGATAAAAATACAGTATGCTCCTAGATAATGAATTATTAACAAAGTTGGTGAAAAAGAAACCATAAATTTTTAGGAATTTTGGAAGATATTTTGAAAAGAATTCAATCCAGACTAACTCAAGCATTAGAAAAACATAGAAAAAGGATAAATACAATCCATAGAATTTTCTCTTAATTATAGGAGGAATAGACTTCTTTAATAAGTTAGTTTAGCAATTCTATTAATTCAGGGCAAAATGTACCAATAAGAATTAAGATAAAGCCACTTAATAAAAAGCTTAAATAACATCCTAAAAATGCTACTAAGACTTAAGTTAGTCTCTAAATAATTTTAGAATTTTTATTCCTAAGAAGGCAATTGGAATTAGGCTTTCATAAATGATAGAAACAATTTCATTCAATTTAAAGATACATAATAAGTAAAACAAAGCACAAAATTTCCATAAAAGCTAGCCATTTCACGTGAACAAGAAAAAAATTGGGAAAATTGCCTCCAAAACCAAGCTATGGCCGTGGGATATTAAAAGGAATGGAGAAGGCTTGAGAAAATTCAAGATATAGGAAACTTGTATGGTTAAAAAGCTAGGAACCTTGTGATTGGACCACATAGAAAGCAAGGTTATCATTACCTAAGAGATATTTTGCATTAAAGGAATTTTAAAGCAATTCATCAATCTTATATACATAGGAAGGTGGGGACCAAAAATTAAAAAGCTTTTGGAAGCAAGTTCACGTACAACTTCCATTCCTTTCATCCTTCGTTTTCATTCTACATCCTTTTCACCTTTCATTTTCAAAAGAATAAAAGCAAACTTAAGCCTTACCACTTTGATACCTCACATGGAAAGCTAGGAGTATTAGGAGGAAAGTTATCAAATTTTAAGAAGAAAACAAGGTATGGGGAAGCTTTATGATAAATATGGTTTGGATATTAATTATGCTAAAATTCTCATTTATTTTCATAAAGAATTAAGCTTTGATTACCATGTGTTCGATAAAATGCTTCAAAGAAATAAAGTTTGTATAATGAATGATTATTTGAATGAGTGACTTGAAATTAGCTTAAGGAATAATTGTTGAAATAAATAATTTGAATCTAGCTCCATGGGTGAATGATTAAGTAACTTAAATTTTATGTATTATGACTATATTTAAGGAAATAATTGGTTTGTTTTATAGTATCATAATGGAATGTTTCATTAAAGTTTATGAGTTTGATGTATTATGACTTGTCCTTGAGAAATTTATGGAATTGAACTATGGTTGTATGCTTGAGTGCCTTTATAAAGTTTTATGTGATCAGTGGAAGAAGTTTTACATGTTGTTGAACTCTGCGTTAGTTCCATGGTGAAAATTTAAGCATATGAAATACAAAGTGAAAAGTAATAATGAAGAGTAAATATGAGATAAAAAGAAATTCCTTCATGCATATTCCATCTGCATATGCCTGGCGGGGGCTCGTCCGTGTTATTTACCTCAAGAGGAGGTATGTCAGATAACTAGAATTGAGATGAGCGTTTAGACAAAGGGTGTCTAAGTTGGGGGGTAATGGCAGTGAGGAGATCACCTACCCATGATGATCACATGTAGTGTGGGTGTGAGTCCTTTTGCAACACTGACCTACCCTGACTATTCGATCCAATTCCGAGAGAAAGAGAAAAGAGTTGAGCTATCTTGACTATGGTACCATGTGATGAGAATTTGAGAGAAACATGCATCATTTAAACAAAGAATCATGCATCTATCATGCATCTTGTCTTATGAATGTTATTATGGTCAGTTATGGATGTATTCTTTTATTTAACTATATTTATCATAAACTTACCCTATTTTGTGTCTGTGGTTGACACCTGCGATGACCTCAATCTATTTGAGTGAGCAGAGGAACAGTGAAGCATAAACAATGGATGATTATGAAGATGATGTGATGAGGAAGCTTGGATTGCTTATATTTTGTTTCTTGTGTTTATTTTGATAATATGTAATTTGTACTAGACTTTGGATCAGTCTGTTGGCCTGTATCTTGGACTGTATTATGTTAAACTGTATCTTGGACTGTATATTATTTTGTTTTGTTTTGAACTTAAAAACGTTGATGATAAAGAATTCGTTTAAAATTAATTTAGGAGAAGAAGAAAAAAAAAATATATATATATATATAGAATAATATAATTTCTTTACGTAAAAGGGTAATAAGCGAAAAAAAAGAAAAAGAAAAAAAAATTAAGACGTTTCAAAATACATGTTCTGAAATATGTTGTACAAGATGTGTCGGCCAAGCAAAGAAGGTGTTAAGGGTCTACCCTACTAACTGAACCTCATGAATGGGTACAGGGACGCGAGCATCAACATCTCGAACTTCCTCAACACCGACCTTCACTTGATCATTTCCCAAAAGGACGTTGTGGACAGTTGTCGACCCCTCACAAACTCTTCCAAGGGCAACTAAGTGGGGAGGATTGTCATCAATATACAACCCACACATGTATGATGCACCTATGTCTGGGTCCTACCCCGAGGGATCGACATAGTTTCCCTTTGTACTGACACGGGCAGTAAAAGGATCATCTCAAGCTCATAAGGTGTTATGAGTCCCTGCGATTGCATCTAGGACTACATCTGGCTAAAGGACAATATTAGTTGTTGAGATACTTTTTCAATGATCGAATGCTCCAACTCGTCCCTGATTTTCTGTGTCAGCTTCTCCGTAATATTTTATGTCAATCGATGTAGCTCTTCTGGGTTGATTGACATAGACATGTCAGAGCTTGTTGAAGCTGATCCAAAGTATTGTCTGATTGTGACACCGACTCTAACAGCACGGATACGGCCAGGGTACTCTAGTCACCCAATGGCAGTATGTTGTACATCCTGACGTCCATGAGTGACAAAGCTGCCTTGTGCTGACTGCTCTTCAATGGAATCCTGTAGTCAACAAAATACTTAAAGAGTTTACGGACTATTGTTGTTATCATAAAGATTGATAATTTACTTTAAAAAAATAAGTTACAATCATATATTCAATTTCGCGTGCCACCTCAGATGTCATGTCTCCTATTTTTTTGGTGCTAGTCATCTTCCACTTCATGTGTCATCTAATGGGAGATGGAGATCAACAATTGTTTCTGTTCTCTCGGATTGGGCTACTTGCTCCAATAGTTTCTTTTGTTTTTCCTCCATTAACTTTTCTTCTAGTAAATCATAACCCCCACAAAACAACACGTGAGGGGCAACGTTTAGTTTCTGGATGGGTCTGAGCCTTCTTTTCTAACACATTGTCATAATTATAATGAGTAATTTGTCAACAAGATGCGCTTGAAAATAATGCATAACTGTCAAATTCATAAACAATGGAAGTCAACTAACCTCCCCTGAAGGGTCTCTACGACTCTGACAAAATTTGTTCTATTTTTCTTTACTGATACCATTTTTCTCACAGACAGTGTTGTCGTCCTCCTCCTTGCTTTGTGCCAGAGCCCATTCGGAGGTTAAATCTGACTTAAAATGCCTCCATTGCTCTCCTACCGTCTTAAGAAATTTTCTTCTTTGTCTTTTGGTCGGACGCTTCTGGAATATCAAATTCAGCCTGCAATACAAAAAATACATTTAATAGTTAATCAATAACATTCAATATTTTACGATTTTTAGTACAACCAATTACAATAACATTCAACATTTAATTCAAATACCTGAATGTTCTCCCGAATCAAATCCTTCTGAGTTTTAGACATCTTTCAAGTTAACAAATGTAACATCCACCTTGTCTTGAGCAATGATCCCCAAATATGTCCTTAATTTCTTTTGTGGGGACCATCAGCTTTTCCAGTGACAGGATCCACATGAACCACTGGTCTCTCCATTCCAACGGGTCTAGTAGCCAATGATCTGAGACGTGTTATTTTTCTAGTCTTCTTCGACGTAGACAACAAAGGTTCTGACTCCAGAGGAGGATGGAAGCTCAGTGGTGTAGTCATGTGCATGTTAAAAAACAACATTATGCAAAGTCAACTCAAAAGTATAGTAAGCTACGTAATTGTAAATGTGGAAACAAGTAAAAATAAAAATAGATTACATTAAGCAATGTTAATTAATTCTCCTTCATCATAATCATTACAATTTGCATGGACGTCGTCAACTTCTTCTCCGTTGACGTTAGGCATTTGTGTCGAGAAAGGAGTGAAACATGTATCAAGGGTTGAATCATCATCTTTAAGATTAAGACCAATTGTTTTTCCATGTAGAACCACTGACCACCTTTCATCACAAGAATCTTGAACTTAAAACACTTGTTCAGCTTGTTTTGTCATGATAAAAGGCTCATTCTGATAAGCTAGCTTCTTAAGGTCTACCAAAGTAAATTCCAAATCATCAGTTCGCACACCGATATTGTTATCAACCCACTTACACTTGAAAACACACACAGTGAATTTAACATAATCAAACTCCCAGATCTCATCAATGACTCCAAAGTAAGGCATGGACAACAGAAGGTGATTGTGATCATGTACATTAGCAAAGTGTTGGGATTCAGCCCTAAGACTAACCCCACTATTTTGCATTGTACTCTTGTCGTCTTGTGATTTTGGTGTAGAACAAATACTTGTTGATATCATATCTCTGCCAACTTCTAACATTTCTTTTAGGCTCATCTACTAACTTCCTTAACGTTTCATAAACATTATATCACCAAAGATTGTATCTTTAAACCAATTTAGGAAAGTCTTGTTATGCTCTTTCAATACCCTATTCTTGGTCATTTTTGGGTTACTTTCCTTGACTAAGGATTCGTTACAAACTATTACGAACTTCATTACTATTATTCAATATATACAAATGAGCTTGTAGCAATTCCTCTATACCTAGAGTTATAACCTGCAGCCCTCGTGAACCCTTACCTCTGACTCTCTCGTTATGTCGAGACTTGGGAAGCCCAACCGATTTTTCCTTTTCAATGTACTCTAAAAAATTCAATAGCTTCTTCTACAATGTACCTTTCAACAATGGATGCTTCAAGACAATGTAGATTCTTTGTATACCCTTTTAAGATCTTCATGTATTGCTCAACCGGGTACATCCACCATAAATAAACGGGACCACAGAATTCAATATCCTTGACCAGATGAACAATAAAGTAAATCATGATGTCAAAAAAAGGAGGAAAATACATCTCTAACTGACAAAAGATAATAGCAACCTCGTCTTCCAAGTCATCTAACTTTACAGGGTCAATGACTTTGCTACAAATGACATTAAATAAAAAGCATAGGTGAGTTATAGAATGTCTGACTTTGTTAGGCAAAATGTCTCGAATCGCCACGACTAACAGTTATTGCATCAAGGTGTGGCAATCATGAGACTTGTAAACCAACTAATTTCATATCTTTCAACTGCACAAGACTCTTAATATTTGAAGAGTATCCCTGTGGCACTTTGACACAACGAAGACACCGATAGAAACTTGTCTTCTTCTTTCTTGAACAAAGTATGACATGCTGGAGGCAAGTAAATTTTGTTACCATCAAACCTTGGATGTAACTGCTCATGTAAACCATCTCAGTAACATCTTGATGAGTATTCAAACCATCATTTATCTTGCCTTGAATGTTAAGAAGCATGTGGATGACACCATCACACACATTTTTCTCCACATGCATAACATCGATACAATATCTAACATCTAGATCGAACCAGTATAGAAGATCAAACAATATTGACCTCTTTTTCCATATGCAAGTTTTACTTTTTTAGCCTCTTTTGGGTCTTTCCAATTATAGTTTTGATGTCCTCAACCCGCTCAAGAACCTGCTGACCAATTAACAGTATCAGCATACTTTCATGCTCTTGATTTCCATTAAAAGCTTTTTTCAAACCCCTGTAAGGGTGATAAGGTTTCAAAAAACGTCGATGTCAAGTGTATATTATTTTTCTTCCATTTTTCAGTTGAACGTAGATCATGTCTTCTTCATAGATAGGGAATGCATGATGACCCTTAACATTGTAACCACTCAAATTTTCGTATGTTGGAAAGTCATTAATGGTACAAAATAACATTACACACAACTTAAATGTCTCATTTCGATACCCATCAAATATGGAAACCCCCTCATCCCACAACTTTGTCAAGTCTTCAATCAAGGGATTGAGATAAACATCGATGTCATTTCCTGACTGTCTTGGGTCCGATATCATCATAGACAACATCATGTATTTTCACTTCATGCACAACCAAGAAGGCAAGTTGTAAATTACTAGCAAAATAGGCCATAAACTGTGCTAAGTGTTTAAACTGACATAAGGATTCATTATATCATTCGCAAGTCCAAGCCTAACATTTCTTGCCTCTTTGTCAAATTTTGGATGCAAACGATTAATTTTCTTCCACTAGGAGGAATTAGCCGGATGATCATAAGATACCACAAGACCATGTAAGGTCTTCTGCGTCATCTCCATTAACAAATAGATGCTTAAATCTTGGAATGATCAGAAGATACCACAACACCTTCGCTAGGGGACCTTTCTTTGTGCTGTCGTCATTGCCACACTCGTCATCATCCTTTACATTGTACCGTGATACCCCACACCAGGGGAATTTCTGCATTTCTTCAAACTCATGTCTATACAATATACAATCAATAGGGCATGCATGAATTTTCTGATACTCCATACCCATCGGATACAATATCTTCTTCGCTTGATAGTAACTTTTTGGCAACATGTTTTCCTTTGGAAGCATATCATGCACTACCTAAAGCAGTGAAGTGAAGCTTTTGTCACTCTATCCATATATGGCGTTGACATTAACTAGACTTAACATCGCTGACAATAGTGTTAAAGACTTGTTGCACCCCAGATACAAAGGCTTCTTTGAATCACTTTCCAATGTATCATACACAGGGGCATGTGCTTGCTGAAAAGACTATTGTCCAAGATCACAAATCATATCCTCTAATTGATCTCCCATTTGTACATCAATCGGTTCATTTTGGGACCCCCTCTACACGTCTATCAATTCACTATGTCATATCCATGTCGTATAATTCTTCTTAATCCCATCACACAGAAGATGTTGTCATATGTCGTCTAGTATTTGTCGTCTCCAATTTAACAGTTTATACAAGGATAAAAATATTTTTCATCTTCATCTGGTCGAATTCTTTCAAAGGCAAATTCCAAGAACTGTTCAACGCCTTCCTCATACGCAAGACTCATGCAAATTGCATTGATCCAACTTCGATCCATCTAATTAGTAACTTTGTGATACTCACAAAGTTATTACATGCATGAAAATCTCACTTTTTCATTAAAGGTGTCCAGGAAGATATTTTTTTTATAGTAGATTCATACATAAAGTTTAAGTATCTTTTCTTAGTTTTGACGAAATTTCAGCAACATTTCACATTGATCTCCAAGTAAACGACATGAAAGCAGTGACATGAATTTCACCACAATCAAGTATGCACCTAGAGAGCAAAGTGAAATGCACTATAGCGAAATTTCATCAAATTTAAGAAAAGAAAGTTAACCTATATGTATGAATATACTATAAAAAATGACTCTTGTCAAACTTTCTAAACGGACAATTCAAGATTCAATACAATGATTAATCTAAACTGTCTGAAAGAATCATTGTGTTGAATCTCAAACGAAAAACTAAGGTTCATTCATAATGAATTTTAATTGTATATAAAGCAATAGTTATTAATACAATAAAAACAATTTATAAAAACACTCATACGAAAAAAGAACCTAAAAAAAGTATCAAAGACATTCATACATGTGATGATGGTCACTAACAATTTCCAACAATAAATCTTGTGATGATGATGCAAGCAGGAAAAGAAAAAGTGTCTATAAATTACAATTACAATTACCATCATAGGAAGAAATAAAAAAAAACTCAAAATACTCGTGATGGTTATTTTTATTGTTTGTGGGTGAAAACTTATGGTCAGATAACAATTAACTTTGGAGAAGACAAGTGCACGCCACAACTAAGATATTTTTACTAATTATTAGGCCTTTTAAATATGTGAGGTTGGAAATAAATTCTTAGATAAATTAATATTAAACATTTGTTGACTACTATATCTTTAGATACACTCTTTCATTTAATATATTCATCAAGTCGACTTGATGGTAGGAGATATAAAGATTTAGGTTTGAACTTTATTGTCGTCATGGTACAAAAAAAAAAAGATAAATTCTTGCATCACTTTGTTTTTGATATAAAAAAGAAAATGAAAAATAAGAAACAAAAGTTTTTATAAAAATATAAAAATTTAAGTAAATTAATTAACAACAAATAATGTGTGTTAATTGGTCACTACACTAGGAACAAAATTTAAATATTGATAATTTTATATGAACAAAAAATCAACTATTATTCACTCGAGCGTGTCATTGAATTGGATGGAGAAGGGATTAGGTAGCCAGGACCTCATGGATAATTTTATATCATTTTTTTAAATGTTATTTTTTGTATTAATTATTTCTTTTTAAAATAACCTTAATTACTTAAATGATATGAATTAAAAAGATAGATGTATTTTCTTTATTAAAATGGGAGAAAAAGACTAACACGTGTTAATTAATTAGGTAAAATATAATTAAATAAAAAGAAAGAGAAAACTCAACAATTTTAAGAATAATTTTTAAAAATAATATGAATTACTGATAAACTTAATATTATTAACTAAATTAATTTACTTTTTTAAAATTAATCTTATATTGAGATATTACTATTTAAGTAGTTAATTACTACAAAGGCTGTTATTGAGCTGGAACTGTTGGGCTGGGACTGGGAGGTTTTCGTTTTCGGGATGGTTGGTTGGTTGGGTTCGTATAGTTCTATCAACTTTGGAAAAAAAAAAAACGGATTGTCTCTTGAAGTGATTTCTACAATCAATCAACTTGTGGTGTGGTTGTTTACTTGTTATAAAGTTTGGAAATTTTGACATTGATAAAATTATTTTTGGATTTATTTAAAATAATTGAAATATATATTTAAACTGACTTTAGATGTAATTTTTATACTGAAACGTGTAATTTTAGATATTAATTGTAAGTGTTTAGAGGCATTTGTTATTTCAGTTAGAGCATTCTTACCTACAGCTAAAAAATTCACCAGTGTAAAACCTTTATTTTATAATTAAAAAAGGTTGGGTGATTTTATAGATACGGGTTTTCAGACCATATAATCATGATTTGATCTTGCTTAACTTTTAAAATGAGATAACATCTTAATTCAAACACTTTAAAATTATATAAACATTTAACATGTATATTCAAATGCAAATAGTTTATTTAATTGTTTTTTTTTTAAAAAAAAAAGAGGGGCTAACTAGAAACCTCTGTAACAGGATATTCCAAAGTCAACATACAATAACAAATTCAGAAAACTGGAACATAAATTCTGGAGGTTGATTTGCTTCCCTAAAAACACAAGTAAAAGTAATACTTGCATCTGCTGCTAGCAAAAATTTATTTTTCAACTAGTCACGAATATAGGGATTAGGTAGCCAGGACCTCATAATTTTTGTTGTCTTTAAATGTGAGAATAATTTGAGTGGTGTCATTTCTTTTCACGAAAAATATATAAACAATCACCCGTGGCTAGATTTTGTAAAGCGGACATGCATGTTTGCAAGTTACACACTACAAGAAGAAGCGGTATTTCCGACGGAAAAAATCTGTTACTAATGGCGAAAATCCATCGGAAAAATGGAATTTTCGACAGAATTTCGACGGACTAAAATCCGTCGGTAAAATGGTTGTAGAAAATTTTAAACGTCGAAATTTTTTTGGTCCGTCGGAAATTTCTAGGAAATTCTAAGCGTCGGAATTTTTTTGGTCTGTCGGAAATTTCTAGGAAATTCTAAGCGGTAATAACCTGTGCGAAATATTCGTCGGTAATGACCTGTGGAAAATTTCCGACGGATTTATCCGTCGGAAATAATTGAGCACTACTACAACAGGTGTTCAATTTCTAAGACGGTTTCCAAATAACTGTCTTAGTATGTCATTTTTAAAATATAAAATTGAGGATTCTAAGACGGTTATTTACATAACCGTCTTAGAATGTAAAAATTTCTATCTTACAATTTCATTTTGTTCCCTACATGAATAAACTTGACATTCTGGTCTCCACTTGAATAATTGTTTACAAATTAATCCCTACCACTTATTAAAGTCATATCAATATTAGATTTTTTTTATCAAAACAAAAAAATATATATAATGTATCAAGTATAGGAATCTAGAAATCAAAATGTGGAATATTTTATGAATCTACAAATAATAACTTTGACAAGAGGCTGACATCAATTTGTCAACATTCTTTCATGTAAGGACTAAAATTTGTAAGAATTAAAATGAAAAAATAGTTTTAATTAAGTGTAGTGAGCAAATAAATTATTAATTTAATATTTTTTAGAATATCATAAAAATTTATATTTTTATTCTTTTTTTTGGTATAAATATGTTTATTCCTAATTGTTTCCATCATGACTAAACTACCATAGGAAAGTTTCCATCATCTTCTCCTTATAATCACACTATATGTCAGCCAATAAATAAGACAAGATAGTTATGATAAACAAAGTAATAAAAAAAATGAATAGTAACAATATACCTCTTCTTTACTTTCAGCAAGTGGGCCAATATCAAGCATCCTAAATGCTTTCTCCAAAGAACTCACTGAACATCCTATGAACAAGGGCACTTTATCAAGTATCGACAATTTCACTTTATCTTCAAATATTAGTTATTTCTAAAACAACAAATGAATTATATAAATTATATTTTGTCCAACAAATGAATTATATAAATTTCTAAAACAACAAATATTTTTTTAAACTGAGTAAACTGAAATAATTATTGAAGAAAACATAAGTGGTTAATTTGATGCTCTAAAACCAAGGGAAAGATATCAGCACTAAATAATGACACGAGACATCTTCCTTTAGCATACCTCATTATTATTTGTTCCATGACCAAGCTGCCTAAACTATGGAAGCCCAGCAGTCCTGGAAATCAAAGCAAGAAAAATATAGTTAATCTCAAATTGATAAAATTGAAGTTGAGTCTATTTGAACACAGCCTAAACCATGCTAACTTTCAAATCAAGGATTTGGCAAAGGCAGAGCATATCAACCATTTAGGAAAGCAAAGTGAATAGAACAACTTGATAAACTCTTAACTCTCCTATACCTGGTAAAAGAATGGACTCTACTTCTTTACAGCTGAAATCAGATCATAGTTGGTGTATTTTCAAGATTAAACCACACACACACACACACACAAAATAACCTAAAAGGGGAAATAAAGAATTCAACCATTATCCCATCTACTGATTCTGTCATATCTCAATCCTAATGCTATACAACTCTAAAAAAAATTGTAATATACCTTAAAATTTTAAAATAATTCATAACACACTGATTTACTTATAAGCCTGTTGAATCTCTTGTTCTAAATTAGTTCCTATTCAACAATTAATTTGGACTGGATTAATGATCAGCTCTTAGTCAAACTTGAATTAACTTGACTACCTTGTCAATTTTTATAACATCATCGGTGGAAACTGGCCAGTTCATAAAGTAATACAATATTCAGTTCATAGACTTGTCTTTTTCATACAAAATCATACCACCATTTGAAATAAGAGAGCATAAAATAATCTCATCAGTCATTATTTGACCAACTTGTGTGTGTAGGGGAGATCTTCCTTGTGCAACTATTTTTTTCAAGCATGCATCCAACAAAGTGGTTCAGTTTAGCTCAATGAGCCAAAAAAATGTTTTAATTTTGGTTTGCAAATTGAAATAGTAATGAATTTTCTATCTTAACTAAAGGGTATTAATTGGAAGGAACCACATCTACCTCTTTTTGTGACAATGCCTACTATGTGTTGCCCCTCTGGCTTTAGTACCACCAATGATCCAAGGTTATTATCAGCCAACGGAGAATATGAAGAAAGGAACTTTATAGTTGCTTAAACATGGAATTGTAGACCCTTTGGATCATATGTTCTTGGCATTCATTTGGCCAACATTATAGACTTATAGATGATTATTTTAAGTTTAGTTCTATACATTCCACGACAAACTCAATGAAATCAATTTATTAACACGTGGATGATGAATTATCAATTTATTGAGAGAAGACACTAAGTATTGGGATGCCATGATGCATGATGAATTATCAAGTCTTTCTCTTTGTATTTTCCAGGATGAGAATTCTCAATCATTTCTCAATTCATAGTCATGATAGGAGGGTGTAATTGATGGGTTACTAATTTTTAAATTCACTAAATTCCACACACACAAGGCATCAATCTCACATTCATAACAAGCAGTCAATTTCTTAGAAAATTCATAGAAGCCCAAGTATATTCAATTAAGAGTCATGTTAAAGTATACGCACAAGGTCTCAAGAATTACCAGGACTCTGGATCAATTCTGTTTTGTAAAATCATACTCACACCATTAGAGTAGAACAATTTTTAAAGACAACATTCATTTTGGATATTTTTTATCTGTAGATTTAAAATTAAACTGATTCCAGGGTCCTTGGGAAATAGCTTATTTTTTGGTAGTGTTATAATCCACGAAACTCCAATCTTAAATGTAGAGGCTGAAGATTATGACCATGTAAATGACAAATGCCACAAAGCCCCCCAACCTATGTAACACATATAATATATGTATGCCATTGTCAAAGCAAATTTTAATTTAATGGTCAATTTCTTATCTCTACTGCAATCTTTCTTTCGTTTGGGTAAACTAACTCTTGATTGAAAATTGTTTTGTTTTTGGCAAACATTCAAGGTTGGGCCCAATTATCGTATTAGTATTGGAATTTGGAACTCCCATGCCCTGCTATCATAATCTGCCTTGTCTTTTATATATTTATTTATCTATCTATATATATATATATATATTCAACTTTTATTTAAGACAAAAAAATGTAGAAGTAAAATAATAAAATAAATTATGGTCCAAACCAAAGGGAAGCTATTAATTTATACATTGGAAAACCAACCACGCCATGAAAGAAAAATGTAGTATTTTTCTTCAATTCCAAATGAGTGTGATGTAAGGTTTCGTGCCTTGTCAAAATTGTGCTAACCAGTGAGCCCAACATTAGGGATCACTACCACAAGGCCCTTCTATCTTTGGTTATACCTAAGATATTGATATACATTTTATAACTAACTTAAATTGGTTCTTATTTGTTCATTATATTTAGCTTTTAATTTTATTATTCATATTTGTTTGCTACTACAAAATTTTTTAAAAACTAATTATTCTATATGAATAATATATTAATTAAGATGAGCTGATATTTATTTATTATACTTAATTACTTTATTAGTTTATTATTGACAGTTTTTTTGGTATTACATTATTTTTTTCATAATTTTTTATAATTAATCATGAATGAATTAAATATGCAAAATAATACACAACATAATTATATATAAGTTTAAATGTTTCAAGTTTTATACATTTCTTCTGTAACTAATTATTAATCAACATTGAACAAATTATTCTTCAAATCAGGAACATATATACAACACATTAGAAATGTTTTCCACGATACTATTTTAGCTTTTATGGTAATATCACTTTTTTCTCATCACAAAAGAAGAATCATTAAAACTAACAGTAGTGTGAAAACCTTCATATAGGTTGAAGAAAGAAGACTTACTTCTACTCATGTATAGTTGTTGCTGCAGTCATTATCTCTCTCTCTCTTTATATATATGTGTGTGTGTGTGTGTGCATATACCATATATCAACCAAGTTTTTGCTTCCTCTTTGTCTTATAGGAAATTCAAAATCTTTTTTTTTATCATTAGACAATCAAAATAACATAATTATAATCATAAGTGAATATGTATAGGTGTAACATGAATAACAAAAACTTGCTTGATATCTGCCTCACAAACTTGCACTTGGTTCCCTAGTCTACCACAATTCCAAGCAGCCTATTAATGATACTATAAAGAACCCGAATTTCCATTCAGCTTCACATTTCAGAATGCCATTTGTTATTCCTAATTTGTGTAAATTTTACAATTGAGGTGGCTGATACACTCTCCAGTAAATATAACCTAAGGCATTTGTTACATATTTTCCCATAATAGATGGCCTTTTCAAACAGTACAGATACATCATTCCAAGTGTGGACGAGTCAAGGTTTCGAGTAAAATCCTTCTTCATGTTGCATATGATTCACCAACTTTAATGACTTAAGAGTGTATTAACAATTTCCTTTTTACCATGTTCATAGCTTAAAGTCATTAGCTCAATTTCTTTGTAGGTTTTCAAACTTTTGTTGGCTTTTATCAATAACTAAACTAAAGGTTGACTATGCTTGAAGTCATCTTGATGTTGCTTAGTAACTTTGAAGTAGTACACAGAGATGACTTATTCCAAATCTTAGATAGGGTTGAAATGATTGGGTTCATATAACTGAATTTTAGTTGTCTAAAGTCAGCATGTGTAATGTGACAAAGTGAGGGCATATCCACCCTTTATATGAATTTCAATACTCCTGTCAGATTGTGTAATGTCCAAAATTTATGAAATTTCCACCTCTTCAATCCATTCACATCACAAAATAGCATTCTGTGAATGTTTATTGATCAACTAGTTGATCAATCCAAATTCTCGAAATTAGAAAAACAAAAGAGACCAAAGACATAGGTCATAGGTTTAGAATCCATATTCACAAATCCTGGTCGTGGGAGTTCATAGTCTAGATGTAAGTCAATAGGTCATAATCATAGGTTTAGATCATGAGAAAGAATTAAAAAAGGCATATAGGAACATGCCATGGTAAAAGAGAAAAATAGTTGTATATTATCTTTAACATTCTGGACATAGATAAATATAAAAAAAACCTGAGTGAGACAAGGAATTCCTCATGAAAAAAGTACTTGCAGCATAATTAGTCCTACTGCAAGACCATAATGGCTGAAAGAAATAGAACAAAAAATATGTTAGACATTCTACATACTAGAAAATAATTATCAACCAAACAAAATAGGAATACAACTCAATCTAAGGAAAGTAACCAATCATCAAACACAGAAAAAAAAAAAGAAAAAAAATTATATTGTAGTATAAATGATTTTTTATATTGTAGTAAAAAAAGGTAATGCAGTTATAAGGTCATGCCAATATTTATTATAAACACCCTTTCCGCAATGTCCAAAGGATATTTCCAAAACTAGGCGTCATAAGGCAGTTATCTTACTTTTGAGGACACCCTATACTCCAAACTGAACACATTATTTTAAGAAGATTGGAAATAAAATAATATACCTGCTCATGTGCATATCTAAAATCATCCATCATTAAGGGTGAATGTCACCACTGCCACACAATCCAGGTAAAGGTTTGTTCTCAGACAATGCTAACCTTATCTCCTGACAGACATTTCATATCAAAGTGAAAAAAAGATCACCAATCCTTGGACTATAATGCCAACCCATTAAAGTAGACGCTTTTTATCTTTTGTACGCAGACCATCCTAATTTACCATAAACTCATTTTTCATTTTTCGCATAGCCTCATGCTCCGTAGGGTTTTCACATCTCCCTAGCATACTATCAACCTGCCACAATTGCCACAAAAATCAACATAGATAATTGAAACTAAGAAAATCAATAGTAGCTAGCATAAAAAATCGAAGAGATTTAAATGTTGAGGTCTTCAATTCAAACAGATTTTCATTTGCCTTATAGAAAATAATCACAGAAACAGAGATACTATCCTCTCAAAATAATCAAAGTTTTACATCCCTTAAACATTATTATATAAAACATAACTTTGCTTTCTTCATTTGATAGGCATATTATCCTCTCAAAATAGTCCAGAAATGGCTCATATGAAGGCTAAAAAGTATTACAAAAATATTTAAAATAAAGGAAAAGGGAACTTCAAAGGAAGATAAACAAATGACATGATAAAGCAACCCCGTCAACAAAAATAACACTTGGAGCAATTTTGCTGGCTAGAGAAAGGATTACTTTGACATACTTCTCTCCTTCACCAAACCACTACAACAAACAAAACCATATATTTTCTTGTTATTGAAGCATACAAGGAAATACACAACAAAAAATAGTAATTTACAACATTATTACCTTTGAAGTAATGCTGGACATTGAAATGTTAATGAAATTTGCTCCAGCTTCAATTGCTACAGCCTTTGCAAGCATTGTTTTTCCTGTGCCAGGGGGCCCAAAAACAACCCCTGTTTCTCTGGAGTCAAAACATTTTCCTTCTCTTTGGAAATCTACAACTCACTGATTTTTTGTTCTTCTTTCTTCCCTTATCTTCTTGAACATGATCGTTGCCCTTTTCCTCGGTCTTTCTTCCTTCTCTTTGGAAGTCTACAACTCACAGAGGAAATATCATGTATATAGCACACAACAAAACCACAAATAAATAATTGATATTAAGAAATTAAAATGTAGCATGTACTTTCTTCCTTCAACATTTCATATTCCTTACTAATTACAATCTAAAACTATAGAACAAACACCAAAGTCCAAACTCATATTACCACAATCACAAGACTCACAACATACTGGACACATAATTTTTGAATTTAAATGGAAATTAATCAACTACAAAGGCTTTGTTTGTTTTCCATTTTCAAAACCAGTTCTCTATAAATTTGTTTGGTCTTTAAGCACATTTGAAAGTGTTCATCCCCAAACACATTTCTATTTCCCAAAAGCTAGTTCCCTAATCACTTAAGCAGAGCAAAACAATCCAAAAAAGAATAAAACTAAACCTTTCACCTCATCCCAACACAACGAAACCCCACATTGAACTTGAGAAAGAGAGCAAGTAAAAACCTTTAGAGCGGATTCCCAGCGCAGAGCCATGACCCTTTCAGGCGACGCTACTTTTCTGTTCTTCATCTCCTTCCGCTCCCACGCCTCCTGTGCCTTCAAATTCTCCAGCTCCTTCGCTATTCTCGACGTCCACTCATCGGTGACCACCAATGACGCTGGCAAAGAAGAAGGAGAAGGGGGTTCAGGGTCAGGTTCCTCGTCGAGTCGAGGCGAGGCTTGGAATCGTCTTGAAGCAGTGCGGCAGGCGGTGATGGGCTAAGGGAAGGGTGGGAAGGCGGGTGTGATGGTGGAGAAAGGGAGTGATAGGCGCTTAGGTTTCATGTGTGGGCTGCAATGCTTGTGAGTGTGCTTTAGCTATTAGGTTTCCACAATAAATTAATTAATTGATATAATAAAAAATTAGTTACAATAACCTTTATTTCATCCTTACCGATGGAATATTTTTCTTCGGAGATATGTCGTGGGAAATAAGCGTGTTTTTTGTAGTGACAAATTCTACCTATTTTACTATAACTTCTTAGTTCATTTTGATGATATAATTATAATTTTTTCACAGTTACCTATACACAAGTTATCATATATATATATATATATATATATATATATTTATGACAGTGTTGAGAACTCACAAAACCTCAGTGCAAATCTTGCTCTAATAAGAAACGATGGTAACACACCTCCCAACCCAGTTTTGGCCTTTGATAACATGAAAGAGAGAGTGGCTGAACTTGAGAAGGAGTGCTTGAGCATGAAACAAGATTTGGAAAAAATGATGAAGTCTAAGGGAAGTTGGATCATGCTCCTTAAGAAATTGGGTTGCAAGCTTTATGCCTAAGCCCTCTAATCCCAAGGTCTCCAAGCCATGCAGGAAGTCCAAAATACCAGCAGTATCTACAACTCCAATGGAAGAAAAGGCCATGGAAATGAACTAAAAGACTTGAAGTAGTTGAACATTCTGCTATTGTTTTTCTTTATCTTTTTAAAGTTTTAAGATCTCCTAGTTGCCTCTTTTAAAGTACGGTGAAAAGGAGACTACATGAATCATCTAGTAGTTAGTTACCCAATTATGTTTGTGTAACACTTGCATCAGATATAATTATAAGAACTCAATATAATTGACAATAGTGGTCCAGGACTCAATATAATTATAAAGGGCTAGTAACTTCTGACTCTCAACTTGATAATTAGTCAATCCCAAACACACAAGAAGGTAGATATTTTGTCAAACTATTACTACAAAACAGACTTTCTACATCGGTTCTACAGCGCATTTAACGTCGGTTCTCCAACCGTTTTTGTAGCCAGCGTCGTTGAAAGGTAAGACTTTCGACGTTGGTTATTAAACCGTCTTATAATGTCTCATTCTAAGACAGTTCTTAGTCTACAACCGTCTTAGAATTAGTCTTTGATTTTTTTTACATCATTCTAAGATGGTTATTGGAAATAACCGTCTTAGAATGTCACATTCAAAGACTGTTATAGGCTACAACCATCTTAGAATGGAACATTCAATAACTGTCTTAGAATGGAACATTCTAAGATGGTTATAGGTTGGACAATCCAAGACGGTTCGTAGCTTATAACTGTCTGAAAAGTCTACTTTCTAAGACGATTTTCTAGATAAAGGACTTAAAATTTGCACCCAATTTTACCTTTAGCACAATAAAAAAGTCCTTCATTGTGATCTAAATGCCAAAACTATATGTATTAAGTGCATATTAGGCACAAGTTAAATTAAATAACATGTATGGTGAGAATATTAATATGTGTTTAATGATTTGGACAAGCTTAAAAATGATATATGAAGCCATGTATCTACTTGGAAAAAAAAAGTGAACCAAAAAACTTGAAAATTTCACTTGAAAATGATATATTAAGTAAGTCATGTACTACTTGAAGCAAGCCATATCCCAATTTCTTTTGGCTGGTCCATCTCCTCGCACATTTGAAATCATACCCATTGTTGCCACTTATTAACCAGTAAGTAAAACTCAATTAATAGCATCCGTGACAGATCAATATAGAGATTAAGAACTTTTTATTACCTGAATTCCCCTCCTCTGGATCAAGCAACAAGGCTAGTTAAGATAGGGTCAATTACTTTATCGAGAGACCTTTGTGCAAACTAGAAATGTTAAATAAATGGATAAAGAAAATATGAACTCAATACGATGCTTAATGTAAAATATATTGAAGGCTTTACTTTTCAATATGATATAGTATCAACAGCCAAAATGACATTGAAAGTCTCAATAATATTATAGGTGCTAGTCATCTGAGTTCACTTGCTAGCATCAATAGTGATTTGCAAACAGTTACGTCATGTTGGACAGAAAACAAAACGTGAGCATGTTTCAATGCAATCCAAAGAATAGGATTGCACTCTCTAGGCTAGACAATTAATTTTATCGAATATCATGTTAGTAGAAATAGAATAGTTGACATTATGAGCATACCATAACCCTGATTCTTTCACGAGTTTCTTTGGCACAAGAGTCACCAAGACCAGCCAACAATCAAATTCACGAGGATTTCCATTCTCTAATCAAAAACCTACAGCCGTACAAAGTAACACAAAGTAATACATATAGAAGCTATATATGTAACATATTGTCCACTCTCATAAAAAAAGTACTTATTATGACTCAGTATATGGCACAAGATACACAAAGAAAAGGAAAATCTAACAGAAAATTGTCCAAGGAGAAACTGAAAAAGGGGAATATCATGAAACATAGAGATTGATTAAGGGAAGAGTAAAAAATAAAAATAAAAAATCAAAGAGAGAAGAAAATGGTAGGAAAATACATATTTTACGTGCAAATTTATGTTTGGTTTTGGTGTACACAAGGCCACTTTCGCAGATGTCCCTATCTACCCAGAGGAAGTCATTCCTCGAGAACCAAAAGAAGAAAAAAAAAGGGAAAAAAAGAGAGAAGGAAATCCAATATCCCGATGAAAAGAAAAACTTGACCAGAAAGAATAGGAAAAAATTGTGGTTTTAGAAACTCTAGATCGATGAAAACTGAAACAAATGTGAGGATTAAAACACATCCTTTTCAGTTCAAGTGGATGAAATAAAAACCTTTCTCCATGAGAAGGATCTTCCATGCGCGACGATGACGAGGGCAGAGTCGCGGTGGCTTGGGACTTGACTTCGAAGAGTGTGGTGAGGAGGGAAGAGAGGACGGTGGGGTTGAGGCGGTGTTGGTTGTCGAATTCGCTGGTTAGGGTTAGGATGAAGACGGGTCCTCTCTTCTCTAACGTCGACTCTTGTGCAACTAATGTAAGAGATAAGGTAAATTTAAATTTAAAATTGAGTTTAAAATAAATAAATAAATATATTAGTTACAGTCTTCGAAGACGATTTTTGTAAAACCGTCTTAGAATGATAGTTTCTAAGACGGTTTTCGCAAAACCGTCTTATAATTTTTGTATTTATTTACAAAAATGCCATCGTGTATAAAACGACGACGATTTTGCCACAACCGTCATAAAATGCGTGTCGTAAAAGGCTTGTTTCCTAGTAGTGAACATGTTGTAAGAAACTTAATTTCATAGAACTAACCATGACATATATCTCCTCATTTTGACCAAGATCGGTTCCCTCATCAATATAAATAACAACGTGGAAAACAAAATAAGTATCAAATGACAGTGCGGGAATAAGAAGAAAGTGAAGAAAGACTTCGCTAACCTTTCGTGACCTCTCCGGTGTAGACGCCCTTGTCGTCGCCGCTGAGAGTCAGAGTTGAGAAGTGTCATTGCCTTCGCCATTGAGAGTCAAAGTGAGAGTGAAAGTCACAGTGCTGAGAGTAAGAGTGAGAGCGAGTGCGAGAAGAAGGAAAAGACTAAATAGAAAAAACACAACGTCGATTTTTAAGAAAATTGACATTAACATCAAAGCATAGCATCAGTTTTTTCAAAAATTGATGTTAACGAACTCATCTTAACATCGGTTTTTCAAAAATCGATGTTAATGTGGCGATTGTTAACATCGATTTTTTCCAAAATCAATATTAAAACTATTTTTTTCTAGTAGTATATATAAAACATGTGTTTAAAAGTTATATAAAAAATAAAATAAATTTTTTTTACATATACTTTTTATTTATAATTAAGACTTTTCAAAATAAATTTGTATGTATGTCATATACATGATGATGATGGTAATAAACTAATAATACAAATGAAAAATTGTTAATAAATAGTCAAATTCAATCATAAAAGTGTGAGGTAATCATTGAAAGATTACATTTCAAATTTAATCATGAATGTGTAAAAAATATAGTAAATTTTTTTTATAGACAATTTAATAATAAATTGATCCCTATATTTTAGGGTTCAATATTAAATTAATTCTTAAAAAATATAACTTATTATCAAATTGATCATTAAACATTATAATTTAATGATAAAATGATCACATAAATTTAACAACATAATTAATTTATCATACTTTTTGTATATTTAAAAACTATATTTATATTTTTAATATTTCATGGATTAATTTATTATGTTATATTTTTGAAGACAAATATGACATACTTATCATTTGAAAAAAAAAAAAAAGAGATATTTCAGATCATAATTAGCTGAAAGCAATTTTCCTACAACTGGCATTGAAATTATGGAACTACTTGGATCCAAAGACATTCTAAATCCAACAAGTTAATGTGCAATCAAGCCATTACTACGTGAAGGTAGGGTGGGTAGTTTGTCCGCACACGCACACGTTTAAACAGGCTAAGTTCTCAGCTCACTAACCTACGCCGCAGCGCGCACTGCCACCCAAAAAATCAAGCCCCCACTTCGCTCTCACGGGGTGCGCACTACGCTTTAGGCTCATGTTAAGCCCAAGCAATTAATTAATATTAGATTAGTAACATCGAAGAGTTTAAAATCGCAGTGAAGTTCCACTCACGCTCTCTCTCTCTCTCTCTCACTATTTAACTTAAAAATCCGCTAACAAAGCCAAAAAGCCTTTTTCTCTCTGCAAAAAGCGTAAACAAATTAACAAACCTCACTCCGTCACTCATCACCAACGCACTGTTTTTTTTTTTTTTTTTTTGATTTGTTAAATCTCACTCTAAGTCGCGAAAACGGATTTAAATCGCAGATATATAGAGAGAAACAAACAAGACAAAAGAAACATAAGGAGAAAGAAAGAAAAAACCAAAAGCAACTCTCTCTCTCTCTCTCTTTCACCCTTTCTCTCGTTTTCTCGTTTTCTCACACACTCGCACTTTCTCTCTCTAAAAACCACCATTTTCGAGGTCGCGTTTTCTCTGGCTCTATATATATGTTGTGTAATCCGTGTTTCGTTGTAGTGTGCGCGTGCGATTTGGAATCTGGTGGTGCGAACATTTGAATGTGAGAGAGATTTTTTTGATTTTTTTTGGATTCGCGGTGGTTAGATCGGCGATGGCGGAGGTTTCCGGCGACGGCGGCGCGGCGCTGTCAGTGTCGGGATCGTTTAAAGAGGGGAGAGGCTCGGCGAGGCGACGCGGCGGCGTCGGAGGAGTGAGGCCGCCGAGCATGGAAGCCGACGAGTTCATGAATTTGTTGCACGGTTCGGATCCGGTGAAGGTGGAGCTCAATCGCCTCGAGAATGAAGTTCGAGGTAAGAAAATGCGCATCGATCCGAAGTGTTCTTCGCCGTGATTTTTTGTGTTTTTTTAAATTTGAATTTTGAATTTTGAAATTTGAAATTTGATTTTTTTTTTTTTTTGTTTGTGTTTGTGTTTGTGTGTGTTTGCAGATAAGGACAGGGAATTATCGGAAGCGCAGGCTGAGATCAAAGCCTTGAGGCTTTCTGAGCGGCTCAGAGAAAAGGCCGTTGAAGAGGTTACCACTAATTTTTCAATTATTGTTAATTGTTGCTGTTCTTTGTTTGCATTGATTGATGGTGTCTTTTTTTGAAGATTGTCATGAATGATCCATTTTTGTGTTTATGTTATTATGTTTTTTTTTTTTTTCTATATATGTTTATGTTATTATGCTAGTAGTTACTAGTAATTACCATTTTTTTTTTTGGTATTGTAAGTAGAGTAAAGAAAAAAGCAAGCAATTACAATCTGAAGACAGCAGTGCCAATATCATCCTCATTAATTAAGATGTTGGTTGTGGTGTTGGTGTTAAATAAGGTGTTGTATCATTTCCTAGTGAGTGAACACATTGGTGGCATATTTGGAAATGTTTCTGTGTGGTTACTATGTTTGGACGTTGAAGTTATAGCAGAGAAAAATGGATTCAGTTCTTTCCGTTTATGTGTCCAAGTGCATTGGAGGATGCTCTTCATGTGGGAGTTGGACCATCCTGTTTTGGCATCTGTTAAATTAATAGATGTATTTTATTATTAAGTGTCTCGTAATAGTCAGTTCTTGCCTTTTCTGTTTTTCTCTGTTGTAGCCCTTTTGTTGTTTCATATATTTATAAAAGCTTCAGCTGAGTGTAGAACACTCAAGCAATTTCTCTCAAACTAAAAACTCTCTTAACTGCATCGATACTTCCTTTCACATTTTGGCAATGTGTAGCAATTTCTCTTGCATTTTTTTTTCTGATACTTTTGAGTTTTGAAAGAAAGTGTCTCAGACTCTCGGTTAAATTTAACACTCTCACTCTGAAGTTATTGTACTAAACTCTTTCTTGTGTTGACCACATTTGCATTTTCCTCTCTTGAGCGATTAGTATGTGTTAAACTTTAGTCCATTTCCATGTGAATGAGCTTCTTAGGGATGATTTTTCTGTGTGACTCTTGGTATCATTGACATCTAGTTTTGAATTCCTATGAATATTATAAACTCTGGGAAGGTAGAAGATGAAATGAAGATTTTGGGTAAAGTTTCCAAGCTGGTAATAGGAGTATTTAGAACCATCATTTCTTCTTTTAAAGTCATAAAATCAATAATTGGATGTTCTAAATTAGCTGTAGGTAATAATAGTAGTTGTAGATATAGGAAAAATGGGTCAGGGAGGCTTGTTTATAGCTATTCTCTGTTACTAAGAAGTAGGAAGTTCGTTTACATTAAGATGGACTAAGTGTAGCACAGTTCATATTTTAGATAAGGATAGTGTACTTCTTAAAATTAGAGGAGAGGACAATTTATAATGGAAGTCTCTTAGGGAAGGGACGTTTAATTTACTCTTTAATTTTTCTTTTAATTTAATCTATTATTAAATAATGGACACTCTGTTTTACAAAAGTGCATAAGAGAATACTCTTCTTGTTGAACAATCCCTTTTGGCATTTGCATTGATGCTACCTTTTATTTTTTTTTGGACTTTTGAAAGAATCTGTCTCATTTAAATTTGGCATTCACTCTAAAAGTCTAAAGTTGTTGTAATAAACTTTGTGTTGACTTGATGATAACAGAAAATGCATTACTCAATGCCTAGTTATTTCTTCTTTTTGTTTTTTAAACAAGTCATTATCAAATAATGGATATGACAAGGGGATGCTATGATCCATCCAATGTTTGTCCATTGAAGTTTCTTCTCTCATAAATCCGAATCAATATGGTTTTTCTAAACTGTCAAGGCTTACTTTCCAGTTTTCACAGAGAATACCTGATGTATTTTATGAATTTTGGTTTGCTAAAGAGTGCTCTAAGACACATCTTAAGGGATTAAAAAAAAAGTACTTGATGAAAAGTAAGCATTTGAATAGTGAAATTAAAAAGCTTTATTTTTCATTTAATACTTTCCATTTTCATTAGTACCCCTAGGACAGTAGTTAGAAAAACCTTTATTTTATTACTCCTTTCCATTTCTTTACTTTCCCCAATACCTTTACATACGAGGAGCCTTCGGGCAGTGGGTACATTGTTTTTTTTTTGTAATATTTATGTCATTTTAAAAGAGTAATGAAGCATTAAATATTTTTTCCTTCTAATTTTTCCCTTGGTATTAATAAGTCAGGTAGAATTTTAATAGAGTGATAATAGTTTTCAGCGTATTTTAATAAAGGACAATTCAGTAAAATGTTATTTTTTCTTTTAATTATTGTGCACTATCTTAAATGAAAGCTAAAAATAAACATTGATAGTGCTACTTATCAAAGGAAACTTTTCTTTCTCTCCTTTTTTCCCTTGGTTACATGGTATGTTATTTTTTGTACTTTTGCTCTTAACTCTAGCTTTGTGTTGACTTCTAAATAATATTGATTTGCCTTTTAATATTTTTGTTCTCTACTATAAATGAAATCATGATAATTAATAGTTTTGTCGTCTAATGTTGTTAATTTATATTTGAGTCATTAGTAGTTTATTATGTCTTAAATCTTAATGCAGAAATTTTAGTTTGCCCAACTGAATTGCTTGATACCTTAATTTTATCCTTGTCCTCTTGTACTTACTTTATTTCCATAATAATATTTCTTATATAAAGAGTACTTATGTCTTGATTGGAGGTGGTTTCTTTGAGTGGGCTTTGTATTTTACCCAATTGTCATGATACATTTTTTTTCTTCCTTCATCTGCAGTTTAATAATTCTTTACATTTTTTTCATGAGGCTACTGCAGCACATTGAAGCTTTACCCTCTACCATGCTTTGACATGTTCATGTTTCTTAAGCTGTTTTGCATTTCGTCCTATTGTTTGTATGCTTCAGGTCAACTTGAAATGTAACTTTTCTTCCTTTTGCTTGTATTTAGCTGACGGAAGAACTGTCAAAGGTTGATGGGAAGCTAAAACTAACTGAATCTCTTCTAGAAAGCAAGGTATTGCTTGAAGCCTCTATCAACTTTAGGAAATAGTCATGTTCCCAGGTTAGGTGGTATGTTTTCTGAATTGAATATTTCTCGCAGAATCTTGAAATAAAAAAAATCAATGATGAAAAGAAAGCATCAATGGCAGCTCAGTTTGCAGCTGAAGCCACTCTTCGAAGGGTCCATGCTGCCCAGAAAGATGATGACATGCCTCCAATAGAAGCAATCCTTGCTCCTTTGGAAGCTGAACTCAAGCTTGCTCGGCAAGAGGTATTACTTTGTTCTTGGAGTTCATATTGTAATCCCCTGGAGAAAGAGCTGTTGGAAGGACAGAAAGAGCTGTTGGAAGGACTGAAACTGGCTTAAAATGAGTGATTTTTTACTTTGTACTTCCATTTATTCCTTGCAGATTGCTAAACTACAAGATGATAACAAAGCTTTAGATCGTCTTACCAAATCTAAAGAAGCTGCACTACTTGAAGCTGAGAGGACTGTCCAGGTTGCCTTGGCTAAGGCCTCCATGGTGGATGATCTGCAGAACAAAAATCAAGAGCTAATTAAACAGATTGAGATTTGCCAGGTATTGCAATCTTGTATGATTATTCTCTCTCCTGGTGTGTGAGAATCATAATATGTAACTTCTATCTTCTGACTTTGTCATCAACTTTCTCAGGAAGAGAATAAAATTTTGGACAAAATGCATAGACAGAAGGTGGCAGAGGTTGAAAAGCTCACCCAAACTGTTAGAGAGCTAGAAGAGGCTGTCCTTGCAGGTGGTGCAGCTGCAAATGCAGTGAGGGATTATCAGCGGAAAGTTCAAGAAATGAATGTAATGTGTTAAAAGTCTTCAGCATGTTCAAACTCCCATTTGCTTTATTCTTGATTTTTCCTCTAGTTAAGATCATATTCATTTTTGCACGGTTTATTTGACATTCTTTAGGAAGAAAGAAAGACTCTAGACAGGGAGTTGGCTCGTGCCAAGGTAACAGCAAACAGAGTAGCTGTTGTGGTTGCAAATGAATGGAAAGATGCTAATGATAAAGTGATGCCTGTCAAACAGTGGCTTGAAGAACGTCGATTCTTGCAGGTAATATTTTTTTGTTTTACTCGGCCATTCATCTGAATTTAGTGGTTGAGTTCTTGACTTCCATGACTCTTTTTGCTTATATTTCTTCTTTGATATTAATTTCCCACATTTGGCTTTGCTTTCCGCTTATTATCAAATTGCATTCTTATAGGGAGAAATGCAGCAACTTCGTGACAAGCTTGCTATAGTTGAGCGTGCTGCAAAGTCTGAAGCGCAGTTGAAAGTAATAATCTGGTTCTTATCTATTGACTTAGGTGATTAGTTCTCTCATTATTCAAGGTGAACTTTTAAATATTTTCAGGAAAAATATCATTTACGACTTAAAGTGCTAGAGGAGAGTTTGAGAGGAAATTCTAACAGTAGTAATCGCGGTACCCCAGAGGGAAGAAGTATGAGCAATGGCCCTTCTCGTCGTCAATCCCTAGGTGGAGCTGATAACTTCTCAAAACTAACCTATAATGGGTTTTTATCTAAAAGATCACCATCCTCTCAACTGAGGTCATCCCTATCCTCTAGCGCAGTTTTGAAGCATGCTAAAGGAACATCTAAATCTTTTGATGGTGGTACAAGATCACTGGAAAGGAGTAAAATGTTGCTGAATGGAACACCTCCGAGTTACTCATTTAACCAATCTATTGAAGAAAACAAAGAGAGAGAGGCAAGTGATAATTGGAAAGGAAATTCAGATGATAAGCCAAATGATTTCCCAACTGTGGATTCAGTGGATAGTGTTCCTGGTGTTTTATATGACTTGCTGCAAAAAGAGGTGATAGCCTTGAGGAAAGCTGGTCATGAGAAAGATCAAAGCCTAAAAGATAAAGGCGATGCTATTGAGGTAAATGTTTGGTCTATTTATTGTATTTGGATATAATCCTTGACTTATTTATAAATGATAGTCCTTGCTAATTGTTTCCAATGGTCATCATCTATCAGATGTTAGCAAAGAAGGTAGATACATTGACCAAAGCCATGGAAGTTGAGGCAAAGAAGATGAGAAGGGAAGTAGCTGCTATGGAGAAGGAGGTAGCTGCTATGCGTGTGGAGAAAGAACAAGAGAACAGAGCAAAGCGGTTCAGCAATGTAAAGGGCTCTGTAAACAGTGCTCAGCAACAGCTAATTTCTGGAAGGTAATTGTTATTTTTGGGGTTTCCTTGACTTTCTTAATATGCAGTTACCGGCTTGTTGCTCTTTTCTCTTTGCCTTTTTCTACAAATGATTTTAGGCTGGGAATTTTAACCATCAAATTGATTTATTCTGTTAAGAGAGATCCCATAGTGAATAGCATCCCTGAGAATTTGGTCCTTAACCAAGTCCATGGCGTTGTTTGATGCATGTAGCCAATCTCACTTAATAGGGTAAGGTTTTTTAGTTGTTGTGTGGATTTTTTCTGTTTGTTGTTTTACTAATACTTTCGAAGGACATTTCATAAGGGATTTCTGTCTGTCCAATGTCCATGGATATAAACTATTTCATTTTCCTGGATCATGGGCTCCTGCTTGTGCTTTGGTTTCTGTGTTTTATCTCCTGCTTGTCGTCGTCGTCGTTGTTGTGGTTGCCATTGTTTTTAACACGATTTAACCAAGAATGAAAAATGAGTTAATTCTGTTGTTGTAAAGATGGGTCCATTTAGTCATGGCTAATGCATTTTCAGCACTCCTAATTGAATATATAATTTGCCTCTAAAGGTTGTATAACTGTTTCTTTGTATTCTTGATTCTTGACTAGACAAATTAGTTAAATCGTTCACATTTTTAAAACGAGAATGGTGGATTAAGAATATCAAATGTTTCTGCTACTTGAACTTTTTGCTTAACGGAAACAGAATCTTCTAATAAGGCATATTAGGACCTTCTGTTTTCTTGTAGTTATTTATTATTAATATCTCAATTCTATTTTATATTTGATAATGGTTATGGAAAGGAAAAAAGAAGAAAAAAAAGCAGAAAAGGGAAAAGAAAGAGAAACCAAAATCAGAAGTTTTATTTCAAAGGCTGAGAACAGGCCCAATGTGTTAGTTTCAGAAACAACCAACAAAGGGTTAGTATGATCCACACAAACCAAAGTGATCCTAGAGAGGGTTAGGAACTAACAAAAAAAAAAATGAAAGAAAAAGACACAAGAACCACTACAAGTAGTGATTTAGTCCGAACAGAGAATGTAGAGAAACAAGGGAGAAATGTCATGCTGTGTGGGAGAGGAATGGGGTCGTGACTTAGTCAGCTGAGTGGGACAAAAGAGAGGCATTACTTGAAAGAGATCTGGGCCAACGTGTTTAAATGCAGGCAGGCTTATATGGGTTGATCAGTTTTACTGCAGGCTTGAGTGGACTGTGTTGGACCAGTTCACATGCCCAAACACTACTCCCCATAATCACTTATAAGAAAGATTTTGACAAAGAAAAACAGCAAGAAAGATAAATTGACTGTGTCCTCTTAAAGCCAAGTATATCCTGATCTCTTTAAATTGTCTAGATTTTTGACATTCATCAACACTTTTTGGCGACATGTTGGTATTGAATATTGATATTTTCTATATTATTGTGTTATCTTTGTTTTTGTCTGGTGAGTTTTCAACACTCATAGTTGAGCCTAGAATTTTCCTCGAGTTTTGTTGCTGTTTGTTTTGTTTTATTGATTAGGTAAATTAATTTGAAGTTTAGAACGCTCAAATTTTGTAAACAAGGGGATGAAGGGTTCAGAATGTGAAATATTTATGTTATTTGGACTAACAATGAATATAGACAAAATCTTCCAGTATGATACACACTTTTGCTTTCTTTTGTAAGTTGTTTTTTTTTTCTTTCTGATTTCTCCCTCTTAATTTGGGATGACTAACAGAGTCTCTCATTTGCACAGAAACGTGACACGGGGTGGATTAACACGCAGCACCCAATGACAGTTAGTCTATTACAGTGGCGCTTGGGAGTAATCTTTCATAGGCATCATTCTTCTGCCCTTCTCTGTTTTTTCCCTTGTGTTCTTGTCCAATTGATTGTAAGGTAATGTAACTGGCATGCCGAGGACAAGTGTTACTACTGATATTAGCATATTAGCCATGGATTGGGATAAGAAAAGCAATTGCAGGATTCGGTATGCAGTTCTGACCTAGTGTTATGTTCTCTGCTTAGAGAGAGAGAGACCTAAGAAGGCAGGCAATGGAAGACAATTAACTTGGACTAACCTTTCACTCTTTCAGCATTTCTGAGTGGTGTGGTTGTATAGGTAGCTTTATTCCCCCCCCCCCCCCCCCCCCCCCCCCCCCCCCCCCCCCCCCCCCAACCCCAACTCTTTTTTTTGCAGTTTATATTTGTAATACGCAGATAGTGTGATTGTGATGGTTCAGGGTTTGTTAATATAATACTAGCGGTTGATCTGTGTCATGCACGTAGTATATGCTTGGTTGTGAAATGATATCAACTCACAATTATTCCTAGTTTTGTTAGAAAACACCTTGAAAATAATTCTTATTATTAGATATTGATTATAATAGGCTGATCTGTCAAAACACAATTTTTCATAGAAAATAAATGCAATTTTTTGACAAATTATTGCTAATAAAATTGAGTGCGATAATGATTAATAAAAGATTATCCAGATTTAATGATTATCCAGGTTAATCACTGTTTAAGGTAAATACTAAAACTAAATAGAGACTCCTAGTAAAATGTAAGTTCTCTATTTATTTACCTTGTGTTAAAATAATGTCCCGAGTGGACATGTAGAAAACATGGCACGGGAGAAAAACTCGTAAGAAGTAGAAATTGTTGATGAAATGAGAAGTTTATTAAATCAACATATTTACAAGGCTGGTATAGAGAAGAGGAAAATAACTAATTAATAAAAAGCTACTGATTAATGAATTATATCTTTAAGTCTTTGCAAGTTAGTCGTTCACTATCGCTAGCTCTGGATGAGCAATATAAATAAATGTGTTTATTTTTTATTAATAAGAATTGAAGACATATTTATAATAATTCATATCCTGTTTAACAAATTGAGTTATGACCCCTTGACCAATATAAATGCATATTAAACAATAAAATTATACAATGGGAGGTGTTGGAAATATATATGAATAATGACATGAACAAAACTTAACTACCTAATAAAGGCATAAACTATAAGCTTAATCATAAGAGAAGCTAATGTAGTGCATAATCTTTCAAGATAAAAACTAAGGAGAGTGTATTGGATTAAGATTAGGCATCATTTTGATGACCCCCTCAAGTGTTGTCCCCTTCCTCTTGCCTTACTCATTTCATCTTTTCTCCGTCAATGCCTTCACCTCTCGAACCACAGTTCAAGCCTTCCTCCAAGCGGTAATTCCTTTCTTTGAGCCTCCCCTCCCCCTAAGGCTTTGTTTGGGAGAGGGATTTTGAAGGGAAAGGGAGGGAAGGGAAAGGTTTAGATGGTGTCATCTCCTTGTTTGAGAGTTTTAATTTTTGAGGGAAAGGATTTGAGGATTTTTAAAACTCCTCCAAAATTCTCCAAAGCCTAAAAATTGTTGTTCCCCCAATTTGGGGAACTTTTAGAAGGAAAAGTAATTAAAATTACTATTCTGCCTTCATTACAAATTCCAAAATATATTAAAATATATTTTTAATATATTTTTATATTTAAATTATATAATTTTCATATTTAACATCTTATTAAATTTCAGTTTCCCTCTTTTAACATATTTTTAACTCCCAAACAAGGAGGAAGAAACTTCTCTCATTTTCCTCCCTTTCATTCCCCTCCCTTCTCCTTGAATCTCTTTCCTTTCCTTCCCCTCCTAACACCCAAACAAAGCCTAAAGGTCACACCTTCACCTTCAGGGCCTTCAACTAAGATGTTGAGCTCATTAACAATTATTTAGTCCTTAGAATTTGCAGCAACTCTAATTGAGTCAGGGTCTTGTTGTCGCCCACCGCGACCTTGATTGCCCAACTACAAGGCTTTGGTCTTGAATGCCCTCTCTTTCTTGTTTTTTTTTTTTTGTTTTTTTTTTTTATCCTTTATGTTTTCGTGTTTTTTCTATTTTAAAAATTCTATTTTGGTCCCTTATGTTTTATGAATTTTTCATTTTCATCTTTTTGTCAAATTTTTGCTAACAGCGTTTTAAATTTTAAATTAATTTCACACAGTGACAATTAAAAATATAACTATGCGTAAATTCCAACTAAAAATGTCACTATGTGTAAATTCCAAATGCATAAGACCTGATAGTCTTTTGGTTTATTGTTCTCACGCAAGAACACTACGAAGAATGCATAAACACGTTGAGAGGTTGAAGTCATAGAAGTATACTTGTTTGTCATCATTTGAAATGTACACATTGGCAATTTTTAATCGTTATTATATTAAATTGATTATTTTAAAATTTAAAACATTAATATTGTTTAAAAAAATTCATAAAATGATCAAAACTAAACTTTTTGAAAATACGAAACGACTAGAATAAGACATTTGAATTATAGTGCCGACTAAAAATTTAGTCTGTGCTTACGATCAATACTAGTGCCGAACCGTATTTGTCATCCCTCCTTTGTACTATAGTCACCTTTTATTTTATTTTTGGGCAACACTGTTGGATATATTAGTTAATTTTAGAATTGGAATATATCCAATTGCACAAGGGTCAGAATCTGAGTAGTCAAGAAGAACAATATAATATACTATAACTGTACAAAAAACAATTTAAACAGAACCTGTATGATAGGTATGAATCAGGAACAGATGCAAAGAGATGAAATGATCCGAGCCCAACAATGTTGTCTCCTTAAGACAATTTGTTCCCTCCAATTGATGCCAAAGGTTGATGAACAATTGTCTCCCAGGATAGAACGAATCAACGTCTGAAGATTGATGGCACTTCAAATCAACAGCCCAAACGAACAAAGCTAATGCTTGAGGAACCACAGAGTTATGTGATATGAAAATGCACTAGTATCTAAGCGAGAATATCAGAAAAGATTAACTATCAAAACTCTATCAGTTTTTCTTCCTATTTTCTGACTGTCTCTGTGTCTATTTATAGACAACAAACAACCCTGGTGAAGAGTTGCCGGTAAACCATCGCGACTCTTGGCGTTGAATCATCGCGACTCTTGGCGATGAACCATCGTAACCGTTGGTTATCGGAACGGTTAGGAGTAGTTATTTTTCTAACGTTTCCCAAGAGCGGTTAGGAGTAGTTATTATTTTGAATTGTTAACCGCCTATTATTCATAACCCATGGAGTTTAAACAAAAACTCCAACAATCCCCCACATGAATAAGAGATCAATTCAACATGACTAAATGCATATGAAT
This sequence comes from Glycine tomentella, assembly GCA_007407185.1. Classification (NCBI taxonomy): domain Eukaryota; kingdom Viridiplantae; phylum Streptophyta; class Magnoliopsida; order Fabales; family Fabaceae; genus Glycine; species Glycine tomentella. Next base: position 128,998 of record PYAF01004656.1, read on the forward strand.
ATGTATGCAAGTGTGATTCCTCGGCGAAAAACAATTGCATCGAGATAGGTAGGGGTCACCTTTGAACCTTCTCTAGTGTAAACCTATCGGGTATACTAGATCAATCGGTGGTCGTAATGCCTTGAACCGTCGACCTTTATGGTGTATACCGAGACAATAGGAGACACACAATTGCTTCTCTAGCATTGCTCGTCCTCATTGTTGTGTCCATTTTGACCGTGGACACCTTCCTGGTTCTGCAAGTGTTGTAGAGAATCGGCCTTTTTAAGTTCTCATTGAAGCGGCCCTCACTTCACACTCACATAGGTGATTTCTTGTGATATACCTCCACATACATCATCTGAACACATCAGATTAAGAAACCATTAAAAGCCATTATGCTTACCCTCATATACATTGTATTGTCATAGGAATGAGTATGAGTTTAAAAACTCCACAGTGTTTAACAGTCGATCATGACTTAGTTGTCTCTTTGAACCTAGTTTGTGGGATCTCCACTCATCAAGGTAGAGTTACCGCGATGATCAACAATTGATAGGCCTTAAACCCATTCCTTTCGACAAATTTTCAACTAACTCTCTAGGAATCCCTTTAGT